>VZQC01008466.1:0-63743 GCA_009823505.1 Rhizomys pruinosus | reverse complement strand
CCCTGGTCAGCCCGGGTCATCTAGAAGTGGAGCTACCCTGGTCAGCCCTGGTCATCTAGAAGTGGAGCTACCCTGGTCAGCCCGGGTCATCTAGAAGTGGAGCTACCCTGGTCAGCTCGGGTCATCTAGCAGTGGAGCTACCCTGGTCAGCCCTGGTCATCTAGCAGTGGAGCTACCCTGGTCAGCCTGGGTCATCTAGAAGTGGAGCTACCCTGGTCAGCCCTGGTCATCTAGCAGTGGAGCTACCCTGGTCAGTCCGGGTCATCTCGCAGTGGAGCTACCCTGGTCAGCCCGGGTCATCTAGCAGTGGAACTACCCTGGTCAGCCCAGGTCATCTAGAAGTGGAGCTACCCTGGTCAGCCCTGGTCAGCTAGCAGTGGAGCTACCCTGGTCAGCCCGGGTCATCTAGAAGTGGAGCTACCCTGGTCAGCCTGGTCATTTCCTTCTTCAGTGTTCCACATGGAACTCTTTCTCTACTATGGAGCTTGGACTTTTGACCCATTGCACAGGAACTTGAGAAAGGCAAGGTATTCTGATAACAATGCTCCCGCTATCTTCACTGGGACATTTTGTTTTTTATTGAAAAAGGCCATCTGGTCTTGGTCAGCCATAAGCAAGGAAGCAGCAGTCAGCTCGAACCATCCAAGGAAACTGTAAAATCCCTAGCTACTTCTTCACACCTTTAAGTTAGATTAAGTCCCACTGTTCTTAAGGAAGAACTCAGCGCAGGTGTCCAGCAGTTCCTTGGTTTTTGTCCTCTTCCCATAGCTGCACTTGGACTCCATGTGAGGTATATTTTAAAGAGAGAATCACTTCTACCTGGAATTTATATTCTTCCAAGTAATATTTTAGACTTGTTGGTAACAGCAGTCCCCAGATGGTACCAGGGAGCCAACAGAAATGCAGCAGGGATGGTGCTGATATATACAGCGGTTTGGTCAGGCACAGGTGAACAGACCCATTTCAGGGGGGCTTCTGGGCCCTTCCATTTATCGTTGCACATCTAAACATAGTAGTCAGTCAGATGAACCACACTGTCAAATTGTTTAAGCATGAGCTTGACATGTATGATAGAATGCATTCTGAATTTCCCATCTTGGTACTCAATCCAAAGATTCCTTGCTCTTAAGAGATATTGTTAGTAGGTAGTCTGAATGCGAACTATCTCTAAAAAGGACAATTCTTTCTGGTGCCTCTTTTAATTTCTCTTTGACTTCATTAACAGTCATACTTCCCCGGCACCATCCTGTCTGACTGAGCTCTGGTAGGGCTCTCAGAGATGGCTCCTTCGCAGACAGTGCGTGTGGTCCCCCACTGGCCGCATGTCCTATCTGAGACATTCCTGTAGGGCTCCAGGCTTAGATCTCCAAGCTGCAATCCCTGGGGCCCTGGCCCACTGTCAGTGACCTGCGAAGGATGAGTGGCTGCAGAAAAGAAGGCCCAGGCTTCAGGAGAAGCCCAAGGGCTGGAGAGCCGATCTGTGGTAAGACTTGGCAAGAGGTAAATATCTGTCCCTGGAGCAGAGTGTGCATGCCTTAAAATTTAAAAGTAACACAGCTACTTAATCTTCTAATCACAGTCAGGGAATGCTATCCGTCAAAAGTCTATACAGCTTGTTCACAACCATCCATCCAAAGCACCTCAATCCAATCCTTTGGCCCTTTGCAGGACATGCTAGTCACCCTACCAGGAGGAGTTGAGGCTCACAACAAAGACTGACTCCAGTGCGTTGTGATGGAAATGTAGGCCCAGCGCAAGATATGCACAACAGCATGTGGTATAAGACTTAGGTTTTGCTTTGAACCCATTTATCTTCTCTTGTCTAAGATTCTGAAGGAGCCAGGCAAGATTCATCTCAGTGAGACTCACATAGAAGTGTCTATGAGTGCTCACAGAGCCAGGGTAGAATGAGGCCTTTTCCACCATAGGCACTCTCTATATACATGCAGAGGTAATTTTTTACAGTGGCATCGCTTCCGTAAGGAGCATAGGAAGCAGTATTACAGTTAACAATAGCTGAGGGAAGTCATGTTGGATTTGCAGCGTTCTGTCTCTCATTGGTTAACTAATATCAACTGATTTATTTTATTTATTAAGAGACAGGGCATCATACAGCCTATACTGGCCTCAAACTCGCTATGCAGCTGAGAATGACCTTGAACTCCGATCCTCCTGCTTCACACCCTTGTGTGTGGGCCACTACATCTGGTTTATGAGGTGCTGGGGATGGAATCCATGGCTTTGTTATATGCTAGGCAGGCACACTACCAATTCCCAGACCTAGAAGTTCCTCTTTGTCTCTCTCTCTTTACCTTGTGACCTTTGGAACTCAGTCCTAGTTATCCCACATTAATGGTGGGCAGTTATGTTCTCTCTGCTTGCTAGTGTAACATTTGTATAGTAACAAATTATTCTGCATTCTTCTCTTTGTGGCTGCTTTTCTCTTATCCGCTTTGTATTTATTTATTCAAACATTCATAGTATGGCACCTGTGGTGGTTATTTCATACATGGTGTTAAGTACAATCGTATCTGCTGGTAAAATTCTTCTACCTTTGGCCGTTATGTGTTTTTGTTGTTTTGTGAGTGAGGTCCCTTAGCCTGGGCTGGCCTCAAACTCAGTATGTAGCTGAGGATGACCTTGAATTTCTGATCCTTTGGCTTCTACTTCTCATGTGCTGGGAGTACAGGTATGTTCCACCACACCCAGCTTGTGTGACAGACTTTTGAAACTGATTGACTGGAGTGGGGAAGAGGAAGGAATTCTATCTGGCACGAGTTTCTCTCATAACTTCTATATTTCTTTTAACTTGTGTTATAAATCTTCTCAGTAGAAGTCAGTTCCAAGAGCTCATTACATGCACATGTGTCAGAGCAACCACTGGCTAGTCTGAATCATGAAGGACTGTAAAAGCATCCTAACACCTGTTATTCAAACATAACTATAAGCATATCTTCATAAGTCATGTCTTTATAGAATTTGAATTGCTATCAATAAGAACCACGGTGCTGGTGATCCTAGGTAGGGTTCAATTCCACAGCTGTTCAGGGAACCGCCATCATTACCTGCCACATTAATTTTCTCAAGCACTGTCAAGCTGGGGACAGCTGTGGTGGAGTTGGTGGAGTTTGCTTCTGTGCCATTGATAACAAGACTGTCCACTTTTGACTCAAGCTTGCCAATGCACTGTAAGATGTTATCCAGTAACGGGCTGGAGAGATGGCCTAGTGGTTAGGAGCACCGACCACTCTTGCAGAGGACCCGGGTTCGATCCCCAGCACCCACATGGCGGTTGAGAACCGTTTGAAACTCCAATTCTAGGAGAACTCCAGTTCCAGGGGAATCTGACACCCTCTTCTGACCTCCGCGGCATTGCACGACACGGGTGCACAGACTTGCATGCAGACAGTACATTGATACACATACAGAAATAAATAAATGCCGGGCGTGGTGGCGCACGCCTTTAATCCTAGCACTTGGGAGGCAGAGGCACACGGATCTCTGTGAGTTCGAGGCCAGCCTGGTCTACAGAGTGAGTTCCAGGACAGCCAGAGCTACAGGGACGGACCCCTGTCCAAAAAAAAAAAAAAAAAAAAGATGTTATCTAGTAACACAGCAAGAGTTTTCTTCCGATCATAAGCCGTCATCACACCAGCACACGGCCCATCCACTACGTTCCTGCTTTCCTCTGCCAGTGCCTTGATGTACCTTTTGCTGAGGTCCAAGATCTGCTCCCGCAGCATAGAGCTACTTTTGGCCTGAGTCCGCTGTTGGATGGTGAAGTGTAGAAGCATCATCCCCCAAATGAAGCCAAAAGTCACCAGAAAAAAGCCCACTTCTGAGAGGACAACTTCCAGGGAGTAAAGAAAGCCATTACTGTCCAGCAACGCCGCCCTGCCCTTGGCTCTCAACACGCAGAAGGTGGACTCAAGTTCATGGTGCAGGCTGGGGTGGTGAGTGCATTGGTTCTCACTCTGGCTCCTGAGTCAGCTGACTTCCTTGCCTGGCTTCCGTTCTGGTGGTGTAACGGATCCTCCTTCAATGTCCACTTTCAGACAGGAATCACTCCTGAGGAGCAACACCAAAAGCTGTCTTCTGGCCCAACCCCCTACACATACATACACACACCTACCTATACACATAAGGAGTTGGGTGGGGAGACACACACTGCTACCTCCCACAACACTACACAGATTCCTAGAGTTGAAGTCTGGGCTCCTCCACTTGTTAGCTGAGAAGCTTGAGACAAAATAATTCCCTTATCTGTGCTCTAAAATTTATTTTATTTAAAAAAGTTTTTTTTCTTTTTTTTTAATTTTATTTATTTATTTTCTGTGTGTATGAATGTACTGTCTGCATGTAGGTTTGTGCACCCATGTCGTGCAATGCCGTGGAGGTCAGAAGAGAGTCTCGGATTCCCCTGGAACTGGAGTTCTCCTGGAATTGGAGTTACAGATGGTTCTCGGCAGCCATGTGGGTGCTGGGGATCAAACCCGGGTCTTCTGCAAGAGCAGTCGGCACTCTTAACTGCTAGGCTATCTCTCCAGCCCCTTAAAAAAGTTTTTTTTATGTGTGTGTATGTAAGTGCACTTGTGTTTGCAGTACCTGTGGAGGCCAGAAGAGGGCATTTTATCCCTTAGAACTGGAGTTAATGGATGGTTGTTATCTGTCATGTGGGCACTCAGACCCAAACCCAGGTTCTCTGCAAGAGTAACTAGTGCTGAGTGCACAGAGCTTAGATCAGGGATTTCCCAGGACCACCACCTGAAGCACAGGTAAATGGATGGAGCTAGGAGATATCATGCTAAGTGAAGTAATACAGTCCTAGAAAAACAAACGACAAATGGTATCCCTCATTTGTGGATGCTAGCGCCAATTACCTAGTTGTAAGGCAAACTGAGCAACGTTAATGTGGTCTGAAAACAACTGTGCTATTATATTGTGAATCCCTTAACAGGTTCTAGAACTAAGCTACCATTTGTTTTCAGAGTTAGGAAGTTTTAGTATATGGATGAAGGATATTGTATGTATACTTTAGAGTAATATAAGATCAAAAGAATGCAGAAAAAACTAGTTTGTCATAACATTATGTCTAACCACAGTACTTATTTTATGGGAATGCTTCTTAGTATTTTTATACAAGGCTGCTTGAGCTTTTGTCCAAGCCTTTTCTAAAATATTATAAAGTAGTTAAAAGTATCAGGCTGGTGTAACTTAGTCTTTCTGGATGCTTAACAACCATACTTAAGGCCCATACCAATTTGGATGAGGGTCTTAAGGGATAACTTTGTTCCTTGCCCTCAGAGGTCAACTAAGTCCCAGGGGACTATGCATGGGGGCATCTCTTGAAATGTCCTACAAATGTGAGTCACCAGTCTTCCTGTGCAGGGAGGTCTTGGAGATCCACTAATGGGGCTTCAGCCAGTGTCTAGTCAATAAAGAGGAAAGTCTGCTCATGCTTCAAAAAGGGAAGCCTGGTCCAACAAGACCTGACTTTGTCCTCAAGTGGATGGAACTGGTGATTGAAAAGCCAAAAGGAGGGGGCTGGAGAGATAGCCTAGCAGTTAAGAGCACCGACTGCTCTTGCAGAGGACCCAGGTTCGATCCCCAGCACCCACATGGCGGCTAAGAACCATCTGTAACTCCAGTTCCAGGAGAATTCCAGTTCCAGGAGAATCCGAGACCCTCTTCTGACCTCCGCGGCATTGCACGACACGGGTGCACAAACCTACATGCAGACAGTACATTCATACACATACAAAAATAAATAAAATAAAAAAAAGAAAAGCCAAAAGGAGCCAGGGGCTCCCCCCCAGAACCCTGAGTGACCCTTGAGGACCAGGTCCTCAACTGACCTTGAGAGAACAAAAACCTTGGTTAATCTGGGCTAGCTGTGTGGCCTTAAACATCCAAAAGGAAAGTAAAACCAGAAATAAATAAATAGTAAGTCCTGAGAAATTGTACTTCAGGTATAAAACTTGATATCTTAGTAAAAAAGACAAAAGAGCACAGTTGTTTTGCCTGTCTTACTGGCAAGTGCAGCTACCCTGTGGCTGCCACTGCTTTTGCTGTCCTTCAAAGACGTGAGAAGACACAGTTTTTCAACTTTTCAATATGGACTGAAGACTCACGTCTCTCCAAGAATCCTCCAAACCTTCAGTGCCAGATGGGGACTGCTGAGATGTCCAACTTGTGGACTGAGCTACTACTGGGGTTTCCACTTCTTCAGAGTATAGACTGCCATTGTTGGACTACCCAGGCTGTATCATGGAGACCAGTACAGGAAGATCAAGACAGGACGCCATGCTTACTGTACCTCATTTGGTGACCATGGGAAGGGAAAACCCCAGTGTGGAGCACAAGGGCAGAACTGATGGTGGTTTGGGCTTGCCAAGGAAGAGACTTCAAACATGACATCTTTCAGCCTAATAAAAAAAATCATAAGCTGAATATGCTAAAACCTATGATATATGTGGCATGCATATGTACATATTTTGGAGTGATGGATATTGGAAGGAATAACAACAACAACAACAGAAAAGTCTGAGTCAAAGAACTGACTGAAACGGTGAGCTTCTGCTTGAAAGAGTAAACTTCTGCATCAAGAATTTTGAGAGAGACTGAGAAAAAGATGAAAAACATGTTTGGCAGAATGCATGAGCTCTGGTGGGGGGCACAGAGGAGGGGCATGGGTCTAGATTTGATTTGTAATGTAATTTGATTTTTATGAAATACATAGAGCTTCAATAAAACATTGGCTAAAAAAAAAGAGTGCTCTTAATTGCTGAGTCATCTCTCAGCAATTCAAGTTCTTAAATGACTGGCAAATTGATCTGGTAACTGTCTTATTCTGCTTTTCATTTCTATAACAAAACAGCCAAGACGGGCTATTTATTTACTTATTAATATTTTATTATTTTTATTTTATGTATGTTAGTGTATTGCCTGCATGTGTGTAAGTGCACCCATATTGTGCTATGTCGGTGAAGGTCAGAAGAAGGTTCCAGATTCCCTGGAGCTGGAGTTATGGTTGTTAGTTGCCATGTGGGAACTGGGAATTGAACCCTGGTCTTCTGCAAAAGCAGCCAGTGCTCTTAACCACTGAGTCAGCTCTAAGACCTGTTAATTTACAAAGAACATAAGTATTAATAGCTCATGATTCTAGAGACTGGAAAGTCTAAAAACATAGTGTGAATACCTGGTCAGCTTCTGGTGAAGATTCTGTGTGGTTCAACACCTGCCAGAAAGCAGGGCACCAAGGACCACGTGGAAGAGAGATCACATGAGTTTACAGTACTCTGCTCTTAAGAGAACCAACCCACTCCCACAAGAAAGGTGTCAATTTCTTAAGGACCTGGTCATTCCTGAAAAGCCCCACCACCTCTCTCCATCATAAATCTATTTAGGATCAGATTTCAACTAAAATTTTGAGGGAACAAAGCTATATTCAAACAGTAGCCACCAACCTAATCACGGTAGGTGGGATGCACTCAAGGAAGGCAGGATGGTGGGGGGGGGTGTCTGATAATACTTCCCTGTGTGTGGCTCTGTCCACTCTGCCAGCCTTCCCCAATCCCTAACTAGGGTGTTGAATCCTCATCCCCTGTTTAATGCAACGTAGATGTGTTGTCTGCTTTGTTTTGTTGTGTTTGAGACAAGGTCTTACATAGCCCAGGCTAGCTTTGAACTTGCTGTGTGGCCAGGGGGGACCTTGAGCTTCTGGGCTTCCTGCCTCTACTTACTTTCTGAGTGCTGAGATTACAGGTGTACAGCACTATTCTGGCTTTGAAATGTCTTCAAAAAACAACAAAATCCAACAAGGGTAGAGAGATGGCTCATTGGGTAAGAGGTTTGTTGTGCAAGTGTGAGGACCTGAGTTTAGACCCCAGCACCCACGTAAGTGGTCTGGAGTGTGCTGGGAGGGGGGAGAAGGATAGCCTCGTTTTAGGCTCAGTGAGAGACCCTGTCTCAAGAGAATAAAGTAGTCCATGATAGAGCAAGGACATCATCCAATGTCCTCCTTTGGTCCGAACACACAGATACATATTCAACACGCACGCACGCACGCACGCAGGCACGAACGCAGGCACGAATGCATGCGTGCACAACAGCAGAAAACCCTCCAAATATGCATCTTCACCATTATTAGATATTTCCCCATGGTAATTAAGAGATGGTAATTTAGCTGGAGGGACTGAGGCTCTGCCTACTAGCCAGGGCTTCTGATGATCATCTCTGACCAGGAAAAAGACTAAACTGACACAGTGAAGGGGACCAGGGGAAGCAGAAGAGACTCTCTGGAAGCTGGCCACTATTTTTTGTTGCCTTAGAGAGAGAGCCCTTTCTGGTGAAGCTGTCCTTCTGTGAGGACAAGAGCTGCTGTGCTTCTAATGCAGACCCCTCTTTACTCTCCTTCCCATTACGGCAGTGTTCTCTCGCATTTTTCTTTCTACCTTATTGTGGAGGAAGGAATTAAGAGGAGGCCTGGTAGATAAAGTCTCAGGAATGACTTAGAGGTGAGGAAGGCCAGCTATACCCTTCCCATAGATCAAATCAGTTGGCTTCTTGACTGGGAGTGTCATGTTGGGATATTCCCCTGGGTTCTTGTGGCCTAGTCTCCCAGGATGCACAGAGGCTGAGGCTTATCATTGGACATAGGTGAGAAGATCTTGGGGCTCACTGTTCAACTTGGATGCTGTTCCCAGTGCTCCTGTGCTGTATCTGACACATCTTGTCATCTTTGTTTTGTGTCTCTAGAGGTGGGGACTTGCTGGCCTTCCCCCATGGCCTGGCGTCTCTGAAGACTTTGAAGCTACTTAGAAATCACACTTAAAGTGCATTTTCCCTAGGGTATGTCGTTCGGTCCTCATATCCCCTCTGTGACGTGTTGTCTTTGCCCATGGCATTTTATAGCTGAGAAAGCGGAGAAATTCACTCGGGGGAGCACCATGCCCAGGCTTACAGGGAAATGCAATGCCTTTTAATCTCAGGGCCAACTTTTCTAGAGCCAAATGCAGCCCAAAGGGTGTCTTCTCTGAGTAGGCACTGATTGATTAATGCAAAAAGTTGAATTATTGTTGTAGTGTCCACATAACTGTGTCTCAGATCATGTTAAATCATACACAAAAAATCAGATTTTCCCATATGTGAAGGAAGAGAATTATAAGATGAGCCAGGGTGACAAGGGCTGGTGACAATGTGGTATACTGATAGGAGCTGGAGTACGTTCACAGACACCCTCAGGACCCGAGAGGGTTAACCTGCATGGGGTCCGTGGAACCTCTGGAGTGATGGCAGAGTTTTGTGTATGTTTTTGATTGGAAATATAGTCACATAGCAACCCACAGCTGTCAACACCCATCAAAATATACAATATAATTCAAATGGCTACAGTTTCCTGGGCTCAGGGAAGTTGATGAAAAGCCAGTAAAATCCAGGAGTTATAAAAAAGTACGTGGACACACACACACACACACACACACACACACACACACACCTTTAAGCAGCTCTTGTCATTTCCTTCATTTTTTCATCTTTTGTTGAAGGGAAGGGTGTTTGCTTTGCTGGATAGTCTCATCTGAAATGCTCAGGCCACAAGCATTTAAGATTTGGGACCTTGGGGTGTGGCAGATCTGGGAATATTTGCATGTGTATGAATGAGATATCTTGAGGATGAGACCAAAATCTAAGCATGAAATTCATGTGTGTGTGTGTGGTGTATATGTGTGTGTGCCATGTGTGTGGTGTATATGTGTGTGTGCCGTGTGTGTGGTGTATATGTGTGTGTGCCCGTGTGTATGGGTATGCTCTCTCAGGAGGGTGTGTGTGGAGGCCAGAGGTTGACATCAGGATGTCTTCCTCTATCCCTTTCTGCATTATTTTTTTGAGGCAGGATCTCCCTGATTCTGGAGCTTACTGATTTGGCTAGAGTGGCCTGCTAGTGAGCCCTTAGGATCCTCCTGTCTCCAGCACCCTCTCTCCATGTTGCTGGAGTTATGGGCTTGCACTGCCGAGTCTGGCTTTTTTTTTTTTTTTTAATGCCTATGAGTGTACTGTCTGCATGTAGGTTGGTGCACCCATGTCGTGCAATGCCGCGGAGGTCAGAAGAGGGCGTTGGATTCCCCTGGAACTGGAATTAAAGATGGTTCTTAGCCACCATATGGGTGCTGGGGATCGAACCCGGGTCTTCTTCAAGAGCAGTCAGTGTTCTTAACTGCTGAGCTATCTCTCCAGCCCTGAGTCTGGCTTTTTACATGGGTGCTGGGAATGTGAATTCAGGTTCTCAATGCTAAGAAGAAGCCCTTAACTTACTGAGCCATCTCCCTATCTCCCATGAGCTTTCGTATGCAAAACACACATATAGCATGAAGGTAATTGTTTGCACAATTTTCAATAATTTTGTGTGTGAAAGATGTAATGTTGTGGAATTTTCCATCTGTGGTAGTGTCATGTATCACTCAAATAGTTTGGATTTGGGGACATTTGGGGCTTTCAGATTTTTAGATTAGGGAACGTCAATTCTGTACTCTAGTTGTTGGTTTTGGGGTGAGTTTTTTAAGCTAGGATATATTGTTTGTAATTTCTAGTTCCTGTCTAGTGAGATAAGAGTGACGTCATGCTGGGTGTGGTGGTGCATGCCTTTAATCCTAGCACTTGGGAGGTAGAGGCAGGTGGATCTCTGTGAGTTCAAATACAGCCTGGTCTACAGAGTGAGTTCCAGGCCAGCTGGGGCTATAGGGAGACCCTGTCTCAAAAAAAAAGTCCAAAAAAAAAAAAAAAAGAGAGTGATGTCACTTGGAGATAATCATGGTGCAGAATCCATTTAGATTTTTGTGGCTTCCTTTCTTATTTTTTGACCAAATTTTTACTATTGTTCACCTCCAATTCACTCCTGGATGTCAGGCTTAATGAAGGAATGATCACCTGGAGAAACGGTTCTTAGAGAACCTTTGCTGCTTACCATCGTTGAGGATGGCTTCCTGGCATGTTGTGCCACGTGGGGTAGAGAGGAAGGGGAGACCTCCCAGGAACGTTCAGTCAGAGCTGGTCCTCAGGGCCGCCTGCTGAGTGGCTATGGCTGTGTCTTTCTGCAGCTCATAAGCCTCCTAGGCTGCGACCCTTCTGTGTCGCTTCTCTGTCCCTGTCTTCCTGCCAGAGCAACTATGGTCAGCACCATTCCCAATTCATTGATGCCTGACACATGTACCTCTTCTCTTATGGAGAGGCCATGTTTGTTGTTGAATTTAAGATGTATAATTGGGGCTGGGGAGATGGCCTAGCGGTTAAGAGTACCGACCGCTCTTACAGAGGACCTGGGTTCGATCCCCAGCACCCACATGGCAGCCGAGAACCATCTGAAACTCCAATTCCAGGAGAACTCCAGTTCCAGGGGAATCTGACACCCTTTTCTGACCTCCACGGCATTGCATGACATGGGCGCACAAACCTATATGCAGACAGTACATTCATACACATACAGAAATAAATAAAATAAAATAAATATTAAAATGTATAATTTCATTTTTGTGTCTAGTGATGGACATTGATTTTCTATCTTTTTGCTTATGGATCTTTTCCTTCTGCCAAATTCGTGCAGCTCTGGATACAGGTTTGCACAAGCTCCAAGGTGCTGGGAACAGAGAGGCCAGTAACCTGGGGTCCCTGCCTGTAACAGAAGCCCTGCTCCCTCTATTTACTTCCTTCAAAAAGTTTATTGGGGTGGGGAGTAAAGCTCAGTTGGTAGAGTACTTGCCTAGGACATGCTAGGCCCCGGGTTCGATCTCCAACAGTAGATAAACCAGATTTGGTGGTGCATGCCTCTCATCCCATGGCTGGGGAGGGAGTTGGACACAGGAGGTTCAAGGTCTTTCTCAGCTACATAGGGAATTGGAGGCTAGCCTGGATTACATGAAACCTTGCCTCAAGAAAAAAGTTTATTATTGTCTGGATACTGGCCTGGTACCAAGAAGTAGTCACTCTCTCAATATTGGTTAAATGTTGAATCATTAAGTTGAACCACATGAAATTTTTTGTATCCAACCGTTTTCAGACTGTTAACAGTACAAATGTATTATATGTGGGTCAGTCTTATATAAAAGAAACATGGACAGCTTTGAAAATACTATATAGGATAGAAAAATATTACCTATAATATTATCCTTCAAGGGTAAGTACTGTTAGCACTGGTCCCTCTTTTAGAGATAGGACTACTAATAGTCTATATTACGCACCTATTTGTAGTAAGAAACTAATTCAGCCTCAACAGGAGTATAAAGAAGTACGGGGGAACGCGAGCTAGGTCTACCCTGGAAGCGGGAGCATCTCCCAGCAGGAACCTGCAGGGTAAGGCCATCCTTATTTCACAGTGGACACTCTTGCAATGGTAGGGGACTTCAGTGCTGTCTCTCCACACCCCCAGGTACAAGCCCACAAGCCACCTGCCTTCCCACACAGCTCGTTCTCTCAGCTCCTGCCTGGACGCATGTCTCCTGACACTGCCCTGTCCTTGCACTCACACTTTGCATTCATATTTGAACTTCTCTGCCTCCAAGACCTCCCTAGTCCTTGCTTTCCATCTTCTGTAGGTCTTCTACTCCCATCTCTACCTGAACTCCCTCAGCAGAGCCGCAGGACCCCCATGTCCCAAGGGCACATGGGGGTCCTGCGGCTCTGCTGAGGGACTGGCAGGGCCTGCCAGTGCCCATAGGGTACAGCTAGGTCTCCATTCTGCATCCTGAACCTGCCCCAACCAAACAGCCTGTGGTCCTCTGTTCCCTGATGATGGTAGAGCCTGGATGGGGAGCCAGGAACCAGAGGCCACAGACCCAGGCTTCTCCGTTTGATCCCAGGAAAGCCACTTGTCTGAGTCTACTCCCTAGAAAGCCTGGAGGTGCCCTGGAGATCCTTTCCTGGCCAGCCCTCCAGGCAGAAGTGCACTAGGAAGAAGCTCCCCCAAGGGAACAGATGAACCCTAGCCCCTTCCATCTGTAAGTCCACTTCAGCAAAACACAGTGTGGCTCACTCCAGTAGAGATATGTTTTTGGTGTTAAAAGTTATAAATAAACACATAATAGTAGTAGTAATAATAATAGACAATAATAATACCAGCATTTGAACAAGGCTGTCTGGCTTACAAGATGCTCTCATTCATTATCTTTGCATGTTTTTTACCACAACTCTGTGAAATCTGGCACTGTCAGCATCATCATAGCAAACTTAGCACAGCACTGTTCCATCTCAAAGCCTACACTAATGTGAGGGTGGAGAGAGCAAGCCAATGACCAGGATCACAGTGCTGGTACATGGTAGGTCTAGCCTTAGAAGCATGATGGTCTGGGCCAAAGTTACTCAGGATTTCCTATGTCCCTCCAAGTGTGAAGATAGAAAAAGAAGCTCAAGAAGATCAAGTGGTTTGTCTAAGACTCTGGAACCCACAGAGGGGCGGAAAGTGAATTCAACTCTCATTCTCTGACACAATAGCTAAGAAGTGGTTAAAGAAGAACAAAAAGCTGTGAGCGAATTTTGCCTTCCCAGCTATGACAGACTGTACTCTTATGCTACGAGCCAGAATAAACCCCTCCTCCCTTATGTTGGTATTTTGTCACAATAGCCAAACAGTCCTGTCTCAAAAAAAGGACAGATATTGTGAGATGAATAACAAAGCAAGAACCAGCAATAAAGTGTAACCAGGAAACTCATTTTATGTATAGAGTTGCAAATTGATGGACTGGGGAGATGGCTCAGTGGATAAGAATGTGCATGAGGATCTGAGTTTGAATCTCCAGAACATAAAAAACAGACATGGCTGTGTGTGCCTGTAACCCTTAGTATTATTGGGTGGAGACAGCACACCCCTTAAGAGCTCACTGGCCAGCCAGCCTGGCTGAAATGGTGAGCTTCTGGGTCAGTGTGAGCACCTGTCACAAGGCAGTAAGGCAGAGAATAATAGAGGAAGACCACGATGTCTACCTGTGCCTCCACATGCACACACACTCACATACATGTACCGCACACACACAGAACAAAAGGCTCAAGTTGATTAGAAATAAAATGATGAAAAAAAAGCATTATACGTATATACTAATCCAAAGAAAGATGAAGTCATTATAGTAATATCAGACTGTTGATTTTGGAACAAGGAATATTGGCAAGGATAGCAAAAGACTTAAACATAATGATGTGAATTCCTCAGAAGACATCATCATCCTAAACACGTATGCACCTGATAGTGAAGCTTCACAGTCTATGAAGTGAAACTGATAGAACCAAAACAAGGAATGGATCAATCCAGATTTGTATTTGGAGATGTCCATGTTCTTCTCTGCCATTGGTAGAAGAAATAGATATTAGCATTTATTTAGTAGGCATATAGAATCACTTGAACAACCTAAATAGTCAGCTTTGCTGAGGGGATATTTATAGAAATTTCCACCCAATAACTGTACAATATGTAGGCTTTCAGAAGCACTGAAATACTCTTGAGGATACGCTAAGGTATAATATAATACTGAATACATTAAGAATTCCAATTATATAAAGTATGTTTCTGACAAAATGGTTGAAGTAGAAATAACAAATATGTCTCAAAAGTCTCCATATATTTGGAAATGAGTACATACCTAAGGAAAAAAGTTACAAGAGACTTAGAAAATATATTCATTAAATGAAAATGAAAACAACGTACTAAGATTTATGTGATGAAGACAAAGTTCTTAGAGGAAAATGTATATTATCAAAAGGCTTATATTGGGGGGCTGGAGAGATGGCTCAGTAGTTAAGAGCACTGACTGCTCTTGCAGAGGACCCAGGTTCAATTCTTAGCACCCACATGGCAGCTAAGAACTATCTTGGGCTGCTAAGAACTATCTTGGGCTGAGCGTAGTGGTGTACACCTTTAATCCTAGCACTCAGGAGGTAGAGAGGTAGGTGGATCTCTGTGAGTTCAAGGCCAGCCTGGTCTACAGAGCGAGCTCCAGGCCAGCTGGGACTAAAGGGAGACCCTGTCTCAAAAATAAATAAATAAATAAAAATTTAAAAAATAAAGTCTTATATTGGTAAAGAAAAATATCTTTAATTAATGATCTAAGTTCCAGGTGTGTCTAGCCCACGGCCTGGAGGCCTCATTCAGCCACAGATAACTATGAATGCTGTCCAACACAAGACTGTAAACTTTTTTAATTGAATTTTTTGTATATTTCACTCGGACCATCTCAATCTTAATCGCCTTTATGCGCCCTTCTTCGCTGGCGCCTCCCACAACCCCCCACTAGAATTCATACATTCTGTCATTTTTTTTTAAGGCTTATTGTGTCAAGGTAGTGTCCCTGAATATTCCTTAGTGCAATTCCTCCACTGAGCTCTAGTCAGCCTATCCACAGTCCCTCACTTTAAGATCAGCTCTTCTTCATGCAGCAGTAAACACCTGCCAACATTTCTTCAGCTAAGATTAGGGTCTACTGCCTATTTCTCTAGTTCCATGATAGGTATTTGCCTGCTTGAGTTTGCATGGGTCTTGTGCATGCTGATGCCATTGCTACACGTTCATATGAGCAGGGTCCCAAGAGCTTGTAGGATTCTAGTTCCATATGGTCATGCCCCTCCTCCCTGGCTCTTACAATCTTTTTGCCCCCCTCTTCTGCAATGGTCCCTGGGCCCTGGGTGAGTGAAGCTTAATATAGGAGTCATGTCCAAGGACTCACACTCTGCAGACTCCTAATCTTCACACTTTGGCCATTTGTGGCCTTTTGTGTTTCTCTTCCTCTGTTGTATGAGGAAGCTTCATTAATGAGAGTGGGGAGATTTATCAGTGTCCTCTTTGCCTCTTGTTCCATGTTGCATGAACCTTAGGTTTTTAGAGGTTGTATTATAGATGTATTGCTTAGGCTTGGGAAATTCACGGACAATGTCTCTGTGAGACCAGCTGTAGTACTCTGTAATAGTCTCTGTCTGGTGCAAAGTTTGCTTCTTTGATGAGTGGTGACTGGGATACTTGATTGTAAATATAAGGACACATATTTTGCACTTAGTAAGAAATTACATTAGTCTAGGGATATGATAGCCTTGAGAATTTCTCTAAGATCTATTAACTCTCCATCCATGTGTATATTTGGCTATGTTTACAGTACCACACATGACTTTCTTCCTATTGAGTGGGCTTTAAGTGCTCTTGAGTGCCCCTAAGATAAAGGTGCTATTACTCCTCCAAGGTATGTTGTGGTGGTCATTGATGTGGTTATTTGGTCTTAAAGTTGGTGTTGGACCATTGTTTGATGTTCTGGGTAGTGCTCTCCAAAGCTATGAGAGCTAGCCTTCAGGGGAGGTGGCTTCCAGGTCAGCTCCAGGTCAGTTTCTCCAAATCTGGTCTCCGAAGTATGTCTTTTATTCAACAATAGGGTCTTACCTTCAAGTTCTGGGAGTTCTGGGGGGGCAATCAAGGGCTGTGGGAGTAGCCTGTGTAATTTTGGAAGGCTTTTGTACTACCCTGGCCAATAACTCAGAGGAAGGTTTCCCCTGTCTGGCACTGTTTCTTGTTATGTAACCTTCAGCTATGCACATGGACTCATGTGGAAATACTATATGTGTAATGTTATGTTGTTACTGATATGATTCCCTTTTTTTTTTTTTAACACTAGTTAGGTATTATTTATCTCTCCTCTAAGACTGTAAAATTACAAGTTTTTCTTGTTTTGAAGTCAGTTTTTGTTTTATGTGTGGTTTGTTTTGTGTGTGAACTTTTTTTTTTTTTTTGGTCCTTTTAAGATAGGGTCTTCCCTGTAGCCCCAGCTATCCTGGAACTCACTATATGAGTTCAGGCTGGCCTTGAACTCACAGAGATCCACCTGTCTCTGCCTCCTGAGTTCTGCGATTAAAGGTGTACACCACCACACCCTATGCATGTGAACTCTGTAGGTGACCAGGCTGTGTTACAGTGTGAAAGGTTAGATATGCCTGAAAGCTTCCACCTTTAAATAAGTAGAAAAGCCAAATCCAAAGAAAAAAAGCAGAAATTAAAAAATAAGAACAAAAATTTGTAAGCAATAAAAAGTCAGTGAATTCAAAGCTGTTTCTTTAAATGGTTTAATTGATAAAATTGATAACCCTCCAACTAAATGGGAATGCACATTTCTGATTCCAGGAATGAAGCTACTGGAGCCTGAGTACAGATCCCACAGACACTGACAGCCTGGGATGATCTTATACACAGCTGTGTGCCACTACATCTGACAGCTTAGATGCATTGACCACATTGCCTGACAGACAAAAACTACCAAAGTGAAATAGCCTTATATCCATTACAGGATTAAGTTGGTGGGCTGGGGAGATGGAAAGTGTTTGTCATGTAAATGTGAGGATTTGAGTTTGAATTCCAAGAATCCATGTAAAACCTGGGCATGGCACACATCTGTAATCCTAGCATTCTTATTGAGAGATGGAGAGAAAGGAGAATCCCTGGAAGCTTCTCAGCCAGCTAGCTTGACATATACAGCAGTGAACAGGAGACCCTCCATCAAATAAGATGGAATGTAAGGACTGATACCTCAGGTTGTCCTCTGACCTCTGAAAGTGCCCCCAAACACACAATCAAATAATAGAAATATATAGTCGAGGGGCTGGAGAGATGGCTCAGCAGCCAAGAGTGCCAACTGCTCTTGCAGAGGACCCAGGTTTGAGTCCCAGCATCCATATGGTGGTTAAGAACCATCTTTAACTCCAGTTCCAGGGGAATCCAACGCCTTCTTCTGACCTCCTTGGCATTGCATAACACGGGTGCACCAACCTACATGCACACAGTACACTCATACACATAAAAAAAAATAAATAAAAAGTTTTTTAAAAAAGGCATTACAAGGAAGAGCAAGCATATACGAAAATTACTGATTAGCAGCTCTCACGAATATATATGCAGAAATCTTTAACAGAATGTTAACAGTCACAGGCCGGGGCTGCAGCTCAGTGGTAGAGCACTTGCCTACGCCATTAGTCACTTTTCTCATTCCGGTGGCAAATACCTGACAAGATGCAGCTTAAGGGGGGACAGGTTTGTTTTGGCTCAGGGTTTGAGGATGGAGTCCATCACAGCTGAAAGGCATGGTGGCAGGAGCAGAGCTCATCTGTGGCAGCAGGAGCCTGAGGCTGCTTGCTCACATCGAGGAGGATATGAGCAGAGACAGAACTAGAAGCAGGCCAAGCCATAAAATGCTCCAGATCCTCCCCCATGACCCACGTTCTCCAGCTAGGTGTCCCCTACCAAAGGCTCCACAGCCTCCCTAAACTATGCTAGTAGCTGAGATCTGAGTGTTCAAAATGCATGGGCTGGGGCTGGAGAGATAGCCTAGCGGTTAAGAGCGCCGACTGCTCTTGCAGAGGACCCGGGTTCAATCCCCAGCACCCACATGGCGGCTGAGAACTGTCTGTAACTCCAATTCCAGGAGAACTCCAGTTCCAGGGGAATCCGACACCCTCTTCTGACCTCTGCGGCATTGCACGACACGGGTGCACAAACCTTCNCGGCTGAGAACTGTCTGTAACTCCAATTCCAGGAGAACTCCAGTTCCAGGGGAATCCGACACCCTCTTCTGACCTCCGCGGCATTGCACGACACGGGTGCACAAACCTTCATGCAGACAGTGCATTCATACACATACAAAATAAATAAATAAAATAAAAAAATATTTAAAAACAAAATGCATGGGCCTAGCCAGGTGTGGTGGTGCACACCATTAATCCCAGCACTCAGGAGGCAGAGACAGGTGAGTCTCTGTTAGCTCAAGGCCAGCCTGGTCTATATAGCAAGTTCTAGGCCAGCTGGGGCTACAGGGAGACCCTAGTATACCCCAACCTTTGGCTTTGATCCCCAGAACTGCCTGCCCCCTCCACCCCCATCAGAATATTAGCAAATATATAACATGAAAGTATAGAAAAAGAATAATACAGCCAGCCGTGTCATATCACTCAGGAAGCTGAGGAGCTAAGTAGCTTAAGTCTAGCTTGGACTAAATAGTGAGATCATGTCTCAAAAAAATAAAACAAAACAAAGCAAAGCACAGTAAAACAAAACACCTACCTAGATGGAGACCTTCCTAGGAATGTAAAGTTGTTTTAATGTCTCAAAAATCAATCAGGGGGCTGGAGAGATGGCCTAACGGTTAAGAGTGCCAACTGCTCTTGCAGAGGACCCAGGTTCAATCCCCAGCACCCACATGGTGGTTAAGAACCATCTTTAACTCCAGTTCCAGGGGAATCTGATGCCCTCTTCTGACCTCCGTGGCATTGCACGACATGGGTACACAGACCTACATGCAGACAGTACATTCATACACATACAAAATAAATAAATTTTTAAAAAAAATCTTTAAAAAATCAATCAGGGTTGGGTCGGGGAGATGGCTCAGTGGGTTAAGACACTTTGTTGCTGAGAGTGAGTACTTGAGTTCAACCCCTGGGACTTACGTGAAGAGAACTGACTCCCACAAATTATCTGTGTGCAGTAGAACCTACACACAAACACACACACACACACACACACACACACACACACACACACACACAAGTAGGAATAGAAGAGTTTCTTTAAAAGAAAAGCCGTGGGACTGGGGAGATGGCTCAGTGGTTGAAGTGCAAGCATGAGGACCTGAGTTCGAATCCCCAGAACCCCATAAACACTGACTGGGTGTGGTGGCTCACTTGTAATTCCAGCCTCAGAAGGCAGAGATGAGGGGTCCCCAGAGCAAGCTCACTAGAAGGTCAGCCATATAGGGCAAGGTTTGAGCTTGATTGAGAGACTCTGCCTCAATCAACAAGGTGGAAGAGGGATTGAGAAAGATTCTTGACATCAGCTTTAGGCCTCCACATATATGTGCACACATGTGCATGTGTTCCCCCTGTGTGCTCCCATACACGCAAAGCATGCTTACATGTATACACCCACATGGAAATGCAAAAATAAAAAATGAGTAATCCATAGACTCTTACAGTATAATTAATGCTGAAAGTTTGAACTTTCTTCTCTTAAACAGAGTGGCTTAATGGAAATGTCAGTCTTGAAATTCTCAACAATTTAAAAGATTTCTTTTCTTTTCTTTTCTTTTCTTTTGGTCTTTTTGAGACAGGGTCTCCCTGTAGCCCCAGCTGTCCTGGAACTCACGCTGCAGACCAGGCTGGCCTTGAACTCACAAAGATCCACCTGCTTCTGCCTCCCAAGTGTTAGGATTAAAGGTGTGTGCCACCATGCCTGACTTTTTTTTTTTTTGATTCTTGTCTTTTTTTTTAAGAGCACTGGCCACTCTTGCAGAGGACAGAGTTTGGTTCCTAGTACCCACATGGTGGCTAACAACCATCTATACTCCAGCTCCAAAGATATGGATTATTGTCTTAAAAAATTTTTTTTTATTTATTATTTTTAATGTGTATGAGTGTACTGTCTGCATGTAGGTTGGTGCACCCATGTCGTGCAGTACCTTGGAGGTCAGAAGAGGGAGTCAGATTCCCCTGGAACTAGAGTTAAAGACGGTTCTTAGCCAGCCATATGGGTGCTGGGAATCGAACCTGGGTCCTCTGCAAGAGCAGTCGGTGCTCTTAACCGCTGAGCTATCTCTCCATCCCCTTACATTATTTTCAATTTTGTGTATATGTGAATGTCTATCTGTAGGTCTGTGCACATGAGTGCAGGTGCCTATAGAGGCCAGAAGAGGGCATCAGATCCCCAGGAGCTGAGGTTAACAGGTGGTTTTGAGTGAGCTGACATTCTGGGAACTGAACTCAGGTTCTCTGGAAGGGCAGCAAGTGCTCTTAACCACTGAGCCATCTCTCCAGACCCAACAATTTTATTACAGTTATAATCAAAGTTTGCCAAGACACCTCAGCATGCACATGCATGAAGGAAATACAATACACGAACTTGCCTTTTCTTGCATCCATTTGCATATAATTTTGTGATGCCCCTGTGACAGGGAATTCTTGTGAATCTATGATGCCTGGAATATAGCATATGCAAACAAGTACAAAATAAACACTTGCATCTGCAGCCACGTGCAGGTGTGGTGTTCATGGTCTCGAGGAGAATATGCTTTCCGTTCTGAGTAGGACTTGCTTGAATGCAGAAAAAAGGTGTTAACATGTCAGAAAGGAGAGCAGCCAAGGGACTCTGCTTCTCTTTTGTTCGTACTGCCTCCCCGAATTAGCCAGCCATTTAATGCTGAAACTGATGGCATTCAAAAGAAGGAAGATAGGACAAGCCATAAATCCTTTCCTTTCTGTCCTTCCTCACTTGATTGTGACCTGATGGTGCAGAGGGTAGTAGAGTGTGTCTGTATCAAGAGCAAAATAAAGACAGTTGACTTAGTACTGCCATTGTCTTTGTTGTCTTGCTAGGAATAAAAGAAACATGCATGTTTATGTGAACCATGAAATGCTAATTGTTTCATTTTAGTGATTTCCAAATTTGAATTAAATGCTCTTACATTTGCATTTTAGACTGACATTGCATAATATAAAGATAGATATTAAATCTGTGATAACAACTAAAAATGTTATATTTTCTCAGAATATTAAATAGCAAATAATACCATCTTCTCAACATGCTGAAAAAGAAAACCACAGAAGAAAAGGCAAAGTTTTATTTTAATTTTATTTTGGTGTGCATTTATGTGCTTAATAAGGTTGAAAGTTATGTGGTTAATATAAATGTTTGATATATATTTAAGATTTTTTTTTTTAGACAGGATCTCCCTTTAGTCTCAGCTGGCCTGGAGCTCGCTGTGTAGACCAGACTGGCCTTGAACTCACAGAGATCTGCCTGCCTCTGCCTCCCAAGTGCTAGGATTAAAGGTGTGCACCACCATGCCCGGCTATATTTAAGATTTTTTAATGTGAATGAGTACCTGTATGTATTTGTGTGTATCACATGCATGCTTGGTGCCCTTGAAAGCCAGATGAGGGCATCAGATCCCCTGGAACTGGAGTTACAGATGGTCGTGAGCCACCTTGTGGGTAATGGAAACTGACCCAGGTCTTCTGTAAGAGTGGTATGTGCCCTTAATGACTGAGCTATCTCTCCAGCCACACAATTATACTTTTGTATGCTACAGAATCAATTAGAGATGGAAAAATCCACTTAAAGTAGCACCCAAAAATCATGAAAAAAAAGCTATATTCAGCAGAATATGTGCAAGAATTTTATAGAAACTGATAAAACATTGCTGAAGGAAACATGACATAATGGTGAGCTCACAGGTAAGAATAATTCATATTGGCAAGATATTAGTTTTTCAGCTCTAGGTTGGGCCTTTAATCCCAGCACTCAGGAGGGACAGGCAGATGAACCTGTGAGATCAAGGCCAGCCTAGTCTATATAGTGAGTTTCAGACCAGCTGGGGGTACAAGGAGTCCCTGTCTAAAAGCAAAAACAAAAACAAGATTGGTTTTCCCAGTTGCTATACGGTGAATTCGGTCTAAATCCATTAGAATTTTTTATAGAACTTAATAAGATGATTATAACATTTATATGGATACATGAACTAGAAAACCGAGGATATATGTTTCTTCAATTTGAGACTTAATATAAAGTTACAGTAATCAAGACAGTATCATACTAGCCTGAATATAAATGTATATCAATTTGAAGAAAGTCACAAAATTATTCAGTATGATCAGTTCATTTTTCATTGGAAGTACCATGCAACTCAATGGGTAAAGAAGTCTCTTCAGCAGCAACACTGAGATAACCAGTGTCTGTATGGAAAAGTAAAATCTCAATCCTCACCCAAATAAAAAAATTAACTTGAAATGGATTACAGTAGGATTTAAATTAGAAAATATCTAGAGGAAAACAGGAGAAAGTCTTTGTGACCTTGGCTCCTTTTCTTGAATGGAGCTCTTAGCCTCATTTTTCATGGAGGGGGGTTAAGAAGGAGGTTTTCAGGGACCTGGTAAAGAAGGTGGTAGAGTGGGAGTTTGTCCGGCTCATTCTGCAGCATCACACTGCCTTGGGTGGCAGAGACACGAGAAAGACTTGTCAACTAATAGTTCCCAAGGTAATTAATTGGTGTCTGCAGGCACCAGGCAGCCACTGTCTTCATGTGCAGGTGGCTCTAATAGCTGGTTGCCTTGCGGACTTCCTGGTGTAAGATCGACACAGAGACAAGACAGGGGCAGAGACTGGCAGCTGGATCCTGGGTTGGTGCGTGGAGCTTTTCAGGTCAGGAAGGCTTGACGCCCATCCAGCACATAATGAGCATCTACAGAATTATAATCGGTGCCTGACAGGCAGTAGGGGACTGTAAGGGACCAGAGAACAATTGAGAGCTCTTTGGGAGGACAACTAAGGCTTCAGGGTGACCTTTACTGGTCAAGGCTGAGAGCCACAGACTTTCATTTAAATTCAAGACAGACGTAGTGCTGTATGCCTACAATCCCAGCACTTGGATCAGGAGGATCAGTTTAAGCCCAGCCTGGCTTATACCAGACCCTGTTCTCAGAAAAGAAAACCAGCAGTAAAGCAAACAAGCAAAAAACCCCACATAAGTAATATTGATAAAAATTTATAAAAATGAATAAATAGTTGAAGGAATGCACCAGTAAAGTCACACTTGTGGTTCCAGTAGGCCTGGCTGCATCACAGTTGCCTACCACGACTGCTTAACTTTGGGTGCTGCCCAGATACACTAAAGTCCAGTACCTGAGGTGGAGCCTTTGCTTGGGGAACCATTGATGTATATCAGTTCAGGTCAAGTGAAGTTTACACAACTCAAGGAGATAAAAAAAAACTGTTAACCAAGACCAGAAGTCACTTCATATCAGTAGCTGATGGCCACTGGACTTTGCATCCCCAATAGTTCTGGGCTAGGTGCTTTAAGCACATTGTGGTGACTGTCCACCCTAAAGTGGGTTCTGTGATTATTCATGTTTCCAGCAGGGGAGGAGAGCAAGTTTAAAGTATGGTGACTTTAAAGGCCATGGCTAGGGGTGGCGGAGTTGGAGTTTCCCCACTGTCCTGAGTTTGGACTTGAGCTTCTCATTGCTGGGTTTCATTATTGCATCCAGGATCCATGGAACAAGGATGCTGGGGAACGTGGTACCTGTGGGCATTATCATGGCTGTGGAATGCCACTGATCTGGATAAAGCCTACCCTCATCCAAAGACAAGAGCCATAAATTCCAGAACTTGACTTATGCATTAAAAAAAAAAAAACTCACAGGGGCTGGAGAGATGGCTCAGCATAAAAACACTTGCTGCTGGTTTTCCAGAGGACCTGGGTTCAATTCCCAGCACCCACATGGCAGCTAACAGCTACCTGTAACTTCAGTTCTGGGGGATCTGGCACTTTCTTCTGACCTCTTTGGATACTTCGTGCACTTGGTATGCTTACATTTATGAAGACAAAACACTCATACACATTAATTTTTTTTTTTGAGACAGGGTCTCCCTATAGCCCCAGCGGCCTGGAACTCACTCTGTCGACCAGGCTGGCCTTGAACTCACAGAGATCTGCCTGCCTCTGCCTCTGCCTCCTGGGTGCTAGGATTAAAGGCATGCACCACCACACCCAGCTTAAAGATGGTTCTTAGCCGCCATGTGGTTGCTGGGAATTGAACCTGGGTCCGGCCCAAGAGCAGTCAGCACTCTTAACTGCGGAGCCATCCCTCCAGCCCCACATTAAAATTTTTTTTTAAGTCATGACATTAAGTATACATATTAGGCAAAACCCCAAAAGGACACTTTTTTTTTTTAAATTTCTGTATGTGTACGATGTACTGTCTGCATGCAAGTTTGTGCACCCGTGTCGTGCAATGCCGCGGAGGTCAGAAGAGGGTTTCGGATTCCCCTGGAACTGGAGTTCTCCTGGAATTGGAGTTTCAGATGGTTCTCGGCCGCCATGTGGATGCTGGGGATCGAACCCGGGTCCTCTTTAAGAGCGGTCGGCGCTCTTAACTGCTAGGCCATCTCTCCAGCCCAGAAAAGGACACTTTTTTTAAAATCAGGCACCCTTAGAGACTCAAGGCCTGTTTTAGAAGTCTTCTAGGAATGCCACCCCCCACCCCTCAGTGTATGTTCCCAGGCTAAGAAAATCTCACAGCGCAGTCACCAGTGTGTGAGGAAAGGGAACAGAGGAGGCTCATGGGTAGAAGAGCATCAGAGAAGAGACAGCTGGTCAGAAAATGTGAGGCCAAAGTGAGCCGTCAGCATTGGTGGTGGGAACTGCTGTGCTGATGCCAGCAGACCCTTGATGCTCTGGCCACACGTAGAAATCCCCTGGAGTCCCAAGGGCTCCATGACAGCCTGCCACACCTTCTCTACCCTCAAGGAAGGGCTCAAGAGAATGGTGACAGTGAGGAGTCTGTGGGGCTATCTCTAAGTCAGCTCTTTTTTAAGATTTATTATTATTATTAGTGTGTGTGTGTGTGTGTGTGTGTGTGTATGTGTGTGTGTTTGTAGGTGGGTATGGGTATGTGAGTGCAGTGCCTGTGGAGGACACAAACGTTGGATCTTCCTGGAGCTCGAGTCACAGGCAGTGGTTGTGAGCCCTTCCCACCCATGTGGACTGGGAATTGATTTGGTATCCTCCCCAAAGCAGTTGTACTCTTAGTCACCAAGCCATCTTCCAGTCCCCTAGTTCCACCTTAATTTTTTTTCACATTTATCTTATTGTGTATATATGTATGTGTGTATGTGTATGTATGTGTGTATATATATGTATGTGTGTATGTGTGTGTATGTCTGTCTGTATGTATATGTGTATATATGTGTGTATGTATATGTATGTGTGTATGTGTGTATGTATGTATATGTGTATGTATGTGTATGTGTGTATGTGTGTATGTATATGTGTATGTGTGTATGTATGTATTTTGTGTATGTATGTATGTATGTATGTATATATGTGTGGGCCCATGTGCCACAGCATGTGTGTAGACGTCAAAGGACAACTTGTAAGAGTTGGGTTCTAGGGATCAAAAATGAGGTTGTTGGGCTTGGCCACAAGCTCCTTGATCCACTGAGCCTTCTCGCCAGCACTCTTTATTTATGTTTTATTTTATACTATTTCTGAAATAATCTCCATTAAAAGTCACTCAAGACAGGTGCTGGGACACACCTTTAATTCCAGCATTCAGGAGGCAGAGGCAGGTGGGATCTCTGTGATACTGAGGCCAGCCTAATCTACATAGGAGTTCCAGGATAGCTGAGGCTACAGAAAGATCCTGTCTCAAAAAAAAAGTCACTCAAAATTTTATTTATTTATTTATTTATTTATTTTATTTATGTGTATGAATGTACTGTTTTGCGTGCAGGTCTGTGCACCCATGTCGTGCAATGCCGCGGAGGTCAGAAGAGGGTCTTGGAATCCCCTGGAACTGGAGTTCTCCTGGAATTGGAGTTACAGACGGTTCTCAGCCGCCATGGAGTGCTGGGGATCGAACCCGGATCCTCTGCAAGAGCGGTCGGTGCTCTCAACCGCTAGGCCATCTCTCCAGCCCCACTCAAAATTTTAAACATCAAAATTATACATATCTGCTGAATTATCTTCACAATACATGAAATCTTAAGAATTTCTTTATAATTTTTCCCAATCTAAGATTTACAATTAGAAAGCAAATTGTGTATAGTTGTTTTGCTTTCTAAATTGAGTTTAGACATTTGCATGACTTAAGTAGCCTTGTCTGTCAGTACATGGCTGTGGCTGAATTAATCAGTGATGACTATATGTTGTATTTTGGATAGTTTGAATTTTGTTCATTTGTGTAATGAAGAAAACCTGGGCCTATTGTATATGAGACATCAGCTGTTTTCTACAGATATTGTGTCGGACAAGGTGGAACTAGAATACCCAGAAATGACAACGTAGTTCTCAGAATTCCAGACCTAATTGCAGAGCAGCAGCCATTGATCATTGGGACCTCATTTGGAAGAAAAACTAAGCGCAACAACTTTTAGTCACTTTGCACACAGTAAACTTGAATGAGAAGCAGATTGTTTTTCCTATTTTATTTTATTTTGTTTTATTTATGTATTTTTTGAGAAAGCGTCTTCCTATAGCCCCAGAAAGCCTGGAACTCACCTTGTAGACCAGGCTGGCCTCGAATTCACAGAGATCCACCTGGCTCTGCCTCCCAAGTGCTAGGATCAAAGGCATGCACCACCATGCCTGGCTTAAAGACGGTTCTTTTTTTTTATTTTTTTTATTTTTTATTTCTTTACTTTTATTTTGTCATCTGTGCATGAATCATAAAGGCAGAGAGAGCTGGGTTTTTTTTCATCTTTTTTTGGTAATTTTTTTATTACATATATTTTTTGTACAAGATTATGTTACTAATCAAATCTAGACATGTGTCCCCCACCCTGCCCCCCCACCCCACCAGAGCTCATGCATTCTCTTTATTTTTTCATCTTTTTCTCAGTCTTTCTCAAAATTCTTGATGTGGAAGTTGATTGTTTTGAGCAGAAGTTCACGGTTTCAGTCAGTTCTTTGACACAGTCCTTTCTGTTGTTGTTGTTGTTGTGGTTGTTGTTTCCAATATGCATCACTCCCAACTACTTGGACAAAAGCTCAAGGGGCCATGCACAAGAAATACTTACAACTAGGTAATTGGCGCTAGCATCCACAGATGAGGGATACCATTCGTCGTTTGTTTTTCTGGGACTGTGTTATTTCACTTAACATAATATCTTCTAGTTCCATCCATTTACCTAGAAAATTTCATGATATCATCTTTCTTTACCAGATGCCATGTGGGTGCTGGGAATCAAACCCTGGTCCTCTGCAAGAGCAGTTGGTGCTCTTAACCACTGGGCCATCTCTCCAGCCCCTGTTTTTACAATTTTTAAATAGCTCCTTTCTTTTTTCTGTCAACTCTGCATTCTAAAAGGAAGAAATCTTTTGCTGGTGGAATGGGGGGTGGGCAGCGAATGACTGACAACTTGGCCGTGGGAATGTGGTCTTCTGTGGAGCAGAGCAGGATGGAGAGTGGCGGTTGGGCTCTGCCTGGGCGTTGGACATTCTAGTAGGTTCTTCCCCTTTGCTGGTCCTTTGCAGGCCGTGGCTGGAAGGTGAGGTGTGTTCAGTGAAAATGGAGAGAGTCTTTGATATACTATATGGACCAAACGTGAGGCTCCAGAGGGGGAAGGGATTCTGGGAGCAGCATAAGGTGCTCAGGTCTGGAGGGTCTCACAAAGTGGACTCTCTGTCCTGGCCAGACATCAGTTTGTTGGTGGTCAGGGGTCCAAGTGGAACCATGAGAAATTTCCAATTCACACAATCGCATTTGTTGTACGGGAAAGTGTGCTTGCTCAGGGCTGGGGTTGTCCAGAAAGCTCCACAGACACACAGGATTTAGCTACATCTTGAGGGAAGGGGATGGAGTATGGTTGGGGGTGGGGCTGCATTTTGGTGAGGCACATCTCAGACTGGTGTGCAGAAGTGCATGTCTGCCTAATGTTTTATAACCATGGGGCTAGCAAGTCCTTCCCTCTTTGCCTCCTGTCTCCATTTATTCATTCCTGTACTGAGTACTTGCCATGCCAAGTGTTTGTCAAGTGCTGGGAGCTCAGTGAGGATTGGGTGGATTTTCCCAGCCTTAGTGAGCTTATACCACAAAGGACAGACATCTGTTTAACTGGAAGGCAAACACTTTACAACATTTAAAGATAGCAATACAAACATGGGTTTTGTGAAATAGAACATAATACCCGTGTGCATTAGTGAGGTAAAATGAGAGGCTGTCTCTCTAGGTACTTTGGTAGAAAAATTTGAGAGATTTTGAAGTGTAGATATTACCTCGTAGAGATCAGGAGTACGTGTGTGTGTGTGTGTGTGTGTGTGTGTGTGTGTGTGTGTGTGACACTGAGGCAAGAGCTTAGCTCAAGCAATTTCTATGGGGGAATTATGAAGATATTTAGGAAAGTTCATTTAGCTCAGTGTATGTAGGACCTTACATTCCAGAATGAAGACTGAGAAGTTTTGGGAGGTTTTGAGCTGGAGGTGGTATTCACAAAGAGGTCATTTTGGAAGATTCATGTGCATGGGGGTACAGGGTGTGGATTAGCATAACCAGAGAAGAGTCTGAGAAATCAGTGCTTTCCAAGCCTTGTGGGAAGAGGGGGTTTGCAGCAGGTGGTGGCAGGATACTGGGACCTGGAGACACTGATCTGATTAGGGGGTCACTGTGACAAGCTTGCTTATTCATAATGACTTTAAGTAGTGTTTTCCACCCCTGGCTGCACCTTTGGGTCTCTGGGGGCTTTTTGATAATAAAATGTCTGGCCTTCTGATTTCACTGTTTTGGGTGTTGCTTGGCCTTCTCCCTACGTGATGCTAAGGCGTAACTAGATTTGGGATCTGCTAAGCAAGGGTAAGGTAGGCATACACAGGTACTGCTAACTCAAGACAGTTGAGGCTAAAAGACAGGTGATGGGGTATCTTTGTCGTGGGACTAAGATAACCCGTTGAGAAGACTGGTCCATGATCAGGCAAGGAGAAGATGACTTAACATCTGGATTAAAAAACCGTGGAAGTGAATCGCATGTAGGAACCATGAAACTGAACCAGTGGAATTCTCAATGGACAGCTTTGAATGTGTGAGAGAGAAGCTAGGTAGGGGCAAAGGTTAGTAAGAAGGTCCTGTAACTTCTTCCCAGGCAAGGGCCGTGCTATTGTTAGAAAATGACAGCTAGGATTGAAAGGTTATTCCTGGATAATCTGCCAACCCATGAAAGGAAACAGCCTGAACTGATCAGAGTCCAAAACAACATCTCCAGAGAAAGTAGACTGCTTTGCTTCTTGACCACTTGTGTCCCTTTTCTAAAGCCTAGGGAACAATCTGCAGAAGAGGGGGCATGGTAGAATGTAAGGGCTGCGATTGGGGTGAATTGTGAAACTACTGCAATATAGACTGGACTCTTATTTGATCAACATGATTGTACATACAAGCCCCTCCAGCTGGACAATGGGGGCCTTGAGCTGTATAAGTTTGGGCATAGCTGCTTGCAAATTGGTTTTACATAAAGGATGCTTGTATTCTTTACTTATTACTTATTATTTTAAAAAATCAAAAGAAAAAATAGTGCTGGAAAAAAAAAAGAAAATGACAGCTAAGAGTAGACAGAAGAGAAGCAAGTGATAGGCATAGGGGAGGGCCTAAAGCAACCAATCACAGGCTTTTGTTTTTAAGATGTGAGGTGATTGAGTGTATTATGTAATGTATAGAGTGTGTAGTGATTAAGTAGAAGAGAATCGCCTGGACGAGGCAAAGACGTAGTCCTGGAACTCAGCAGGCGTGAGGGGAACCCAGGAACCCATCTTTTTTTTTTTTTTGAGAAAGGGTCTCCCTGTAGCTCCAGCTGGTTTGGTCTGGAACTTGGTATATAGACCAGGCTGGCCTCCATCTCACAGAGATCTGCCTGCCTCTACCTCTTCTGCCTCAACAGTGCTGGTGGAGCTGGGGTCCCTGAGGCCTGGCTGCCAGAGCGCCTCCACCGCTTCTGGGCAGGAGTGAGGAAGGAGTCCCAGAGGAGGCAGAAGTGGGAAGAAGTGTTGCTGGGTTTAAGGTGGGGTTGAGGGCTGGGGTCCAAGAGAAACTGGCAGAAAACCTGACTATGCGAGGGCGCAGGGAGGGGAAGAGAGGAGTGACCGAGGAGGTATGAAAGCCTATGCGGAGAGTGCACTGTAACGGGCTGGAGAAGGGTAAGTCTGAGAGAGACTGCTCTTGCAGAGGACCCGGGTTTGATCCCCAGCACCCACATGGTGGCTGAGAACCATCTATAACTCCAATTCCAGGAGAACTCCAGTTCCAGGGGAATCCGAGACCCTCTTCTGACCTCCGCATATTGCATGACACGGGTGCACAAACCTACATGCAGACAGTACACTCATACACATACAAAAAATAAATAAAATTTTTTTTAAAATTTTTTAAAAAAAGACAAAAAAAGATCGCTTCTCAGCCTTTTGGCTAAGATCAAGTGTAAAAGACAAAAAAATGAACCTACTATTTGACCCAATTATACAACTCCTACATGTATACCTAAAGTATTCATCCTAGAATACAGATACCTGCACAACCATGTTTATTGCTGCTGTTTTCACAGTAATGAAGAGCTGGAAGCAGCCTAATTGTCCCTCAATTGACGAGTGAATAATGAAGATGTAGTACATTTATATAATGAAGTTCTATGCAGCGGTGAAGGACAACATCATGAAATTTGTAGGTAAATGGATGGAATTGGAAGCTGTTATGCTAACTGAGGTAACAAAGTTTCAGAAAAACAAACTACATTTGTTATGCCTCATTTGTGTTTCCTTGTTAAGTCAAACTGAGTAACTAGTCAGTAAAGACATTATCACATTGGTTGTTTCCGCTACAGATATAGCTTGAAGTATTTGTCTCTATCTCAGTACTAAGATTTATGAGAAAGATGAAAACTCTTTAAGTACATTAAAACATACATCAATTCTCTATGTAATTTAGGAGTGTAAAGTTATATTTTTTCCTGTATGTAAGCTTACAGTTAAACTGTGAATCCCTAAATATGTTTTGCAATTAACCTATAGTTTAATTTCAGACTTTGTAAATTTGCTATATGTAAGGAATATAAAAAAAAAAAAAAGCTAAGTAGAATCATGAACATCAGAGGATGGGACACATGCTCGCAAAGCAAAGAGTTGAAGTGTTGCTTAGAGTACTGGAGTACAAGAATGCTGTGACATGCTTCAAGTAGAAAACACATTGTTTTATAAGCGTCGTTCAAAGCACAAAGTACAAGATTTTAGCTGTGAACTTGATGCTAATGAAGTAACAGTGTAATGAATAAGGATATGGTGTTTTTATAAAAAGCATACATAGGGGCTGGAGAGATGGCCGAGCGGTTAAGAGCTCTGACTGCTCTTGCAGAGGAACCGGGTTCAATCCCCAGCACCCACATGGCGGCTGAGAGCCGTCTGAAACTTCAATTCCAGGAGAACTCCAGTTCCAGGGGAATCCGAGACCCTCTTCTGACCTCCGCGGCATTGCACGACACGGGTGCACAGACCTGCATGCAGACAGTACATTCATATGCATAGAGAAAAATAAATTTTAAAAAAAAGCATACATAAAGCAAGGCTATGTGGGGATGGCTTTATACAGTAGAAGCAGAAAATGAGAAATTATTAGTATAAGCTACAAAATCTTAGTTACACAAAATGAAATGAGTAAACCCCAAGAATTTAATGTACAACATGGTAGCCATAACGAATAATTTTGTAGTGTATGCTTGAATAATTCTAAGAGGGTTTATTTTAAATAAGAAAGAAAATGGTAACAAAGTTACATAGTGATTGATTGATTGATTGATTAAGATTTTGTGACCAGAGACCTCAGAACTTATTTTGGTAATTCTCTAAGGAACAGTAGTCTGATATTTGATAATGTAATGTTTAAGGAAACTTTATAAATCATAATTAGTTTAAATGACATGTATATATAGTTTTAATGTTATTCGATTTTGAAACATATTCAATAAAACTCGATTTAAAAAAAAAGAAATGCTGGGGGGATTACCATACCAGATCTCAAACTATATTATAGAGCTATAGTCATAAAAACAACATGGTAACTAGCACAAAAACAGACCCATGGCAAAAAAAAAAAGATCTGTAGATCAATGGAACACAATAGAAGACCCAAACATGAACATGAGAACATGCAGTTTCAGCCACCTGGTATTTCAGAAACGTATCAAGAACACACAACATAGGAAAGACAGAATCTTCAACAAATGGTGCTGGCAAAACTGGATGTCCATATGTAGAAAAATGAAACTAGACACTTATCTTTCTTTCACCTTCCACAAAAGTCAACTCCAAATAGATCACACACCTCAATGTGAAACTGAAATTCTAAACCTCTTAGAAGAAAACATTGGCAGTAACCTACAAGATACAGGTATAGGAAAGAACTTTGTAAATCGGTCATCAGTTGCTCCAGAATTAAGATGAACAATCAAGAAGTCAGGCTTCATTATACTTAAAAACTTGTGTACCACAAAAGAGACAAGAAAGTGAAGAGAAAAATCCAAAGATTTGGAGAAAATTTTCACGAGCAATACATCTAATAGAGGTTTGACATCCATAATATACAAAGAACTCAAAAAAATAAAATCAAGAAAACAAGTGACCCAATTAAAAACTGAGCTAAATATCTGAACAAGGAGTACTCAAAAGAAGAAACGAAGATAACTACGAAACATCATAGAACATATTAAACATCATTAGTAATTAAGGAAATGCAAATTAAAACCACTTTAAGATTCCATCTTATCCCAGTCAGACTGGTTACCATCAAGAGAACAAATGATGCCAAATGCTGGCAAAGATGTAGTGAAAGGGAATACTCATTCATTGCTGGTGGGATTGCAAACTGGTGCAACCCCTATGGAAAGCACTATGGAAAACTCTTTAAAAAATAAAAAAATGAACTCACCCAGTTATATCACTCCTTGTCATATACTAAAAGGACTCATCATGTTGCAGAAATACTTGTACATCCATGTTTGTTGCTGCCATTTTCATAATAGCTAAGAGATAGAAGCACCCTAAGTGTCCCTCAACTGACAAGTGGATAATGAAAATGTGGTACAATTACACAACGGAGTTCTACAAAGCAGTAAAGAAAGATGAAATAATGAAATCAACAGGTAACTGGATGGAACTAGAAACCATTATACTAAGATAACACAGGCTCAGTAAAACACGTGATATATGTTCTCCCTCATTTGCAGATGCTAACACCAAATCCTTGTATATGAGTATATATCCTCATGCAACTTCAGGAACCAGGAAAATGGAAAGTAAACTATGGAGGTAAAAGGAAAGAAAGAACCCCAGAGCAAAGAACAGTAGGAGACAGGCCTTACTAAGTGAGACATGTGTAAAATGTGGGTATTTAAATGGGAGGTGGGGGAGGGAAGGTTATACATGGATCTATGGGGATAAAAGGAAGAAGGAGCTTGAGAGAAATGGGACCACAGCAGGCAGGAATTATTAAGGGAGAAATGGGGAAAATAGGGATGCCTTAAAATGGGGAATGGAATTGGGAATGGAAACTCATACAGCCACTATGGAAAGCAGTATGGAGAACCCTTGGAAGACTCAAAATGAGCTTGCCACCTGACCCAGTCATACCACTCCTGGGCATGTACCCAGAAGACTCATCTTACCACAGAGATACATGCACAGCCATGTTTATTACAGCTCTCTTCACAATAGCAAAGAGCTGGAACTAACCCAAGTGCCCCTGAACTGACGAGTGGATAAAATGTGGTGCATCTACACAAGGGAGTTCTATACAGTGGTAAAGAAAGATGACATCATGAGTTTTGCAGGTAAATGGATGGAGCTAGAAGATATCATGCTGAGTGAAGTAACACACTCCCAGAAAAACAAACGGCAAATGGTACCCCTCATCTGTGGATGCTAGTGAAAATTACCTAGTTGTATGGCAAACTGAGCAACATCAATGTGATCTGAAAACAACTGTGCTCTTATATTGTGAATCCCTTAAAAAATAAATTAAAATTTTTTTAATTTTTAAAAAAATAAAGTGGGAAGAGAATAGAGAGAGGGTTAGACTGAGAGAGGAGAGTTAAATAATGCATAACTAGTATAACATAACACAGGAAATTATATCAGTCCAAAGGCCTACTGAAAAAATCCACCTGTGGTATCTTTACATGAGTCCGTGTACATAGCTGATGGCCACACGATGAGAAACAGTGCCAGGGAGGAGAGACTTTTGAGTTACTGGGTAGGGCAGAACCAGAGAGTCTTAATTAATTCTACACAGGCTATTACCAGACCTTGACTGTCTCTCAGAACTTGAAGGGAAGACCACATTGCTCAGGAGAGAACATACTCTGGACATGGGATTTGGAGCAATGGAGCACTATATGAGCTAGTAAAGGAGAACAGTATTCTAAGGTCCAACCCCAGCTTTAGGGCCTAACGACCACATCAGTGATTGGCACAGCAAGTGAAATCCATGCCGTAGTGTCAATTTTTTAAATTTTTCTTATTTCATTTATTTTTTTGTATATAAGTGTACTGCTTGGTTGTCTGTAAGATCACCCATGTTCTGCACAGCATGATGAGGTCAGAAGAGGGTGTGGATCCCTTGGAACTGGACTTCTAGACATTTGTTAGCCACCATGTATGTGCTGGGAAGCGAACCTGGGTCCTCTGTCAGAGCAGCCAGTGCTCTTACCCACTGAGCCATCTCTCCAACCCATTCTTGGGAGAAATCAACAGCTACCTAATTGGACTTAAATCCCACTTGTTAAGAGGAAACTCATGTCTGGTTTCCTCTGTAAACCTAGCCAACTACACATAACTACACATAACTGGAGAGGTCATAGATCATAGAGAAAACCCCAAGGCTATCACATTCCTAGACAAATGTAATTTCTTACTATGTACAAAATATGGATCTTTAAATTTAGAAGCAAGTATCCAAGTCATAACCCATCAAAGAAATTTATTTTTCAACAGAGAGAGATTGTTAAGAGTTCCACAGCTGATCATAAACAGAGATTATAAATTGCCCAAGCCTAACTGGCACATCTACGATGGAACCTCTACATATAAGGCTCATAGAACATGGAACAAGGGATAGAGAACACTAATGGATCTTTCATTTCTTATGAATGAAATTCCCTCATCCAACACAGAGCCAGGAATGCAAAAGGTCATAAATGGCCAAAACATAAAGAATAAGAGTCTACAGAGAGTAGGTCCTCTGACAGTCCTCCTATACTAAAATCAAACCACCCAGGGCTCACGGACCATTGTGGAAGAGGGGGGTGGAAAGACAGCAAGATCCAGGGAGAAGATGCATGACCATATGGAAATAGAGGCCTATATAGGCTCTTGGGAGCCTGTTCACATGAAAATATAGCAACAGTGTCAGGATGCACAAGACCCATGCAAACTTGGGAAGACAAAAACCCAAAACAACTGTGGAAATGGATAGCAGGCACTAATTTTAATCGAAGAATTAGTGGCAGCTGATTACTGTTGGGTGAGAAAGAGTGGATCATCTTTTTTTTTTCTGTTTTCGTTTTTGTTTTGTTTTGTTTTGTTTTGTTTTGTTCAACGTTTTTTGAGACAGGGTCTCCCCGTAGCTCCAGCTGTCCTGGAACTCACTAGCCTGCCTCTGCCTCCCGCGAGTGCTAGGATTAAAGGCTTAAAGGCATCCACCACCATACCTGCTTAGCGGATCTTCTTAAAAGGAGGGAATCTAGATGGGCTGACTAGAGCTCAGTGGGTAAATTTGCACTGTGAGACCTCTAGGGGGCACTAACTTGACGTGCTAGGCCTTAACATGAATGACAGTATGTATGAAGTCCAGCTGAGTTGGGAGCTAGGGGAAGGTGTTAATGGGGAAGGGAATATAGAGTTGATTAAGATGTTCTGCATGAAATGCCCCCCCCAAAAAAAATCAATAAAATAATTTAACCCATACAGGAGGGCTTAAGCAGCAGTCATAAGAACTAGCCTGTCTGCTACTCTATCAGGGAAAGGGAGCTAAGATTTCCACAAAATAAGCCAGATGATCTGACAGCCCTTGCCACAGGACAGGACCATAGCTCTCACAAGTCTGAAGTCCAGTTGGAGAATTTGCTTTGAGAGAGTCTCCAGGGTCAGAGGTTGAACCCATGCCACAACTAACTCTCAGCTATGTGGTTTTCCACACAGAGCACTGATAACTCTAAACATCCTGTCCAGTAGACACACTTAATGCCCTTTTGTCTCCTGCAGGGTGTTTAATATGGAGCAGAGCTACAAACACTGAGACAGGCACTTCAAGAACAGTTGAGTGCTCCAAATCCTCCTGTACACATCAACACAGACAGGAAACATGCCCTTTGGGATAGAGATTAGACACTAGAGGCAATCAGATTGAAGAGTGTTTGGAATGACCAACAAAATGCCAAACTGAAAGCCTGCAAAAATAACAGACAGAAGTGAATGCTGAATGGAAATCTCCAAAGTGATTCCATCATTGATGCACTGACCCTTGGCCCACATTGGCCAGAATGAACCAGAAGGGTCTCCAACTTTATCTCTCCATTCCTTTCACCAAGTGGATCCATTAAAACAGAGTTTTTGTTTTGTTTTGTTTTTTTCCGAGACAACATCTCCCTGTAACCCCAGCTGACCTGGACCAGGCTGGCCTCTGCCTGCCTCTGACTCCTCTGTGCTGGGATTAAAGATATGTGCCACTGTCCACAGCTAAGACAGAATTCATAAAGAAGATGCTCCAATCATTTGGTGCCATGGGTTTTCCTTTTATTTTACTGCCTTATATTGTATTTTTATTTTATAGCTTCCCACTATAAATGCAGCAGTGACAGTGGCCTTGAACATCTGATCCTCTGGAATCTACCTCCATAATATTGGTACTGCAGGCATGGGTCTCCAAGTCCCTGTCCTAAGGTGCTGTGGGTCTAACCCAGGGCCTGTGCCTGCTAGGCCAGTGGTCTACTACCTGAGACAACCATTATATCATACACCATTTCTTCCCATCCAGTAAAGCTCCTTCTGAGATTCCAGCAGGAGTGTTAACAGAGGGAATCCTCCAGGAGAGAACCCTGGCAGATGCTAGGCCAGCACTCTACTATCACACACCATTTCTTCCCATCCAGTAAAGCTCCTTCTGAGATTCCAGCAGGAGTGTTAACAGAGGGAATCCTCCAGGAGAGAACCCTGGCAGATGCTAGGCCAGTACTCTACTATCACACACCATTTCTTCCCATCCAGTAAAGCTCCTTCTGAGATTCCAGCAGGAGTGTTAACAGGGGGAATCCTCAGGGGAGAGCCCTGGCAGATGCTGAGAATGACATACATTTTCCAGAATGGGTTACTCTTAATGCACCCTATATGCTCAACTTCAGGCACTTGCTAGACATATAATTCACTCTTCTGTGCTATACATGGATGGACCAGTGATTCACAGAGCTTGCAGGCCATGGTCCATGGTGATATTTGCTATGACCAGAAATGGAAATCTGCAGATGTGGCAGGCACACATCAGAGGGGTCCTCTGTCAAAATTGGTCTGTTCATCCTTGGTGATTCCGAAACACTGCAATACAGATGGACAGACACACCTATAGTAACTTTGCTTGGGGAGTGAGGGCAGCCACGAGGACATACACTGATGGCCTCCCACTCAGTGAGGTGCCCAGGGTAGATCCATTCCTGAGGACAGGGAGTAGAATGACTTTTGGCTGGGCTAGGGGAAGGGTGACATGGGTACCTGGTCCTTGTTTGCTAAGTATGGACCTCGGTTTGACCTGATAGGAAGTCTGAGAAGATGGAAGACCCACTGGTGGGAATTTGCCCCATAATGGCAAGACAGAGCCAGGGAAGCCAGCAATCAGGAAGCTGAAACGGCGCACAAGATGTTGAGTTCTGGCCTCGCATACCAAGAATGACCCAAACCCAAAGGCCCTTCCCTATTCTGCCCCTCCACTCTGCTGCCAGAAAAGCTTCCAACTTCTCTTTTTCAACTCTCCTTCAGGCTCATCCATAAAACTGACCCTTGGCCCTCACCACGTGCCTCCCCAGCTGGCCCGGGTCACCTGGCCTTGCTGTCTCTATCATCTTTGCCACTCTTGCCAAGGATGAGTCTGAACTGCACTTCAGCAATGTCACCTGGTTTTCAGCCTTGTGGATCTTTCCGAAAACTGTGTAGCCTTTGGGGTATCTGGGCTCTGACACTGACACCTAGAATCTGGAACTAGGGGAAGATCCTGAATATGGCAGTTCTACTCCGGAAGCCAGAGATCTTCATGGCGAAGACACAGGCCTCTCAGGCCCCTTTCTATCTGTCTCCTGGGTTGTTTTGCTCCTTCCGAAGGAACACGAGTATGTGGATCTGAAAGGAGCCAACTGAGCAAGTCCTGTGAAAAGTCTCAACAAACGCCCACATGCAAGCACCACCGGTGTGCTGCTGAGCAGCAGAATCCACTGACCAAAGCAGCCAAGTGTCAGATCGTTGCCTAGCAACACGGGCAAACATGGCTCGTGCCAGCCTAGCTCACAAAGCTATGACACGTCCTGGGTTCCCCATGTTCCCAGTGCTCCTGAGCAAGACCTGACTTGTCAAAAAGGATAAGGAAACCCTCTTCCGGCAAACATAAGAGGCAGAGTCTCGGCCCTGGGAAAAGCAGTGGACACACCAGAATCTCCAAACTGCCAAGTCAGAGTTGCCAGGAACCTGCTAAAGCCTCTCAATTTGAAGTCATCTGCCCTCTGCATGGCTTCCTATCCTCTGCTAACTCTGGGTGACTCTCTAAAGGAAACTGGCAAGAGCTACACAAGGAAAGGAAGTGACTTTTTTTTTTTTTTTTGGTGTGGTGGTAGGATGTGACATCTTTGCAGTGTTTTCAGCACAAAGGCCCTCACCTCTTTCAGCTGAAGTGCAAATCTACCCCGGCCAACTCATTCCCTCCCTTCAGCCCACTCTGTGCTCTCTAATTCGATATTCCATGTCTCCTTTCAAATATGGAGGCAGCCTTTCATATGCAATACATTGTAACATTTTGGATAGTTTAAAACGTCCTTATCATTTGTCCTCCACAGGCCCTGGAAGTCTTTGCTCCCTGGTTACTGTGGTAATAGGAGAAGCACTTTGAGTCTCATTTGAGATTAGCTTGCTGCCTGCACTCTGACCCTGCCCTTTTTCCTCCTCCTGCTCTTGCTGTTCCTCCTCCAACTCCTCCTCATCCTCCTCCTCCTCCTCGTCCAACCTCTTCCATTCTTCCTCCTGCTTTTCCTCCTCCTTCTCTTTCTCTTCCTTTTTCTTCCTCCCTTACTTATCCTCATCCTCCCTATCCCTTCATTTCTTTGCTAAGTAAGGAAACAGTGACTGATAAAATCACAGAATATCTTTGCCATCTATTAATCTGGCCATGGACTGGTTTCTACACTACTTCAAAAACTCAAAACAAACACAGAAAAGTCTAAACATGAAAAAACAAACTAATTAAACAGCATATGAATCTAAATAGAAAGCATTCAAAAAAAAAAGGAATTCCAGTAAACATTCAAAAACATGCCAGTGTCCCTTCCTATCAGAGAATTGCATATTAAAATGTTAGAATTTCACCTCACCTTAGATAGGATGGATCTCATTAAGAATAAAAATGTTCCTAACCCTTGGGAGGCAGAGGCAGGCGGATCTCTGTGAGTTCAAGGCCAGCCTGGTCTACATAGAGAGCTCCAGGCCAGCTGAGACTAAAGGGAGACCCTGTCTCAAAAATACCAAAAAAAAAAAAAAAAGAATAAAAATGTTCAATGTGTTGGCATGGATGTGAGTAGGGAAACCCTTGTTTATTATTGGTGAGAATTCAAACTGATGCAGTCAGAAAATCAGGAGGTTTCATACAAAGCTAGAAATTTAATTAGCATATGACCCAGTTATACCACTCTTGATAATATAACCAAATTACTTTATATCTTAGTATAGAGATAATTTCACATGCTTGGTCAATGAAGCTCTTAACAAGAGCTACCAAATAAAATTAATGTAGATATGCATCAATAAGTGGATTATATTTATTATGTATCTAGTGAAATATTACTCAGCTGTAAAACAAAATGGATTTGAATGCATGTTGTTTGTTTTGTCAACTTGGCAAAAATTCTAGTTCCCTGGAAAGAGGGAACCACAATTTAGGAATTCCCTCCACCACACTGACCTGGGTGCATGTCTGTTGGGCAATTTCTCTATTGCTAATTGCTGTGGGAAGATCTAGACTACTATGGGGCACTGCCAGACCCTGGCAAGTTGTCCTTTCCTGTGCAAGAAAAGTACTGAGCATGGCAGGGGAAGCAAGCCATTAAGCACTGTTCCTCCATGTTCTCTGTTCAGTTCCTTACTCCAAACTCCTTCCTTGAGTTCCAGCCTTGGGTTCCCTCAGTGATGAACTGTTACCAAGAAATGAAAGCAAACAAACCAAAACAAGCAACCCTTTCCTCCTTAAGCTGCTTTTCCTCAGTCTTTTATGACAGGAAGAATAATAGTCAGTAGGTAAATGGATGGAACCAGGCAAAGTGCTAATCATGGGCACCTGGTCCCATACACAAACACCAGGAGTTCTCGGGCTGGAGAGATGGCCTAGTGGTTAAGAGTGCTGACTGCTCTTGCTGAGGACCCTGGTTCTATCCCCAGCACCCACATGGCAGCTGAGAACCGTCTTTAACTCCAGTTCCAGGGGAATCCGACACCCTCTTCTGACCTCAACACCCTCTTCTGACCTCCGCGGCATTGCACAACATGAGTGCACAATCCTACATGCAGACAGTACATTCATACACATACAAAAATAAATAAAAAACAAACAAACAAACAAACAAATGCCAGGCGTTCTTTGTCATATACCAGTGCTAGCTTCCATCCATAGGTAAATGGATGGAACCAGGAAAATTACTTATCATGGGGACCTGCTCCCAAACACAAATGCCAGGCATTCTTTGTCATATGCCAGTGCTGGCTTCCATCCATAGGTAAACAGATGGAACCAGGAAAACTGCTTATCATGGGCACCTGGTACCAAACACAAATGCCAGGCGTTCTTTGTCATATGCAGTACTAGCTTCCATCCATAGGTAAACAGATGGAACCAGACAAATCACTTATCATGGGCACCTGGTCCCAAACACTAATGCCAGGCATTCTTTGTCATATGCAGTGCTAGCTGTGGGAGTCAAAGAGTGCCTGAAGTGACAGGCTGAAGGGAAATGGCATTTGGTCTGTAGCAAAAAGACGGTGGCTGAAGAACATAGTGCGCATGCTTCTGTAACTTTTTTTTTTTTTTTGTCTTTTTGAGACAGGGTCTCCCTGTAGTCCCAGCTGGCCTGGAACTCACTCTGTAGACCAGGCTGGCCTTGAAGCTTCAGTAACTTTTAAGATGATATGCTATGCTATGTTACATAAGGAATGGTATCTATGGATGCATAATTTGTCTGCTTATTGGCCCACTACTGTTATATAATCTGCTGATTGGCCCACTACTATTATAAATATTCTTGGTTTCTAGGCTGTCGTTGTTAGTAATTGTTAGTAGTTGTTAGTAATTAGTAGCATTAGTAGTAACAGAAGATAAAAGGAAATGGTACCATTAAAAGAATCTACAACGAACTAGTTAAACATGTGATTAATTCCCAGGCCGCCTCCGATGATTCGCGCCCCTGGACAGTGCACTAGCTTCCATCCATAGGTAAACAGATGGAACCAGGAAAACTGCTTATCATGGGCACCTGGTCCCAAACACTAATACCAGGCGTTCTTTGTCATATGCAGTACTAGCTTCCATCCATAGGTAAATGGATGGAACCAGGAAAATCACTTATCATGGGCACCTGGTCCCAAACACTAATGCCAGGCATTCTTTGTCATATGCAGTGCTAGCTTCCATCCATAGGTAAATGGATGGAACCAGGAAAATAACTTATCATGAGCACCTGGTCCCAAAAACAAATGCCAGGCGTTCTTTGTCATATGCCAGTGCTAGCTTCCATCCATAGGTAAACGGATGGAACCAGGAAAATTGCTTATCATGGGCACCTGGTCCCAAACACAAATGCCAGGCGTTCTTTGTCATATGCAGTGCTAGCTTCCATTCTAGTGTTTGGTGAATCTAGCTTGAGAGTCAGGAAATAGAGATCAGTAGATGGGGGTGCATTCAGGAAGGGGGATAGTAGATAACAGAGGAGATGCATCTAGAGTGGGGGTGCTGAGGACAGAAAGGTTCAAAGAGGTCATGGAAAGAAGGACATGGGGAAGAACAGGGCAGGGTAGTGTTAAGCAATATGGCATGCGAATGAAGAAGCTATATGGGAACTATGACTTTGTGACCCTAGCAAATTGTTATAAAGTGATAGTAGAATACAAGTGATAAGAAAGGACATAGGAGAAGAAGCACTGGGAGCTAAAGGCAGGTGGGTGAGGGAAATCAGGTATAAAGTATGGGTTAGCCAAAGTAAGGCTGGACAAAAATCCTTTGGAAGCCCTCTGGGTTCATAAACTGCTGAAATTATAATTTAAAAATCAAAATTTGACAGAGGTATCTCAATTGTGCAAACAGTGGTGCTCCCAGAAGACATGGGTTACTAATGAAAATCTCGGTGCCAGATATGGGTTATCCACCCCAAGAGCTATCAGTTGAGAGTTCCCCATAAGCACACTAAACAAAAAGCAGGCCATTGCTTTTGCTCTTCACTGCCCATCGTACTCAAATGGCAAGGAGCCTGCTCCTGAGTACATCACACAATCTGTTGCAGGGCATAGAGAAATCAATCTTGAACTGCTCAGGAAATTGGGTCCTGTTGGCTAACCTTCATGGTGCTGGAAAGTGTTGTGCAGGCTGCTGGGGAAGAAAACACATCAAAGGTCTTACCACTTCCCAACCTTGAGTGCTTACAATACCAATATGTGAATAAGATGTGACTATTACTCCGATTGTCAACGAGTGTTTGTGGTGTAACCAACTGCATTCTTGACTGGATAGAATGTTAAAGAGCAAAACTGGACAGCAGTGACACCTGTACCTACAATCATGCCCCCTCCTGAGTAGTATTTTCTACCACTTATAAAAAGTACCATTGGCGGGCTGGAGAGATGGCCTAGCGGTTAAGAGTGCCGACCGCTCTTACAGAGGACCCGGGTTCGATCCCCAGCACCCACATGGCGGCCGAGAACCATCTGAAACTCCAATTCCAGGAGAACTTCAACAATGACTAATTTCTTTGCAGCTTGCTTTATTTTTCCTTGTCGTGCCTGCAGATTTCAGCCCAATTTATCATTTTGAACACGTCATGAAAGCAAGCTTGATGCCCTCTACTCTTCCCTAATATCTATTCTTCAATTCCATGGAGTCCTAATCTCTCCTTGCTGGTTTGCAGTGGGATGGAGTGAACGGTGACTTCCTCTGGGGACACACAACATGGAAGGAAAACTGCCTGGCTACTTGTTTGGCTCAGAGAAAGCATCCAATCACCTCCAGACACATTGCCTGGCTTGGTCCCAACAATCACTGCAGACATTAAGAAACCAGTTGACTTCAAGGCTGAGTTTAATATCAAGGCTTTATAGCCATCTTAGGCCTTTGGAATCATTTTTATAATCTTACAGTCGAAAATAATAAGACTTTGTTGTTCAATTTCAAAAAAAAAAAAACTTAACTTGAATACCCTTACTTTGTGAAACCGTGTTTATCTGGTTCAATCTCCAGCTTAACTCCATTCATAATAAGGGTAGCTATGGGCTCAGCCAAGGCTGGAGCTTCTTTCTGATGGAAATTAAGGCCTTTCACAGGAACCATTCTACCAAGAGCAGTTTTAAAAGGAAAGGGTAACACAACTCCCAGGCAGGGTGGTGCACTCCTGCCTTTAATTCCTTAGCACCCTTCGGGAGAGGCAGAGGCAGGCGGATCTTTTGTGAAGTTCAAACGGCCAGCTGCCAGTTCTAGGACAGCTGGTGCTACAGGCCGGAGACCCTGTTCTTGACCAAAAAGTTTAAGTAAAAAGAAAAGGAACGACCTTTTCCAGATAAATTTTTAAAGCTATTTGGCCACTTAATAGCTCTTCTTCCCTTTAAATTTTGTATAAACAAAAACCTGTTTTTGGATAAAACTGTATTGCTCTCTTTCTTCTTGATGGGTTTTTGGTAACTATTTCTAAACTCTTCTTAATCTTCCTGCCTAGCCTTCCAAGCTATTAGTTGGGAGTCCATAAATTAGGGGTGTGCTGTAAGCTTTAGTGGGTACAACAATTGACCACCACCTGGGTTGAGGAGCCTTAGAGTTGGGGAATAATTGGCTCCTATTGGATTTTGGCCTTGGTGGCCACATCTGTGTGCTGTTAGTGTCCTGATTGCGTTGAGCAGATAAAGACATATAAGGGCGGCAGTGTCTGGGCATGAGCCAGATGAGCAAGCCAGAGCAAGCCAGTGTGACAGCATCTTCCAGGATCTCCATGTGCTTCAGCGTCCTGCCTCCATTGGTTCCTGCCCTGGAGCTTCTCACCTTGGGCTTCCCTGAAAGTGATCCACCTGTGACCCAGGAAGATGTAGTCTGAATAAACCCTTTCCTCCCCAATCCCTGGTCTCCCGGTCAGGAGTGTTCTTGTCACAGCAATTGGAAAGAAATAACGAGGACAGAAATTGGTACCAGAAGAGTGGTATTTGCTGTGGGGGGACAGGACCTGACCTTGGTGTTTGGGGGGGAGGGGATTGTGGAGGTGTTTGAACTTTGGCTTGGGAAGATCATGTGAATGCTATAGATCATTGCTGTGGAGCTTGGACAGTTTTGCTGAAGGAGTTGTAGAAAGATGGAAGGCCTTGGCTTGTGAAGTTTAAAGGGAAGCAGCAATAATCAAATCAGGTCTGTGTAATCTGTGGGTTCGGTCAAGCTGGGGTGCTGGAGGAATCAGCTGCTATAGGTAACAAGAATCAGAAGCCTGAAGTGAAACCCTTTTGTCGGGTACTGGGGCAATTTGATGCTGGTTAGCTGGGGCTGAAAAATCAGCTGTAGTAAAACGAGATAGACCAGCATCACTGAGGTGAAAACTTCTAGGGAGAATATTTCTCAGAGGTCAGCACACGAAGCTGTGACCCAGAAAGGGCCTGAGCCTCCATCCTACAGCCAGAAGCAGGACTTGGACTGTTAAGAGTCTTCTTTATGGTTCCGGTGTTGAATTTGAGGGGGTCACAGTGAGAGCAGCCAGAGGCTCCCCTGCGCACTGTGAGAGAGGTCAGGAAAGACCATTGGTGGATGAGTGACCTTCGGTTGCTGTGAAGACCCCAGGATTGCAGGGGTATTGGAGAGGAAGCTGAGGCTTGCTCACCAGGAGAGGTCAGAAGAACCATTTGCTGAAGGTTAGCTGCCTCAGTATTGAGCTTAGAGACCAGCTTTTGGAGATTCAGGACCTGGGGACGACCACCAAAGAGCCAAGCAGGTGGTGTGAGATGGAGTCAGGCCTGGGCCTGCGAGATGAGCTGTGCCACGGACCGCAGAGTCGGAGAGGGGAACCGAAGCTGCCAGACCCTTGTGGAGCCCAGAAAGAGATCGTTGAGATGAAAATCCCAAGGTTCCAGCCTTGAAACGACCTACTTTTGCTGGACTTAGGTTTTTTGTTTAGAGAATGCCCTATTCTTCCCTTTGAAATAAAGACAGTACTTGTTTTGGATTTAACAGCAGCCCACAGTAAGGAGACTTTAACGGATTGTGGACTTTTTTAAAGTGTTTGGAATTTTTAAAGGACTGTGAGGCTTTTGAGGTTGTACTGTCTTTAGTTGTGATTCATTTAACATCATATTTTGGGAGGATAAAACTGAAAAGGTGGTGGTTTAAATAGTGATGTGTTTTGTGTTCAAGTTGACAAGGGTTCAACTTGTGCTGATAGCTTTAGTGTCAACTTGACTCACACCTGGGTATTGACGGAGCCTTCAATTTGCGGGAATTTTCTCCATTGGATTGGCCTGTGGCCACACTGTGGTGTATTGGATCTTGATTGTTGAGCAGTGACAGTATAAGGCGGCAGGGCTGGGCATTGAGCCAGAGAGCAAGCCAGGAGCAAGCCAGTGGACAGCATTCCTCCATGGCCTGTGCTTCAGCTCCTGCCTCCAGGTTCCTGCCCTGAGTTCTTACCTTGGGCTCCCTGAGTGATCAACTGTGACCCAGGAGATGTAAGCTGAATAAACCCTTTCCTCCCCAAGTTGGTGTCGGTCAGAGTGTTTTGTCACAGCAATGGAAAGACAAACTAGGACATGGGGTTAAGCTAGCTTTAGTAATTTGCTTAAGTAATTCAAATCCATTTCAGCATGCTTAATTTAAATGTAATATTTTTACCTAACCCCCAGGTACCCTAGATATATTTTGAGTAAAAATATATGCACAGTTAAAATTAATTGATTGATTTAATTTTTATTTTGATATTTTTAAAACTGTTTCAACTTAAAGATCTTTTTCCCACAGAATTCCTGATTGTGTGTGGTTTGTGCTCTGGTGCCTGCCTGCTGTGCACATACCAGCCACGAAACTGAGCATATGGTATCAATTTATCTAAATCTTGCTTTTTAAAATTTGACTTAAAGTAACACATTCTTTTAATTTTAGCATTTTGGAGACAAAACAGATGGATTTCTAGAGGAGTTTACAGGCCCTGGAGTTCTAACAAAAGACTCTTGCTCCGATAAATTGTTTTTTTAAGAACTATTAGTAAAAGCCTCTTTAACAACATGAAATAATATTTTGGTTCAATTTAATTTTTTTTGGTCTTTTTGAGACAGAGTCTCCCTTTAGTCCTAGCTGGCCTGGAGCTCACTCTGTAGACTAGGCTGGTTTTGAACTCATGGATATCCACCTTCCACTGCCTCCAGAGTGTGGGGATTAAAGGCATGCACCACCACACCCGGCAAAAAATTTTTTTGAAAAAATCCATTTTAAAGTTTCTTTAAGCCCATCTTCAAACTGTGTGTATGTGTGAGTGAATGCAAGTTCATGTTTTTAATTTATTATTGTCAGGGTGTAAGCTCCAGAAGTCCATTGGAATGCAGAGACACCTAAGATCCATGTTGCCCAAGAACCGGCTCTACCAGGATAGCCATTGGCTATGCTGGAGCAGGCCACCACCAATTACTCAGGAATCTTCTGCCTCACCCTTCAGAAGCCAGATTCCAGATTCCTGCTACCCACCCCACTCTCACTGAATCCCATTCCCACCTTCTCCCTTAAATTTCCAAGCCAGACGCCATTCTGTGCTTGGCTCTATCTTTCCCCTGAGCCTAGCCCCAGCTACCCTGAATTAAACTTTTATCCGAAGAACTTAGACCTCATGGCCTTTCATTCCAGGGGGGGGGGGGACCATAACCTTACAATTATAATCCTACAGGTTTTAATGCTAGGATTAAAGGCGTGCACCACCATGCTCTGCTAAGACTGTTTTATACCTCTTAGGGTTAACAATTTTTAATTGGGTTTATAGTATTATTAAACTCAGTTTAATGATAAATTGTTGTTAATTATTGTTGGTAATTGATAGTTATAATTATTGTTATTATTGATTATGCTTGCTAATAATAACTGATAATAATTCAGTCTAATAATAAATTGAAGCCAGGCATGGTGGCTCATGCCTTTAATCCCAGCACTCGGGAGGCAGAGGCAGGCAGATCTCTGTGAGTTCAAGGCCAGCCTGGTCTACAGAGTGAGTTCCAGAACAACTGGAGCTATAGGGAGACCCTGTCTCAAAAAGACAAAAATAAATAAATAAATAAATAATTGTTGTTATTGGCTATTATTGACAATTATTATTCATAAGAATTATAATTAATGATGATTGTGACTAAAAATGGTTATTAATAATTATTGATTAAATAGTAGTCATAATTATGATTGTTATTGTTATGATTATTGACAAGGTAAACCAGTCCAAGACTACAAACAACTGTGGCCTATCTACTTTGGGGCACCCTCCTGTATTAGTCACTTTTCTGTTGCTGTGATAAAACACCATGACCAAAGGAACTTATAAAAGGAAGAGTTTATTTGAGCTTACGATTGATGGTTCCAGGGAATTAGAGTCCATCGTGGTGGGAGGCATGGCAGCTGGAGAGGAATGGCGGCTGGAGCAGCAAGCCGAGGGTCACATCTCCCAATGAGCACAGGAAACAGAGAGGGCAACTGTAGACCACAGAGGCTTGTTAAAGCTCACTAAGCCTGCCCATTATGTAAATCTTTTTGTATTTGTAGAGGTTTCTTCTGTGCCCCAGGAATTGGTCGAATTTGGAGAATGTTCCGTGGGGTGCTAGTAGAAAGTGCATAGTATATGGTATGTTCAGGATGGAAATTTCAGTAGAGTCGAGGGAGAGGTATATTCTTCCCCCCCATTTGGTGTATCACAATATCGTTCGTCGATGTTCTTGTTTATTATTTTCCTGTTGAAGTATCGGACTTTAGGAGTATTCAAATACCCACTGTGAAGTGGTACTGGGGTTAGTCTCGTGACTCAATTTATGGTTGCTTCCTGGCACGAGATGTTTTATCTATGTATGGTGCAACATTGTCTGTGAGCATATATACTTTGCCTATTGTGGTTAAATCTTCTTGGTGGCGCGATCTGTTTCCTTTCGAGTATGAACTTCCATAAATAGTTATCTCTGGCCCATATATCTCGTGTTGTCCTTCGCTTGTGATCTTCTTGTTACACTTCTTGGGAAGATCTATTTTTATGCCGATATTAATATAGAGTAAAACATCTGCTGCAGCTTTCTTTTCATATATTAGAGAGAATAACGTATAGTTGCATTGGGCTTGGAGTAATTTTTTTCCATCCTTTCATATTAAGATGATGTGATGTGATAGAGGTAAATGTGTTCTTTGGTAGACGCATAATCGATGAACGATATCGTGTCCTTAATAGGAACGAGTACTGTCCTATGTCTTTTGATTGGGATTTAGTCCATTAATTTCAAGGTTATGACTGATAGGTTTATGTTGTGCAGGATACTTCCTTTTGAGCCTTATATCATCCTGTTGGGTTTTGATTATAGGTTTTACTTCTGTCATGTTATGCTTATTTAATTGAATTTCTACCCTTCTAGGTGTCCTGGGGTATTGGTTGCTCCTTTTTCTGTTCTTTGAATTGTTTCATGTATTCTCTGAAGGTTGGTTTTCCAAACATATAGTTAATTCTTTAGTTGTTTTTGATGTCGTTGTGTAAGTATTTTTCCTACCATCTCTACCTTCGCCAAACTTATGGATTGACATCTTTTGCTGGGTAGCCTGAGTAATCTGGGTGTCCCGCATTTATTGTCCCTTAAACACTAGGCGAATATATGCCGCTTTGGATTCAATGGTTCACACTTAATCTCTGCATTTCTTTCCTTCATCTTTTGCTGTGAGAAGTCCGTTGATATTCTGATAGGTTTCCCCCTTATAGGTCACTTGTTGTTTTTCTCTTGTTTTTTTTTTTTTTTTTTTTTTTTTTTTTTTTTTTTTTTTTTTTAGCATTTTAACTATGATACATCATGGTGTGTTTCTTTTCTGTCTTGTCTGTTTGGAGACGTTCTATGTGCTTCCTTGTATTGGTATTGGTTTGTCCCTTTTTTAGTTTGGGCGGACGTTTTTTCATCTATTATTTTCCCCTGTTGAAGATTCTGATCACTCCGATTTATCACCCATATCTCCTTGGCGAGATTTTTCTCACCCTTACTCCTATTAACGCTAACTCCACTGCGGTAGCGTTTGACCTTTAGTCCATAGTGTCCCCACAGCTCCTGGTTGTTTTGTCTCTTCCTTATTTTTATTGTGCTAATTTTCAAAATTATCAATTTCCACCTATTAATCTTTCCTTGAGGCTTTAGTTATTTTCTAACGTTGATTCTGTTGTCCTTTACTTATCCTTCTCCAGCGTCTGTATTATTCTTTATAGTTCACTGAGTACCTTCATTTCTGCTATCTCAGGCACTTTTTTTCATTTCCTTCACTCTATGAAATGACTAGTGTTTGATTTTCGTTTTTCATTTCCTCTTCTGATTTCTTTAGTGTTTCTATTTCTTTTGGAGCTTCTCGATCTCTTTTTGTAGCTCTTTTGGTTCGCTGGTTGGTATGTTCTTTTTTCTTCTTATCAACATATGTCGGATCTTCTCTCTCCATTAGTGTTCTACTTCCTTTGTGGAGTCTTTGAATCTTTCTTTTACTCTCTTCTCCGTCCCTTCTTTGAGTTCCTCATTTCTACTCTTTATGCTTCTTAGTATTTCTTTAATTTGTTCTTTTGACTCCTTGTAGTTCTTTAGAATGTGAGGATGGTCTTCCCATTGTGTTTTCTCTGATTGCGCTACGTGTAACTGGGTCCATCTCCACGTAGAGATGATCCCACTTGCACTGGAGTCTGTTGCACTCATATAGGTCTCTGGTCATCGCTTGAGGCCGTGGGATATACATCCTTGGACACCCCAATTCTACCACCGATGTAGTCTATCTCCTTCGATCTTCTGCGCATAATGGGCTTCCTCTTCTTGCATGTAATTCCAATGCTAGTCGCTAACATAGCTGACCTCCTTCACTGTGTTGAAGGCCTGCTTTGGTTGGCCTCCTTCAGATGCTTCTTTCATAATCTCAGTTGGTGGGGTGGGGCGAATGTGGGCAGGCTCTTTAGCCCGTGCCCCGGTACCTTCCACTGGGCTCCGGAGATCTCAACTCTCACGAGTCACACTCACAAGCTATGCAATTTTAATTATACCAAATTGTGTCGTGGACGGATTATTATCTGCCGCCACTCATCGAGAGAAACAAGCACACATAGATCCGAATGATCAAAAGGTTTGCCACTTTGAATTCTTTGGACGCACACACAACTGTTTTAATCCTTCTGAGCTTGCCGTCATGAGGATCATTATCTCCACAGACATTCACAACGACAGCCACAAAAAGGTGCAATCAAGCTAAAGACAGCAGGACCAAATGTCAAGCAATCAGCTGCCGAGGACCCAGTTCCTACCTGTCTCCCCATCTTGTCTTCGCTGGGCTCAGGAGAACCTCAGCTGTTGACTAATATTTGTAAGAAGAAGCTTTAAGGTTCCTTCATACAGTGGAGGCTCTGGCAGAAAGCATGGCTGTCAAAAGATGTGGTTCCAGAGGGAAATGATAAAGACATTAGGCACAAACTGGGATATTTTTGCATATAAGACGTCCTGCGCAGCAGTTTGCCCACAGCCCAAATGCTTCCCTGATGCATCAGAGTATGAAATGGGCGCGAGGGTCTTTTGCTCCTCGAACTTGCAGCTAGATTCGGGAACAATTTCATATCACATGGTGCTGGCTTTAGAGGCATGAAGTTATTACACAGAAATGAAAAGAGTACTTGGACAGTTCTTGCTCGCACGGTTTCAGAGAGCCAAAGAGGCCAGGGCAGAGTACAGCAGGGGTGTCCCTGAATAAAGAAGAGCCCTGATTAAGGTCATTGGCAATGAATGTGAAGCCTGGTGGCATCGGAGACCCCAAGTAGACTTTCGAGATGCCAGACTGTGAGATATTTGCAAAGGAAAGCTGCATACAAGGATTGGTACCAGCCTAAAGAAAGCTGTATTTCTGCCAGCGAAGCTGGAAGAGCTAAGTGACTTGTGATACCCAGAAGTTAGAGATAGGACTACAGGATATAGAGCGTTTGATAGATAGGATATATATAGGTCTTGTTTTGTCCAGAATAGATATTATTACATATGCCCTACTATTTATATATATAGGAATGGGGAATGGTGTATTCGTTCCTGTATGTTGGGAGTTATGATATTATAGTATTATTTGATTTATAGGGATTACAGATAGAGGATATGAGACCTGAGTCTCAGAGGAAACTTTGGACTGGTGGACTTTTGAATGGCATATGGATGGATAGACTGTGGGGACTTTGAAGGTTGGGACTAAATGCATTTTGCATATCATATGGTCGGACATAGAGGAGGATAGAGGGGAAGTGGAATGTGGTGTATGCATGAGTGTCCCCATAGTAGTAGATATAGCATGTCTCAGTATGGATGCTGTTTTTAAAGAGGAGAGGGTATATAGAAGGTGTGGCGTGATAGGGAGAGATGATATCGGGGCNGGAGTGGGGGGTTGGCTGTGAAAAACCTGACAATGTTGGTTTTCAGGAATGTAGACGACTTTGGAATTTTTTTACCTTTGGGTGGAGGAATGGAAAGGTGGGGGGAATGGAAAGGTAAAGGCAGTTGACTATTTTTTTTTAAATTAAAAAAAAAAACATTTTTTATTTATTTATTTTTAAACAAATCTTAGACCCGTGTTCCCGCTCATTCTCCCACTCCGCCAGAGCTCATGTGTATTCTGCCAAACATGCTTTTATCTTTTTTTTTTTTTTTTTTTTTTTTTTTTTTTTTTTTTTTTTTTTTTTTTTTTTTTCAATGCAGAAGTTTTCACCTTTTCAGTCAGTTCGTTGATGCTTTGTTCAGTGTGTCTATTTTTGGGGTTGTTGTTTTCCAAAATTGCATTATGCTCAAGCTTTGTACAAAAGCTCCGGGGGCCGTACACAAGAACTACTTACAAAACTGGGTTAATTGGCACTAGATCACAGATGAGGGGGAGGGATACCATTCGTCGTTGTTTTTTGTGGACTGTGTTACTTCACTCAGCATGAGTCCTCTCGCTACAGACATTTTCCTGCAAAGCTCGTTTGAGTTGTCGTCTTTCTTTACTGGCTGCATAGAACTCCACTGTGTAGATTGTCCACATGGGCTCTATCCACGAGTAGTTGAGAGAAATTTGGGTTGGTTACAGCTCATTGCTATTGTGAAGAGAGCTTGACAATAAAACATGGCCGTGCATATATCTCTGCTGTGGTGCCGTAAGTTAGTCTAACGGTCGTAAGTACTGAGGGTGGGTACATTGCCCAGGAAAGAAGGTGGTATTTAATGGCTGTTGGGTGGCTCCTTGGTGTTGTTGGGGCAAGTTTCATTTCCTTTCCAAGTCTTCCAAGGTTATCCACACTGCTTTTCCATGTGGTACCAATAACTGTATTAGTCACTTTTCTGTTGCTGTGATAAAACACCATGACCAAAGGAACTTATAAAAGGAAGAGTTTATTTGAGCTTACGATTGACGGTTCCAGGGAATTAGAGTCCATTGTGGCAGGAGGCATGGCGGCTGGAGAGGCATGGCAGCTGGAGCAGCAAGCCAAGGGTCACATCTCACAATGAGCACAGGAAACAGAGAGGGCAACTGTAGACCACAGAGGCTTGTTAAAACTCACTAAGCCTGCCCCCAGTGACACACTTCCCCCAGCATGGCCACACCTTCTAAGACCTCCAAAAACAGCGCTACCAACTGGAGACAAATGTCTGAATACTTACAGCCTATGGGGGGCACTCATACAAACCACCACATCTCCTTAACCTTTGGATCTGTAAATAGGACAGGGACAGTTAGACTTGGCATCGGACAGCCTAGGGATAGTTAACCAGTACAGACAGGATAGAAAAAGAATAGGAGTGGACTTTAGGAATAATTCATTGAAGCCAAGTGGTTGGGAATGAGCCTAAGAGGTGGTATATGGATCTCAGCTGTTTTGTGTGTTACTAGGACGTTTATTCTAATTATGTAAAAATAACCCTATGACAAATTATAAAAATTTTGTGTCTTTTTCATTGACAAATAATAATGTGACTTTCCTCTCTTGCAGGTCAACCCAACAAACCTTTCTTTATTACATATGTGTGTATATATGTATATGTGTGTATGCACATTTGTATGGATGTGTGTACTTGTGTTCTAAGTATATTTTAATGTTAGCAGCTATAAAACCAGTAAAAACACTGTCTCTGATTTGGAACTTGGCCCTTCCTTCTTGAGATGCAGATTTATATTAAACAGCCAACACATAATTCAATTTCAACAAAGGTTATGTATGGGTTGATTGTCTATTAAAAATAATAAAAATATATTGAACATCTTAATGGATCTACCTTTCAACATCTCAAAGATACAGACAGGTTTTCATAGTATTAAAGTGTTAGTAAATTTCTGGGTCTTTCGAAATATGGGTAAAAAAATTCTAAATTCTCTTTTACCATCATTACACAGAATTCTTGGTCGTTATTTCTGTAGGCATACAGACCAAAGCAGGCCTGGATTTCAAGTGTCATGGCCACTGGGTTGGACAGTGGTCCATCATACCACCAACCTGGTAATCTGGTGTAGGGCTAGACAGAGACCTATCAGGTCACCAGCTATGAAGTGAACAGTGAGTGGTGTAGGCTGAAGATAAGCCATCATTCACATGTTTTGGGGCAGGCAGGAAAGCACCTTTAGCCCCCNAATTTGCACTGTGAGACCTCTAGGGGGCACTAACTTGACGTGCTAGGCCTTAACATGAATGACAGTATGTATGAAGTCCAGCTGAGTTGGGAGCTAGGGGAAGGTGTTAATGGGGAAGGGAATATAGAGTTGATTAAGATGTTCTGCATGAAATGCCCCCCCCAAAAAAATCAATAAAATAATTTAACCCATACAGGAGGGCTTAAGCAGCAGTCATAAGAACTAGCCTGTCTGCTACTCTATCAGGGAAAGGGAGCTAAGATTTCCACAAAATAAGCCAGATGATCTGACAGCCCTTGCCACAGGACAGGACCATAGCTCTCACAAGTCTGAAGTCCAGTTGGAGAATTTGCTTTGAGAGAGTCTCCAGGGTCAGAGGTTGAACCCATGCCACAACTAACTCTCAGCTATGTGGTTTTCCACACAGAGCACTGATAACTCTAAACATCCTGTCCAGTAGACACGCTTAATGCCCTTTTGTCTCCTGCAGGGTGTTTAATATGGAGCAGAGCTACAAACACTGAGACAGGCACTTCAAGAACAGTTGAGTGCTCCAAATCCTCCTGTACACATCAACACAGACAGGAAACATGCCCTTTGGGATAGAGATTAGACACTAGAGGCAATCAGATTGAAGAGTGTTTGGAATGACCAACAAAATGCCAAACTGAAAGCCTGCAAAAATAACAGACAGAAGTGAATGCTGAATGGAAATCTCCAAAGTGATTCCATCATTGATGCACTGACCCTTGGCCCACATTGGCCAGAATGAACCAGAAGGGTCTCCAACTTTATCTCTCCATTCCTTTCACCAAGTGGATCCATTAAAACAGAGTTTTTGTTTTGTTTTGTTTTTTTCAGAGACAACATCTCCCTGTAACCCCAGCTGACCTGGACCAGGCTGGCCTCTGCCTGCCTCTGACTCCTCTGTGCTGGGATTAAAGATATGTGCCACTGTCCACAGCTAAGACAGAATTCATAAAGAAGATGCTCCAATCATTTGGTGCCATGGGTTTTCCTTTTATTTTACTGACTTATATTGTATTTTTATTTTATAGCTTCCCACTATAAATGCAGCAGTGACAGTGGCCTTGAACATCTGATCCTCTGGAATCTACCTCCATAATATTGGTACTGCAGGCATGGGTCTCCAAGTCCCTGTCCTAAGGTGCTGTGGGTCTAACCCAGGGCCTGTGCCTGCTAGGCCAGTGGTCTACTACCTGAGACAACCATTATATCACACACCATTTCTTCCCATCCAGTAAAGCTCCTTCTGAGATTCCAGCAGGAGTGTTAACAGAGGGAATCCTCCAGGAGAGAACCCTGGTAGATGCGAGGCCAGCACTCTAGTACCTGAGACAACCATTGTATCACACACCATTACTTCCTGTCGAGTAAAGCTCCTTCTGAGATTCCAGCAGGAGTGTTAACAGAGGGAATCCTCCAGGAGAGAACCCTGGCAGATGCTAGGCCAGCACTCTACTATCACACACCATTTCTTCCCATCCAGTAAAGCTCCTTCTGAGATTCCAGCAGGAGTGTTAACAGAGGGAATCCTCCAGGAGAGAACCCTGGCAGATGCTAGGCCAGTACTCTACTATCACACACCATTTCTTCCCATCCAGTAAAGCTCCTTCTGAGATTCCAGCAGGAGTGTTAACAGGGGGAATCCTCAGGGGAGAGCCCTGGCAGATGCTGAGAATGACATACATTTTCCAGAATGGGTTACTCTTAATGCACCCTATATGCTCAACTTCAGGCACTTGCTAGACATATAATTCACTCTTCTGTGCTATACATGGATGGACCAGTGATTCACAGAGCTTGCGGGCCATGGTCCATGGTGATATTTGCTATGACCAGAAATGGAAATCTGCAGATGTGGCAGGCACACATCAGAGGGGTCCTCTGTCAAAATTGGTCTGTTCATCCTTGGTGATTCCGAAACACTGCAATACAGATGGACAGACACACCTATAGTAACTTTGCTTGGGGAGTGAGGGCAGCCACGAGGACATACACTGATGGCCTCCCACTCAGTGAGGTGCCCAGGGTAGATCCATTCCTGAGGACAGGGAGTAGAATGACTTTTGGCTGGGCTAGGGGAAGGGTGACATGGGTACCTGGTCCTTGTTTGCTAAGTATGGACCTCGGTTTGACCTGATAGGAAGTCTGAGAAGATGGAAGACCCACTGGTGGGAATTTGCCCCATAATGGCAAGACAGAGCCAGGGAAGCCAGCAATCAGGAAGCTGAAACGGCGCACAAGATGTTGAGTTCTGGCCTCGCATACCAAGAATGACCCAAACCCAAAGGCCCTTCCCTATTCTGCCCCTCCACTCTGCTGCCAGAAAAGCTTCCAACTTCTCTTTTTTCAACTCTCCTTCAGGCTCATCCATAAAACTGACCCTTGGCCCTCACCACGTGCCTCTCCAGCTGGCCCGGGTCACCTGGCCTTGCTGTCTCTATCATCTTTGCCACTCTTGCCAAGGATGAGTCTGAACTGCACTTCAGCAACGTCACCTGGTTTTCAGCCTTGTGGATCTTTCGGAAAACTGTGTAGCCTTTGGGGTATCTGGGCTCTGACACTGACACCTAGAATCTGGAACTAGGGGAAGATCCTGAATATGGCAGTTCTACTCCGGAAGCCAGAGATCTTCATGGCGAAGACACAGGCCTCTTGTTTTGCTCCTTCCGAAGGAACACGAGTATGTGGATCTGAAAGGAGCCAACTGAGCAAGTCCTGTGAAAAGTCTCAACAAACGCCCACATGCAAGCACCACCGGTGCGCTGCTGAGCAGCAGAATCCACTGACCAAAGCAGCCAAGTGTCAGATCGTTGCCTAGCAACACCGGCAAACATGGCTCGTGCCAGCCTAGCTCACAAAGCTATGACACGTCCTGGGTTCCCCATGTTCCCAGTGCTCCTGAGCAAGACCTGACTTGTCAAAAAGGATAAGGAAACCCTCTTCCGGCAAACATAAGAGGCAGAGTCTCGGCCCTGGGAAAAGCAGTGGACACACCAGAATCTCCAAACTGCCAAGTCAGAGTTGCCAGGAACCTGCTAAAGCCTCTCAATTTGAAGTCATCTGCCCTCTGCATGGCTTCCTATCCTCTGCTAACTCTGGGTGACTCTCTAAAGGAAACTGGCAAGAGCTACACAAGGAAAGGAAGTGACTTTTTTTTTTTTTTTTTTGGTGTGGTGGTAGGATGTGACATCTTTGCAGTGTTTTCAGCACAAAGGCCCTCACCTCTTTCAGCTGAAGTGCAAATCTACCCCGGCCAACTCATTCCCTCCCTTCAGCCCACTCTGTGCTCTCTAATTCGATATTCCATGTCTCCTTTCAAATATGGAGGCAGTCTTTCATATGCAATACATTGTAACATTTTGGATAGTTTAAAACGTCCTTATCATTTGTCCTCCACAGGCCCTGGAAGTCTTTGCTCCCTGGTTACTGTGGTAATAGGAGAAGCACTTTGAGTCTCATTTGAGATTAGCTTGCTGCCTGCACTCTGACCCTGCCCTTTTTCCTCCTCCTGCTCTTGCTGTTCCTCCTCCAACTCCTCCTCATCCTCCTCCTCCTCCTCGTCCAACCTCTTCCATTCTTCCTCCTGCTTTTCCTCCTCCTTCTCTTTCTCTTCCTTTTTCTTCCTCCCTTACTTATCCTCATCCTCCCTATCCCTTCATTTCTTTGCTAAGTAAGGAAACAGTCAGTGACTGATAAAATCACAGAATATCTTTGCCATCTATTAATCTGGCCATGGACTGGTTTCTACACTACTTCAAAAACTCAAAACAAACACAGAAAAGTCTAAACATGAAAAAACAAACTAATTAAACAGCATATGAATCTAAATAGAAAGCATTCAAAAAAAAAAGGAATTCCAGTAAACATTCAAAAACATGCCAGTGTCCCTTCCTATCAGAGAATTGCATATTAAAATGTTAGAATTTCACCTCACCTTAGATAGGATGGATCTCATTAAGAATAAAAATGTTCCTAACCCTTGGGAGGCAGAGGCAGGCGGATCTCTGTGAGTTCAAGGCCAGCCTGGTCTACATAGAGAGCTCCAGGCCAGCTGAGACTAAAGGGAGACCCTGTCTCAAAAATACCAAAAAAAAAAAAAAAAGAATAAAAATGTTCAATGTGTTGGCATGGATGTGAGTAGGGAAACCCTTGTTTATTATTGGTGAGAATTCAAACTGATGCAGTCAGAAAATCAGGAGGTTTCATACAAAGCTAGAAATTTAATTAGCATATGACCCAGTTATACCACTCTTGATAATATAACCAAATTACTTTATATCTTAGTATAGAGATAATTTCACATGCTTGGTCAATGAAGCTCTTAACAAGAGCTACCAAATAAAATTAATGTAGATATGCATCAATAAGTGGATTATATTTATTATGTATCTAGTGAAATATTACTCAGCTGTAAAACAAAATGGATTTGAATGCATGTTGTTTGTTTTGTCAACTTGGCAAAAAATCTAGTTCCCTGGAAAGAGGGAACCACAATTTAGGAATTCCCTCCACCACACTGACCTGGGTGCATGTCTGTTGGGCAATTTCTCTATTGCTAATTGCTGTGGGAAGATCTAGACTACTATGGGGCACTGCCAGACCCTGGCAAGTTGTCCTTTCCTGTGCAAGAAAAGTACTGAGCATGGCAGGGGAAGCAAGCCATTAAGCACTGTTCCTCCATGTTCTCTGTTCAGTTCCTTACTCCAAACTCCTTCCTTGAGTTCCAGCCTTGGGTTCCCTCAGTGATGAACTGTTACCAAGAAATGAAAGCAAACAAACCAAAACAAGCAACCCTTTCCTCCTTAAGCTGCTTTTCCTCAGTCTTTTATGACAGGAAGAATAATAGTCAGTAGGTAAATGGATGGAACCAGGCAAAGTGCTAATCATGGGCACCTGGTCCCATACACAAACACCAGGAGTTCTCGGGCTGGAGAGATGGCCTAGTGGTTAAGAGTGCTGACTGCTCTTGCTGAGGACCCTGGTTCTATCCCCAGCACCCACATGGCAGCTGAGAACCGTCTTTAACTCCAGTTCCAGGGGAATCCGACACCCTCTTCTGACCTCGACACCCTCTTCTGACCTCCGCGGCATTGCACAACATGAGTGCACAATCCTACATGCAGACAGTACATTCATACACATACAAAAATAAATAAAAAACAAACAAACAAACAAACAAACAAACAAATGCCAGGCGTTCTTTGTCATATACCAGTGCTAGCTTCCATCCATAGGTAAATGGATGGAACCAGGAAAATTACTTATCATGGGGACCTGCTCCCAAACACAAATGCCAGGCATTCTTTGTCATATGCCAGTGCTGGCTTCCATCCATAGGTAAACAGATGGAACCAGGAAAACTGCTTATCATGGGCACCTGGTACCAAACACAATGCCAGGCGTTCTTTGTCATATGCAGTACTAGCTTCCATCCATAGGTAAACAGATGGAACCAGACAAATCACTTATCATGGGCACCTGGTCCCAAACACTAATGCCAGGCATTCTTTGTCATATGCAGTGCTAGCTGTGGGAGTCAAAGAGTGCCTGAAGTGACAGGCTGAAGGGAAATGGCATTTGGTCTGTAGCAAAAAGACGGTGGCTGAAGAACATAGTGCGCATGCTTCTGTAACTTTTTTTTTTTTTTTGTCTTTTTGAGACAGGGTCTCCCTGTAGTCCCAGCTGGCCTGGAACTCACTCTGTAGACCAGGCTGGCCTTGAAGCTTCAGTAACTTTTAAGATGATATGCTATGCTATGTTACATAAGGAATGGTATCTATGGATGCATAATTTGTCTGCTTATTGGCCCACTACTGTTATATAATCTGCTGATTGGCCCACTACTGTTATAAATATTCTTGGTTTCTAGGCTGTCGTTGTTAGTAATTGTTAGTAGTTGTTAGTAATTAGTAGCATTAGTAGTAACAGAAGATAAAAGGAAATGGTACCATTAAAAGAATCTACAACGAACTAGTTAAACATGTGATTAATTCCCAGGCCGCCTCCGATGATTCGCGCCCCTGGACAGTGCACTAGCTTCCATCCATAGGTAAACAGATGGAACCAGGAAAACTGCTTATCATGGGCACCTGGTCCCAAACACTAATACCAGGCGTTCTTTGTCATATGCAGTACTAGCTTCCATCCATAGGTAAATGGATGGAACCAGGAAAATCACTTATCATGGGCACCTGGTCCCAAACACTAATGCCAGGCATTCTTTGTCATATGCAGTGCTAGCTTCCATCCATAGGTAAATGGATGGAACCAGGAAAATAACTTATCATGAGCACCTGGTCCCAAACACAAATGCCAGGCGTTCTTTGTCATATGCCAGTGCTAGCTTCCATCCATAGGTAAACGGATGGAACCAGGAAAATTGCTTATCATGGGCACCTGGTCCCAAACACAAATGCCAGGCGTTCTTTGTCATATGCAGTGCTAGCTTCCATTCTAGTGTTTGGTGAATCTAGCTTGAGAGTCAGGAAATAGAGATCAGTAGATGGGGGTGCATTCAGGAAGGGGGATAGTAGATAACAGAGGAGATGCATCTAGAGTGGGGGTGCTGAGGACAGAAAGGTTCAAAGAGGTCATGGAAAGAAGGACATGGGGAAGAACAGGGCAGGGTAGTGTTAAGCAATATGGCATGCGAATGAAGAAGCTATATGGGAACTATGACTTTGTGACCCTAGCAAATTGTTATAAAGTGATAGTAGAATACAAGTGATACGAAAGGACATAGGAGAAGAAGCACTGGGAGCTAAAGGCAGGTGGGTGAGGGAAATCAGGTATAGAGTATGGGTTAGCCAAAGTAAGGCTGGACAAAAATCCTTTGGAAGCCCTCTGGGTTCATAAACTGCTGAAATTATAATTTAAAAATCAAAATTTGACAGAGGTATCTCAATTGTGCAAACAGTGGTGCTCCCAGAAGACATGGGTTACTAATGAAAATCTCGGTGCCAGATATGGGTTATCCACCCCAAGAGCTATCAGTTGAGAGTTCCCCATAAGCACACTAAACAAAAAGCAGGCCATTGCTTTTGCTCTTCACTGCCCATCGTACTCAAATGGCAAGGAGCCTGCTCCTGAGTACATCACACAATCTGTTGCAGGGCATAGAGAAATCAATCTTGAACTGCTCAGGAAATTGGGTCCTGTTGGCTAACCTTCATGGTGCTGGAAAGTGTTGTGCAGGCTGCTGGGGGAGAAAACACATCAAAGGTCTTACCACTTCCCAACCTTGAGTGCTTACAATACCAATCTGTGAATAAGATGTGACTATTACTCCGATTGTCAACGAGTGTTTGTGGTGTAACCAACTGCATTCTTGACTGGATAGAATGTTAAAGAGCAAAACTGGACAGCAGTGACACCTGTACCTACAATCATGCCCCCTCCTGAGTAGTATTTTCTACCACTTATAAAAAGTACCATTGGCGGGCTGGAGAGATGGCCTAGCGGTTAAGAGTGCCGACCGCTCTTACAGAGGACCCGGGTTCGATCCCCAGCACCCACATGGCGGCCGAGAACCATCTGAAACTCCAATTCCAGGAGAACTTCAGTTCCAGGGGAATCCGACACCCTCTTCTGATCTCCACAGCATTGCACGACACGGGTGCACAGACCTGCATTCAGACAGTACATTCATACACATACAGAAATAAATAAAAATTTAAAAAATATATTAAAAAGTACCATTATGGAGACTTTCTGTTATAACCACCAGGAGACTGAGGCCAGAGGGTTCAAACTAAAATCTGAAATCCTGTATATCTATATTAAGAGACAATTCACAGTGACCATAAGAATCTAAGTGTATGCAGTGTACATACTGGTAATAAACTGTAAATACATTTTAGAAGATAGGAAAGTGAAAAATAGAAAGGTAAAAATGGTTTAACTAGTGGAGAATTACAAAAGCTAGACAAATGTAGACTGAAAATGTAACATTGGTAAAGGTATCATCAACAGGGAAAAAATTACCCAGTTTAGGACTCTTGTCCCCCCTCTTAAAAGTTGGTGGTATTTATTACATGTAATAACTTTTTGTTTTAAAGAACCTACAGTTGTGGGAAAATTTAGTTAAGATGGGTAGCATTCTAAATCAATGGGACCTCACTGGCCACGCCCATGGGGTGGGATGTAGTGACGCAAAGGTTTAGAATTTGGTCCTGGTACTTGAGTCATGGTGTCTATATATGCCAGACATTTTTGGAATAAAGCTCTCTCTGTATTTGAACACCTTAACATGTGCTTTCTGCACGTGTTTTCCACATGGATCACCCTGGGAATAAATGGGACACCCCACAAATGGTGCCCAGATGTGGGGCTGGAGGAAACCTTGACAAATTAGGTATGCAAACCTCTAAATCTTGCCTTTTTCTTCTCTCTCTCCTAATATCTATCTCTCCATGGAGCCTTCTCTCCTGCTGGTTTCAGTGGATGGGAAGGTGATCTGGGAACACATGGAGGAAAACTGCCTGGCTCTTGTTTGGCTCAGAGAGAGTATCCCATACCCTCCAGGCATATGCCTCCTGGCTTGGTCACTCCTGCAGACTATAAAACCCAGTGACTTCAAGGCTGAGTTTAATATCAAGGCTTAGTAGCCATGCTTGGCCTTGGAATCATTTTTCATAATTTTACAGGTCTAAAATAAGACTTTGTTGTTTCAATTTCAAAAAAAAAACTTAACTTGATACCCTACTGTGAGGAAACAGTTTCTCTGGTTCAGCTCCAGCTTAACTCCTTCATATGGGTAGCTCTATGGGCTCAGCCAAGGCTGGAGCTTCTTTCTGATGGAAATTAAGGCCTTTCACAGGAACCATCATAACAAGAGCAGTTTTAAAAAAGGGAACAAC
>VZQC01008459.1:0-23232 GCA_009823505.1 Rhizomys pruinosus | reverse complement strand
AAAAAAAGAGAAAGAGAAAGGCACTTTGGAGACTACTATATCTGAAGAAAGGGAGCTGTTCCAAAGACACTGTGCCAGGAAGCTCAGGACCTTACAAAGGTCATTTGCATAGCCCCGCCCTCTCTCAGTTTCTGACATCTTTATCACAGGCTTTCCTTCCTATGCTCTTTTTAGTTGCATGTAGCTCATATGGGGAGGGGCTTCTGTTTCTTTTTGAAATGTCCACTGGCTTCTTTAATGTGTTAATCTTTTTTTTTTAAATCTTATGTGTATGAGTGTATTGCTTGGATTTTTGTAAGTGCACCCATGCCATGCATTGCCCGAAGAGGTCAAAAAGGTTATCAGATCCCCATGGAGCTGGAGTTGTTAGCTGCCATGTGGGTGCTAGGATTTGAACCCGGGTCCTCTGCAAGAGCGGTCAGTGCTCTTAACTGCTGAGCATCTCTCCAGCCTCTAATGTGTCACACCGCAAGGCAGCAGTGCTCTTTCAGGGATGGGGGAGGGGTATGAGGGTTGGGGGTGTGTGGAGGGGGAGTGGGTTTTGGTGGCGGTGACATTACACCTTTATACACATTCCCGCATCTGACGCATCTTAACTCTGCTGCTTTCTCATCTGCCGAAAGAAACCTTGATGACTTGTTTGCTCTACTTGTGCCTAGGCATGAATTCTATTTTTGATTCTTCTTTTTTTTGATTGATTTATTTATTTCTTATTTTTTAATCAAATCTAGACCTCGGTCCCACCACTCTATCCCCCCACTCCACCAGAGCTCATGCATTCTGCCAAACATACTTTTCATCTCTTTCTCAGTCTTTCTCAATATTCTCCATGTGGAAGTTGATTGTTTTGAGCAGAAGTTCACTGTTTCAGTCAGTTCTTTGATGCAGTTGTTGTCGTTGTTGTTGTTTTTGTTTCCAATAAGGCATGAATTCTATTTTTGAGGCACAAGAATTAAGATTGCTGCAGTGGCTGGGATCAGAGGGAGGGAGGGAGCAGGCACCCTTCCTTGTCTGTAACTGCAGGAGCACAAAAGAATGGCAGCACGTAGCATGTGGACGGACTGAACCCAGAACCCCTATTCCACCCCAGCTCTGCATTCTTCCACCTACCAGAAGACTGTAGCTGAAGCACTAAGGAGGCTGGGCTAGCCAGGCAGAGAGATCTCTCCAGAGCCCAGAGGGAGCAGCTGGCTCAAGTGTAAAGGGCCCTGGGCAGGTTACCTCAGCTCTTAGCTGGTGTGGGATACCCAGAACCACTCAAGATGCTCTGCTTATAGGGGAGAATCAGCGCAGAGGGACGATGGCATCCCCTGCCCACTCCTGGGGAAGCTTACATGACAGCTAGGGCCTTGATCTAGCTCATGTACTTGATCAGTTCCTAATCAGCCCAACACATTTGTTTACTTGGACTGGATGCTCAGATTTCAGAAACACATGCCCCAAACCTCTCTCTGTCCCACTTTACTGTGAGCTGGAGGCTCTGGCCATGCAGCCCTGTGGACAATGCTGGCCAGTGGAGGAGTGATCGCACAGGGACAATGGAGCAGCCCTAAGCAATAGCAGGGTTTCACTGTGGGACATGAAGAGAGTGGATGCCAGAAAGGCAAACCACAGCGACATGCATGACAGGCCACCTGACCACAGCAAATGTGGCATAGCTGTCCCCAGGGAAGCAGCTCTGAATGACCTCCCACCTGGCCTGGCACTGAGGTGTTTTGTGGCATGGAAGTGCCCATGCTGGGTGGCTCCTTCATTAAAGAACAGACATGAGCGAGACAGCAATCTTTGAGGCTCCTGGAGACAGGAAGGAATCAAAGCAGAGCTCCCCGCCACCAGCTGGAAGAATTAATTTCGGCCTGGGAGCGGATGCAGTCAGGATGCATTAAAGCTGCAGGAGTTAAAACACAATCAGCTGGACTGATGGGGAGCTGGAGGAGAAGAAGACACATAGGGGCAAGGGCATGACAGGACCCCTGGGGCTAACTGGGGGAGGGAACTTTATCAGGAAGAGCTCAGGGCAAGGACCCCTGGAGAGCTGATTTTCTACAAGCCTGGGCTGGACATCTTATGTCACCTTCCTGATTGACATACCACTCCGTAACCAGAATCCACAATCCTTGATCCCTCCAGTCCTGCGGCCAGGGCTCCACCAAGGCCAGTCAGCTTCTCTCTCCACATGGTCATGGCCTAGGTCAGTCCCTCAGCTGTGAATAGACTAGCAGGTCCTAGGGTGAACTGGAAGGTTCTGGAAGATATTGCATTTACGTTTCTGTTTGCCTGTGGGATGTGTGTGTTTATATGTACAGGCATGTACATGTGGAAGTCAGAAGGCAATCTAAGCCATCATTCCTCAGGTTTGGTCCACCTTTGTTTGTTTGAGGCAGGGTCTCTCATTGGCATGGAGCCTATCATGTAGGCTAGATTGGCTGGCCAGTGAGCCTCAGAGATCTGCATGTCTCTACCTCCCCAGCACTGGGATTACAAACATACACCAAAATGAGCACTTTACTGAGGGAGCCGTCTCCGTGATTTGGAAAGATTTATTTTTTAACGCCTCACGTTGTTTTCAGGCACTATTGACGTCGTGGGAGTTTCATGGAGATGACTTGCTTATTAGAGGAGGACCCCACAGGAGTCTCCCTCAGGAGCTACAGTTCAGCCCTAACTCTCATTCACTTAAGAAGGCAAACTGATCTGAGGCAGGGGGCTGCTTGTCTTTGAACCTTGAACAGCTGTTCCTTGCTAAAGGATCACTCTGAGCTTAAACCTGACAATTGAATCACAGTTCCATCCTGCATTCCTCCCTTCATCTCCTGGACCTCATGGGAAGAGGAAGCTGGAAACCCAGATGTGAGCTCCTTGGCATCTAGAGTGACAGATGGTCAGTGAGAGGGACTGAGCTTTGATGTAACTGCTCAGTGACATGATGGGACCTGTGTCCTCTTGAGCCGCACAAGAGAAGCAACCCAGAAGCCTACAGTAGTCCAGGGGTCCTGCAGTGTGGCAACCTGGACCTAGTACTGCTCCGCTGGCTGAGCCCAAGAACCAGAACTACAGAGAGCTGAGAAACAGGGGCGTCATGGACCCTGGAGTACTGAAATCCCCTGACCCAAAAGGGAGCTTCAAGCTTAGTGCCCTCTTAAGCAAAAGCTTTAGCTACTCTGAGAGGTCACTGACTCCATTTCCTGATCCGACTTCCTCTGCTTACCCAGGAACAGCCTCCTCCAGCCACACTATTGAACCAGCATTTCCCCTTCTGAAGAATTTGGCTGAACTAAAAGTGAGATGTAAAGAGAAATGCTGAGGGGGTTGTGCTCTTGTCAGCGCGAGGAAGGTGGTGGATGCCAGGGACTCTGACTTTAGAGAAATGAGAACCTGGCAATTTCTTTATCTCGCAGATTGGGAAACTGAGACCCCGGCTGGGGGCAGGACTCACCTGGGTGAGGAATGGGGCTAAGAGAGAGGCAGGTCCAGAAGTGAGGCATCTGTGCCCAGTCTGTGTGGTCAGTCAGTCACTGCTAGCTGCTCACTCACAAGACAGGAGGAGAAACCAGTGGTCTCTAAAACAGCGACTTCACTCTGTGGGAGGCCCGGCAGTGGCTCCACCCCATCCAGTCCTCACAGCAGCACATCTCAGTCTCAGACATGCCTGAGGTGCTGGTGTGACTCTTATGTGTCCCACAAAGGGTGGGCTGAGCATAAAGACTTGGTCCCCAGCCTGCAGTGCTGTGGGGAGGTGGAGCCTTTAGGACATGGGGCTAACAGAAGCACTGCCTGTCTGTCTGTCACCTATCTCTAGCTAGCTACCACTGTCTATCTCCATCTCTATCTTTACTCCCTGCCTTCCATGAGAAGCCTCTTCTTCCTCACTGTCCCAATGGAGGATGTGGCTGGTACCCAGGAATGAACCAGACACCAGAGAATCCCGTCTGCTCCTGCAATGAAGCAGAAATGAGCTGCCGTCAGGTGCAGCATGAGATGGGGACATGAGGACACTTGTGCCCTGAAGGCGCGAAGGCAGCCGCATGCTCCTACCTGATACCGCAGGAAGACACCAACACGGGCACAAGTGCATAGATGCTGTGACAACAGTGACTGTGGTGGCCCGGGGGGGGGGGTGGTCCTACCTATGTGGTATTCCTGGGAAGAGAGAAGGGAAAGTGTGTGCAGTGTGTGAGGAGCCCTCAGCAGTGAGACCCTGAGGAAGCGGTGTCTGCCTAGTGAAGACCATGTTTACAACATAGGGATTTGTAGATGTGGATGTGTGATCAACAGAAGGAAGGTAGTAACAGCACCACGGACTGCATGCCAGAGGACAGAGAGGAGCGTGTGCAGGAGCTGCTTGACTCAGACTGCGCACCAAGCACCGCCTGCTACTGAGTAGGAAGGGAATCTCAGGAGGGCCCTGGGCAGACACATCCGTCACTGGACGAAAGAGCAGAGGAAGAGCAGCAGGAGGCTGCCGTACTTTACATCCCCGGGGTCAGGGAGGAGAGAGTGCAGGACGGGTAGAAGGAGACCAGAGCGTGGGCAGCCAGGACAAAGGACAGATGGGGTCACGCCTGAACCCTGGGAGAATTCAACCCACACTCTGGAGGGATCCCTGGAAGATGGGGAGATAGGGCTGGGAAAATGGGCAGGGATTGAGGGATCCCCAGAGGGCAGCTGAGACTGTGTCCTCCCACCCACGTCAGAGAGCTGTGTGCCCTGTCCAGATGTGCAACTCTGATCCTCTGAGGCCCAGGTTCCACAGGGAGCTCCCAGAGCCTCAGGACAGCCACATCCCGTGCAGAGTCCTTCTATGGCAATAGTCAGGATGACGGATGGGTCTGGAGGCAGGCCTGCAGAATCAGCAATTTTTTTCCACATTCCCTATTGAGTTTCAATTTTGTCTCAACCAGAAATGTTTGGAGTTGGGAAAACGTAGGTGCCATGCACTGAGGTGGCCTTGGGACAAGGCCAGGAGGAGGAGGGGCAGATTTCAGGTCCTATATTGGAGCTGGGTCCTTCCCTGTCCCCTGAGGTTGAGATCCTGCTCCTCTGAACCTCAGTATCCCTGGGTGTTATCTCATCAGGTCCTGCCCAGGGTTCCTAAGTCCACTCAGCCAGGCCCTGCTGGCCCCTGTGGGCATGGCCCTGCAGTTGTCCTCAGCTGGGAGCTGTCTCTTGCTGCTACTCAGGTGCATGGTCATGCCCACACTGCCAGCTGCCTCCCTGGACATCTGTGAGGCTGTGGGAAGGAACTAGAGCAGGCCAGGCCAGTTTGAGAAGCTCCTGTATTGTGGTTAGGGGGAGCTCTTGACCCTATGTGCATCACACACAGTAGGGATGGAATCCTCACTTGGGGTGTGTCCACAGGCTGAATATGGACTTTGTCCCACGGTGGGCACATAGGACAAAATTGTTGGTCACATTTGATTTAAAATTTCTCAAATCCTCCAGGATACAGGGGACCTCACAACTTTGCAACATGTTTGGGGACAGAGGACAGCAGACCTAGCACCACTCAAAGGGAGCAGTACCTTTGTGAATTTGATTTCCTCATTCACACCAATCCTTTCTGCATTCCCTCCCTACAAGTCATTTTAACTCATGTGACACATTACAAGTGTGAGGAGAACCCAGAGCTGTCTGTCACACAATGGCAATCAGAGCAGCTCAGGGAGGACGTGAGGTCCCTACCCTTTTGTTGCATGGCACCTNGGGGTCAGGGAGGAGAGAGTGCAGGACGGGTAGAAGGAGACCAGAGCGTGGGCAGCCAGGACAAAGGACAGATGGGGTCACGCCTGAACCCTGGGTGAATTCAACCCACGCTCTGGAGGGATCCCTGTGCAGACTACGGAGTCCTATGGGAACAGTGAGGATGGCGGATGGGGTTGGAGCCAGGCCACAGATTCAGCGATTTTTTTCCACATCCCCTATTTAGTTTCAACTTCATCTCAACCAGAAATGTTTGGGGAGCTGGGAAAATGCAGGTGCCATGCACCGAAGTGGTCTTCGGGGAAGGCCACGAGGGGGAGGAGCAGATTCCAGGCCCTAGATTAGAGGTGGGTCCCTCCCTGTCCCCTGAGAGTGAGATGCTGTCCCTCTGAATCCTTAGGTGCCATCTCATTGGGTCCTGCCCAAGGTTCCCATGTCCACTCAGCCAGACCTTGCTGGTCCCTCTGCCCATGAACCCTGCAGCTGTCCTCATTTAGGACATCTCTCACCTGATACTCAGCTGCATGGTCATGTCCACCCTGTCAGATGGACTCCTGTGAGGCCATGGGAAGAAACAAGAGCAGGCCAGGCCAGGTAGAGCAGCTTGAGAAGTTCTTGCCTTGTGGTTAGAGGGACACCTGTCTGGAACTCTTAACACCATGTGTGTCACACATAGCACAGGTGCAGTCCTCACTTGGGGTGTGTTCCAAGATGGCCACAGAGGGCAAAACTGTAAGTCACAATTGATTTAAAATCTCCCAAATTCCCAGGATGTAGGGGACCTGACATTTCCGCAATATGCATAGGACAGACACCAGCAGACCCAGACTCAGCTCAGCACCATCTGTGTAAACTTGATTTCCCAGTTCGACATGAACCCTTTCAGTGTTTCCTCCTTGCAAGCTATCTTTTTTAACAGTATGTCTGATATTTATTTGATGTATGTTTTCACAAACATATACTATGTTAGGATTTATCATTTTTGTTTGTTTGTTTTAATTTTTTATTTATTTCGGTATGTGTATGAATGTACTGTCTGCATGTAGGTTTGTGCACCCGTGTCGTGCAATGCCGCGGAGGTCAGAAGAGGGCGTCAGATTCCCCTGGAACTGGAGTTCTCCTGGAATTGGAGTTTCAGACAGTTCTTGGCCGCCATGTGGGTGCTGGGGATCGAACCCGGGTCCTCTGTAAGAGCGGTTGGCGCTCCCAACCGCTAGGCCATCTCTCCAGCCCCAGGATTTATCATTTTTAAAACTATTAATCAGTATTTCCAGAAGTGTTATAATTAGGTTCTCACCACTTTTGTTATGAGATGGTCAATTTTATGGTTTCCTTGCCCCAGATAATCTTTGTTTTATTTTCGTTGAGCTTTTGTAGTTTCACAGAACAGTTCTTAATCAAGTTTAGACCCTTCCCTCATCCACGACCTTCCAGGCCCCCACCAGATCTCATGTATTCTTCCATACATGGTAAGTCCTATCCAGTCACACATTGGTACCCAGATATCCTTCAGTGCAAACTCATCCGCTGGAGTCTAGTCAGCCAACCTAGAGATCATAAGTAAAGCATACTCTCCCTCACCCAATCAGTCTCCAATAGTTCTCGGTCTAGGGCTCGCCCACTACCCATTCCGCTTGCTTCACTCTGGACCTTCGTCTGATTGCGTTGGCATGGGTCCTGTGCTCGATGTCACCATTGCCACAAGTTCACATGTGCAAGCCTCCAGTGGCCTGAAATCCTCTGCTCCCCTGTGTTCATGAACCAGCCCTGGCTTTTACAATCTCTCTGCCCCATCTTCCACAATTATTCCTGAATCCTACCCAGGGACACACACTCTACAGTCTCTTATTCTTTAAAACTTGGCAGCTTCTGTGTGCATGGCACTCTGATGTATAAGAAAACATCACTGGTGAGAGTTGAGGGATGCATTAATTTTATCTCTACCCCCCCACACCGGTCCACTATGTTCCATGAGTCTTAGGTACAGAGGTTCAACTCTAGGTGTGTCACCCAGGACTGGCACTGTTGAGACGTATATTCTCTGTGTCTGACCAGTTGTGGAACTCTGCAGTAGCCTCCATCTGTTGCAATAAGAAGCTTCCTTGATGAGCGGTGCATGGTCTGCCTGTCTGTAAATATAAGGATCCGTGTTTAGTTTATGGTAAGAAATCTTGGTTTTCTTTAGGATCTATGTCCTCTCCAGCTATATGTATTTGGCTGCAATTGCAGTGCACCTACCAGTTCACTCCCATTTGAGAGGGCTTTAAATCCAATTAGGTAGCTATTGATTACGCCCAGATAACACTGCCACTACTGCAGCTAAGGGGTAGCTTGCTGTGTCAGTTGTTATGGTTATTAGGCTTTAGGGCTGGGTTGTACCATTGATTGATGTTCTCCCTTAGCAGTTTGCATATTATCATCTAGAGCTATGAAACCTAATCTTCAAGTAGAAGGCTTCCAGGTCAGTTCCTGCTCCATTGCTCCAAGTCCTGTATCCAAAGTATGTGCTGTATCCAACAGGATGCTCTTATCTATTAGTTCTGGGAGAAAACCAAGAGCTTTGGCAATAGCTGTGTTATTTTGGGAGGCTCCTGCACTACTTTTACCTACCACTGACCGGTGGTCTCTTCTGTCTGGCCTTGCCAAAGAGGCCACACTAATGTTTAGACACCGTATGTGCACTTCTCACAGGGTTATGGGGACATCACAATTTCCTTCTGGGTGCCCTAGCGCCCCCCCCCCATACATTCATCTCTACTCTTTCTCCTCCCACCTGACCTCCTTCAAGCTATCTTAACTCATGTGACACATTGCAAGTGTGAGGAGAACCCAGAGCTGTCTGTCACACAATGGCAATCAGAGCAGCTCAGGGAGGACGTGAGGTCCCTACCCTTTTGTTGCATGGCACCTCGTAGATCACTGTGGTGAGTACCTGCCACCTGCAGTGAAGACCCAGAGCTGGAACCTTCGTGCCCATCCTGTCTGAGCTTTCCTTGAAGGACCTGCCTCGGCCACAATCCCATAAGAAGGTTGGTGACTGTCCTCATTGCACAGACCAAGAGTCAGAGACATCAAAGCATCCACACAACACGGCCCAGTGGTGAGGGGAGAAACTCTGGCCTGTGTGGTTTGGACTCGGGATTGTCTGGTCCGTGAGCCCAGGAGCTCGCCATCACTGTCACAGGCTTCTGGGTCGGAGCTCATGTGGAGTGTGCCAGCTGCTTCTCCTCACAGGCCCCTGAATACTATGAAGCTCACAAAGAGGTGTGAGGGGCTGCAGAGTGCGGAAGGAGGATTCCAATCAGAACTTGAAGCTGTGTCTGGTACAGAGAAGGGTTGGGGCTGCTCCCCTGGGTCCTGCTACTCCCTCTCTGCTCCCTGTCCCACAGCCCCATTCCTGCAGACACCCATCTGTGTTCTGGCCCAACCCAGCCCCAGCCTTGCTCCCCCTGTCCTGTTGTGTCCCACATGTCATGAAACCTTGGCTACAGCTTGAGTCTCATGACTTCCTGCATCCANTGACATGATTTTTACCTCTCCTGGATCTCTGGAGAAGTTCCTAACTATAAGGGCAAGAACTGGATGGTCCTCCAATACAAAACCAAATGTGAAAACCTGTAGCCTAGACTGCCTACTTTTCATAAATAATAAGATGAAAATGAAGGCATGAAGAAAACAAAGTCAACCTTCAAGTCAAAGAAGAAACACTTTGAGTTTTGTACAGAATATAAACCAAAACAAATCCACCACGCCAAAGACAGCGAGAAAAGAATAAACATGGAACAATAACAAAATAATAAGTCCAGACCAAATTCTACCAGTCCTATAGGAGACTCCTAAAAGGAGAACTCCCTGGAGGTCATACCGACACAGATTTTAAAAGAACTGTAAGAGAATACTCAACTAACTCAAAAAACTCAAGGAATCTCAAAGAAACACTCAGACAAAACAAATCAAAGAGCGAGGGAGAGAATTGAAACAACACCAGAAGGACGTGGAAATACTGAAGCACATCTCTGACTGAAATGAAAAAGGAAATGAAGACACACAGAAAAATGAGCAAAGAACTAGAAGGGAGAGACGGATAAACTCCAAAAGGAAGTTAAAATACTGAAGAAAATCTCAGGCTGAAAGAAAAAGGAAGTGAAACACTCTATCCAATCACACAGAAATGACCAAGAGAAAGCCTCAGGACAGAATGGCTGAAGCAGAAAATAGAGTGTCAAGGGACGGATGATAACATGGAAGAATCAGAGTACTCAAGGAAATAATATGGAATAAAAAAAAAAACATGAGGACCTGGAATAATCAGAAACATTGTGAGACACCATGAAAGGACCAAACCCCTCCACATCATGGGAGAGAGGAAGGCGAAGAATCATAGGATACTGGTATTGACAGATTTTCAATGAACTATCAACCAACAGAGCGTAATCAATGAGGTATAACTACCGAAATACAAACCTAGACCAAAAATGAACACAGAAAATACATGGAAGGGAAGCAATAATAACCTTCAATATAATGTGTGAAACTCCTCATCACGAGACACAGACTGGGAGAATGGATAAGAAATTGAATCCATCTTTTGTTGCCTACAAGAATCACTCTCTTTCAAGGACAGACAGGATCATAAGGTAAAAGGCTGGAAAACTATATTCCAAGCAAATGGTACCAAAAAGCAAGCAGGAGTTGCTCTTCTCATATCAGACAACTCTGCTTCAAATTAAAAACTCATCAGAAGAGATGAATAGTGTCACTAAATTCTTATCAAAGGACACAATTAATCATGAAGATTTAACAATCATAAATACATACACATCAATCTCTGGTGCACTGAAGTATAATTCTGCAGGACTTCAAGACAAAGACTAATTCCCACCATTAATACTGGGAGACTTCAATACCCCACTGAGTCCATTAGACAGGTCAAATGCGACAAAGAATAAACAGACACATATGAGCTGAATAATATGATATACCATACTGAAATAATATGATACACCTAACAGACATCTACTAATATTCCACCCAACACCAAAGAATATAGCACCATGGAACATTCTCTAAATCAACCATATACGGGGACACAGAGCAAACCTCAACAATACAAAAAAAAAAAAAAATGAAATAATTCCATGCCTTCTATAAATATATATAGAATATATAAAAAAACTGGATCAACACCAGAAAACGTGCTTCTGATTTAGGAAGTCTTTTCCTTCGCCTATGCCTTGTACTCTGCTGCCCACTCTTTCTTCTATGCCTTCAGAGTTTGTGGTTTCATGTCGAGGTCTTGATACATCTGAGTTGACTTTTGTACGGTGAGAGGTAGGGGTTAATTTTGTTCTTCTGTAAATGGTAATCCAGTTTTCCAACACCACTTGCTGGAACTTGCTGTCTTTTCTCCATTGTGTCCTTCTTGGGATCCTTGTCAATATGAGATGGCTGAACTTGTTATGTGCTCAGGTTTGGATTCTTCAGTTTTGTTCCATTTGTCAAACAGGTCTGTTTTGTGCCAGTACCGGGCTATCTTTATGACTACAACCCTGTAGTATCGTTTGAAGTCTGTATAGAGATTCCCCCTGTGTTGCTTTTTCACTCAGGGTGGTTTGGCTATTCGGGTGTCTTTTGTTTTTCCAAATGAATTTAAGGACATTTTTTCCAAACCTGTGAAGAAACTCGTGGGGATTTTGATTGGGATTGCGTTAAATCTATACAAGAGTTTCTGTAGAATGACATTTTTACAATGTTAATTCACAATATATGATCCTGGGAGGTTTTTCCCTCTTCTGATGTCTTCTTCAATTTCTTTCTTTAAGGATTTAAAACTTATCATTGTAGAGATATTTGGTGTCTTTGGTTTGGGTTGTTCGAGGTGTTTTATGTTTTAGGCTATTGTGAGTGGAAGGTCTCTTGGAATTCTTTCTCTAGTTGCTTGTTGTTGGTGAAAAAAAAACAGTGATTTTTAGGTTAATTTTGTATCCTGCCACTTTGCGAAGCTGTACTCATTTCTAGGAGTTTCTGGTGGAGTTTTTACATCCCTTAAGTTAAGACAATCATATCCTTAGCAAATAGGGATAGCTTTAATTCCTCTTTTCCAATTAGTACTTCTTTTAAATTCCTTTTCTTGCCCTTAATGCTCTAGCAAAGTGTTTCAAGCACTATATTGAAGAGGAGTGATGACAGGGGCAGCCTTGCCAAGTTCTCCTACCTTAAAGGACTGTTTCTGTCATTTCCCCCTATTTAGGATGATATTGCTGTGGTTTCCTGTGTATGGCTTTGATACATTGAGGAATGATCCTTCGAATCCAATTTCTTTCTAGGACTTTTAATAATGAAGGATGCTGGATTTTTGTCAAAGGCTTTTCAGCATGAATTTGAGAGATAGTGTGGTTTTGTTTTTCCTTCCCTTTTATATGTTTTGATGATGTTTATTGATTTTCATATGTTGAACCATCCCTGCATCTCTTGTGCTGAATCCAACTTGGTCATGATGGATGATCTTCTTGCTGTGGGTCTGTATTCGCTATTCGCCAGTATCCTGTTTAGAATTTTGCATCTGTGTTCATTCGAGCGATGGGTCTATAATTCTCCCTTTTTAGTTGTATCTTGCCTGGTTTTGGTATGAGTGATGTTGGTTATAGAAGGAATTGGGAGAATTCCTGTGTTGTATCCTTCTAAACAATTTCAGTAATAATGGTTGTAGGTCTTTTTGAAAATTGTTTTAAGAATTCTGCCATGAAACCGTCTCGGCCTGGGCTTTTTTAGTTGGGATGGTTCTTATACATCTTCCAATTTCTTCATATATGAGTTCTGTGTAAAGCTTCAATCTCTTCTGCGTTGACCTTGGTGATTTCCATGATTTCGGATATTTATCCATTTTGCTTAGTTTTTCAAATTGAGTAGAGTATAGGTTTTTCCCATATGATTGCCTGGATCATTTCCTTGTCGGTTGTGATATTCCTTTTTCATCATGGATTGTATGATTTAGAGTTGTTCCTTCTTGCTTTTGGTTAACGCTAGAGGTCTGTCTACTTGTTTATTCTTTCCAAAGAAACCACTTTTGGATTAATTGCTTTTTTGTATTGTTTTCTTTGTTTCTATTTCATTTGATTTCCTGCTCTGATCTTTTTTATATTTCCTCCTGTCTGTTGCATTTAGGTTCATCTGTTGTTGGGGCCTCTCAGTTGCTTTTAGCTGCAGTGTTAGATCCTTCATTTGTGCTCTTTGTTTTTCTAATGTACGCACCCAGGGCTATAACTTCCCTCTTAGGACGCTTTTAAAGTGTCCCATAGGTTTTTTTGTTTTATTGTCATTGTCATCCGTTCCAGGAATGCTTTTATTTTTTTCTTTATCTCTTCCTTGACCCATTCATTATTGAAAAGTTTGTGTTATTCTCCATGTGTTCTTGTAGGCAGTAGGCTTACCCTGGTGTGGATGTTGAGCTTTATTGCACTGTGGTCTGATAGAATGCATGAAATATTTCAATCTTTTATTTGTGGATTTTTTTTCTGTGTCCCATTAGTGGTTGATTTTTGGAGGAATGTTCTGTGAGGTGCTGCGTACAAAGTGTATTCTCTGGTATAGGGGTGGAATTGTTCTGTAGAGGTCTATGATGTCCATTTGGTGCATCATGTCGTTAAGTTCAGATGTCTCTCTGTTCTTCTTTGTCATGTTTACCTGTCCAAAGGACTCAGTGGAGAATTGAAGTCCCCTATCATGAGTGTACTGGGGTTAGTGTGTGACTGTGGTCCTGGAGGACTTGTCTTTATGACGTTTGGTGCACCAGAGTTTGGGGCATGTATATTCATTATTGTGAAATCTTCATGGTGAATTTTTCCTTGATAAAAATGTAAATGGCCTTCTTTGCTCTTCTTGATTTCTTAGTTTGACGTTCTCTATTGTCTGATATAAAAAATAAGCGCAACCTGCTGTTCTTTTTGGTACCATTTGCTTGGAATATTTTTTTTCCATCCTTTCCCTTTAAGGTGGTGCCTGTCCTTGAATGTAAGATTTATTTCTGTAGACAGCATATCTATGGATTCTCTTTCCTAACAATCTCCCAGTCTATGTCTTTTGATTGTGGAATTTAGTCCTTATATATTTAAGGTTATGACTGATAAGTTTGTGTTGCTTCCTTTTGCCTATTATCCATTTTGACGTTTGGGTTTAGGTTCTACTTCTGCAGTTCTGCTTTGTTGATTTCTCTTTCTAAGTGCCTGGGGATGGTTTCTCCTTTCTTCTTGTCTTTGAATTGCTTCAAGTATTCTCTGAAGGGTTGTTTTCTGAACACGTATCTTTCAACTTGTTTATGTCATTGAACGGTTTTCTTCTCCTTCAAAACTATACAGTGACATTTTTGCTGGGTATATAACCTGGGTTGGCATCTATTGTCCTTTATCACTCAGAATGCTTTGCTCCCATGTTACTTTTTGCTCTTATAGTTTGCAACGAGAAGGGTCAGTTGTAATTCTGATGGTTTCCCATGTACGGTCACTTGTTTTTTTTTTTTTCTCTTGTGGCTTTAAGGATTTTTCTTTGTTTTTGGTGTCTAGTATTTTAAATATGATGTGGCATGGGAGTTTTCTTTTCTGATCTCGTCTGTTTGAGTTCTATGTGCTTCTTGTATTTGTTGATTTTGTCTTTTTAGTTTGGGAACTTTTCATCTATTATTCTGTTGAAAGATCTGACCAATATACCATTCTCTTGAGATTCTTTCTCCTTCCTCTATTCCTATGCTTGCAGCGTTTGATCCTTTTCCTAGTGTCCCACAAGGTTCCTGGTTGTTCCCACTTTTGTGTATTTTTAAATTTTTCATAATCTTTTACTTGAAGTTTTTAGTTATTCTGTGTTATCTTCCAGGTCTGGCATTCTTTGTTCTGCTTCCTCCCTTCTACTTCTGAGGCTTTTTCATTCCTTCCTCTTGAATGGATTGAGTGTTTGATTCCTTTTTCATTTTCTCTTCTGATTTCTTGTATTTCCATTCCTTTTGGAGCTTCTCATTCTCTCCTTTGCTTCACTTGTTTGGTTTCCCTATATTTTTCCGCATGGGATCTTTTCAGTGTTTCTACTTCCTTCCAGAGTTTGTCCATTTTTTCTTTCTAGGTCCTTCTTGTTGTTCTTCATTCTCTTTTCTTAACTTGCTTGATTCTCTATAATTTTGTAGTTCTTAAGTATATTCCCAATGTGTTTCTGATATCTGTGTCCTGGCCAATCCTCAGGGGGATCCACTGTAGGAATCTTCATAAGGTTGGTAGAGCTTGGTGCAGTGTTATCCTGCCCATTTCCTGTGTTGTCTCTTCTTCGTTTCTGGCCATATGTGCTTCTCCTTACCTGTATTCCAATGTGAGTTCAAAATGCCTCTTCGCTATGTGAAGACTTGCTTTGCTTGCCTTCCTAAGCTGCCTTCATCATCCCCGTTGGTGGGGGGTGGTCCCCAGTACTGAAGCTTCAGTTTGTCTTGGGAGGTCTCAGATCTGAAGACTCACTCAACCCTACTTTTTATACCAACTGGGAGGATAAACTCTGCCCCCACGGGCCACAAAAGCCAATTCACACGCCAAAGACAACTGGATTAATTGGATTAAGTCAAACAAAAATCAGCCTTGCTGAAGCACCCGGATCCTACCTACCTTCCTGCGCTTCCGCTGCGTCTTTGGGAGATCTTGCCACCAAACTTTATAAGCACAATTCTCAGGACCCCAAGAAGATACAAATTGATCCCAGCACACTAATAACACACTAAACCCTTTGAAAATGTCAATTGGACAAAAATTAAGCAGAGGACATCTGAACTGAAACAATACCAGACATCAAAGGACTCACAGAGTATTACTGAATAGTACACCCAAAACACCCAGCGGCGTATACTTCTACTCATCACCCATGGAATACTTTTCCAAATCAAACCACATACTGGACACAGAAAAAAAACTCAACCAATATAAAAGGATCACAATAATTCCATGCATTCTATCAGACCCACAGTGCAATAAAACCCTATCAACACCCGAATAAACCCTACTGTCCTACAGGAACCACCTAGTGACTAACACACACACTCCTAAAATATTTAAGAAAAAAAAGTTAAAAGAAAGAATTTAAACGTATTCTTGGTGGAAAATAAAACAAAATGACAAATACAACCACAACAAAACTCTGAGATACTAAAATCAGCTAAGCGGGACATTTATAGCACTACCTGCCTACATTAAAAAGCGCCAGATTAAAGGATCTAACACTGAATCACTAAAGCTGAAAGCACTTTAGCAGCAACAGCAAGTGAATTCTAAACCCAAAGTACAAGAGGAAATAACAAAGATTAGATCAGAGACCAATGAAATAGAAACAAAGAAAACAATAAAAAGAATCAATGAATCCAAAAGCTGGTTCTTCAAAAGAATAAACAAGACAGATAGACCTCTAGCCCTGTTAACCAAAAGAAAGAGCAGCTCCAAATTGATAGAATTCAAGATGAAAAGGAAAACATCACGGCATTGGAAATATTCAGAAAATAATACAAGAATATTTTAAAATCCTATACTAAATTTGAAAACCTAAGAGAAATGGTTGAATATCTGAAATCCTGGAAGTCACCAGTCTTACTAAAGAAGATATCGATAACTTAAACAGACACATAACATATGAGGAAATCGAAATAGTAATTCAAAATCTCCCAACTACAAAAATCCCAGGCCCAGATGGATTTACAGCAGAGTTCTACAAAACCTTTAAAGAGGACATTCAACCACTATTACTCAAAGTGTTCAAAAGAATAGTAATGGGGGAAATCTCCCAAATTCTTTCTATGATGCCTGTATCACTCTAATACCAAAACCAGGCAAAGATACAACCAAAAAAGAAAACTATAGGCCATTTCATTAATGAACATAGATGCAAAAATTCTCAACAAAATACTTGCTAACCCCATACAGACACACATCAAAAAGATTATTCACCATGACCAAGTCAGATTTATACCAGAGGTACAGAGATTGTTCAACATACACAAATCAATAAATGTCATAAAACACATAAATGGGCTGAAAGACAAGAACCACATGGTTATCTCAATTGATATGGAAAAAGCCTTCAACAAAATCCAGCATGACTTCATGATTAAAGTCATAGAGGGAATTGGATTGGAGGGAACATTCCTCATCATAGCCAAAGGCATGTACAACAAACCCACAGCCAACATCATCCTAAATGGGGAAAAAAATAGAATCATGCCTCTTAAAATCATGAACAAGGCTGCTTCCTATCTCCACTCCTCTTCAATATAGTGCTTGAAATCCTTGCTACAGCAATAAGACAAGAAAAGGAAATTAAGGGAGTACTAATTAGAAAACAGGAAGTCAAACTATCCCTTTTTTCAGATGATATGATACTGTGCTTAAGGTACACAAAAAAACTACACCAAGAACATCCTAGAAACAATCAAGAGTTTCAGTAAAGTGGCCAGATAAAAATTAACTTAGAAAAATCAGTAGCTTTTCTTTACACCAACAACAAACAAATGGAGAAGAAATACAAGGAGAACCTCCCATTCATAATAGCCTCAAAAAATAAATAAATAAATAAAATACCTTGGAACAAACCTAACCAAAGAAACCAAAGATCTCTACAGTGAAAAAGTTAAATCCCTGAAGAAGGAGATTGAATAAGATACAGGATGGAAAGAACTCCCATGCTCATGGATTGGAAAAATTAATATAGTAAAAATGGCCATCCTACCCAAACCAATATACAGATTCAATGCAATACCAATCAAACTCCCCATGAGTTTCTTCTCAGACTTAGAAAAAAAATCCTTAAATTAATATGGAAAAATAAAAGACCCCGGATAGCCAAAGCAACCCTGAGCAAAAAGAGCAAGGCGGATAACCATACCTGACTTCAAATTATATTATAGGGCTATAGTCATAAAAACAGCCTGTTCCTGGCATGAAAACAGAAACGTAGATCAATGGAAAAAATTGAATATCTGAACCTGAGCACAAGCAATTTCAGCCACCTCATATTTGACAAAGGGGCCAAGAAGACCCAACAGAGGAAATACAGCATCTTCAACAAATGGTACTGGCAAAACTGGATCACCACTTATGAAAAGATGAAGTAGAACTTCTACCTTTCACCATGAACAAAAATAAACTCCAAATTGATCAAAGACTTCAATGTGAAATCAGAAACCTTGAATGATAGAAGAAAACACTGGCAGTAAACTACAAAACATGGGCATAGGAAAAGAAAACTTTCTAAATAAGACAGCTGCTGCATTGGAAACAAGGTCAGCAATAGACAAATGGAACCTCATTAAACTCAAAAGTTTCTGTACAGCAAAAGAAACAATCAACAAAGTCAAGAGAAAGCCCACAGACTGGGAGGAAATCATAACCAGTGATACATCATATAGAGCATTATATATAAATTACACAAAAACCAAAGGATCAAGAAAACAAATGACTCTATCAAAAGATGGAGTAAAGAGCTGAATAGAGAATTCACAAATGAAGAAGTGAAGATGGATGAGAAACATCTCAGAAAGTGTTCAATGTCACTAATAATTAAAGAGATGCAAATTTAAACCAGCTTAAGATTTCACCTTACCTCAGTAAGACTGGACAAGATTTGGAAAACAAATGACACCAAATGCTGGAGAGATTGTGGGGAAAGGTGAACACTCATCCACTGCTGGTGGGAATGCAAACTCATGCAACCCCCATGGAAAGCAGTGTGGAGAACTCTTAAAAGACTGAAAATGAGCCTGTCACCTGAACCAATCATACCACTCCCGTGTATATACCCACAGGACTCATTCTATCGCAGAGACACATGTAGATCCTGAGTCCAGAGATCATGGCAAAATTAACAGAAGGAGAAATCTAATAAATGGATGCTTTGAAACCCCCGATCAAGAAATTCTAATGGACTTTTAAGTTGGATATTAAAATTAACCCTGTTCTTATTTCTCCTGGTCCCTTGCCTAGATCATGTACCTAACTGCTTTGATGAGCACCAGTCTAGGATCTTTTTCCTTGTATAGTTATGCTTGGGAGACTTTAAGACTGACCCTCTGAATGGGGACTACCCCAGTTGCCACACCCAATGTTCTTTTTCAGCATGGAAGAAGTCAGAGCGGTCTGCATCCCGATTCCCTTTGGGTGATGAGGGTGACCTTTTCCAGAGGGTAACATGGTGCTAGAAACTGATTAGGAACTTTAGGGATGAGACTCCCACAAATTAACCAGATTCTTTCTCACCTGAGAACACAAGGCTTCTTGGACTAGCAAATAAACACATATCCTTCTGGTAGCCCCAAAAGAGCAGGAAAAGAAGAAAGAAAAAGAGAGAAGGGAAAAAAGAAAAACGACGGATTACATATCAACCCCTGCAGATTGATTCTTTAATTCATCAGAATAAGAAACGGAAACCCTCTCCCCTTTTTGGTTTTGTTTTGCTTTGCTTTGTTACTGTCATTTTGTATTGTTTCTGTTGTTTTCCTGTGAAAAGAAAAAAATAAAAATAATTATTACAAAAAGATACACTTTGGAGCTGAACAGATGGCTCAGTGGTTAAGAGCACTGGCTCCTCTTACAGAGGAGCCAGGTTCAGTTCCCAGCACTGATATGGTGGCCAAATTGTCCCTAACTCCAATTCCAGAGGAATACAATACCTTCCTCTGACCTCCATGTGGATTATACGACATTGGGTGCACTTACATATATGGAGCCAATATACTCATACTCATAAAATACAAAATAATAAATAAATAATAAACTATTTTTTACTCATACTCATAAAATACAAAATAATAAATAAATAATAAACTATTTTAAAATATAGACTTTCGTGACACTGGTGAAGAGTTTCTCCTACTCTTTGGGTTTTAACTTTACTTCTTTGATTGTTCCTTTAGTTGTACAGAAGCTTTTTAATTTAATAAGGTCCCGTTTATTGATTGTTGACCTTATTTCTTGTGCAACTACTGTCTTATTTAGAAAGTCTTTACCAGGCTGCAGAGATGGCCTAGCAGTTAAGAGCACTGACTGCTCTTGCAGAGAACCCAGGTTCGATCCCCAGCAGGCTAACAACCATCAGTAACTCCAATTCTAGGAGAACTCCAGTTCCAGGGGGAATCTGAGACCCTCCTCTGACTTCTGCAGCATTGCCCGAGATGGGTGCACAAACCTACATGCAGACAGTACATTCATACACATAGAAAATAAATAAAATAAAATTAGAAAGTCCTTTCCTACACCTATATCTTGAAGGTTACTGCCAATGTTTTCTTCTAATATTTTCAAATTTTCCTTCCGTTTTAACGTTGAAGTCTTTGATCCATTTAGAACTGACTTTTGTACCAGGTGAAAGGTAGGGTTTTTTCTTTCTTCTGCAAGTGGTGATCTAGTTTTGCCAGCACCATTTGCTGAAGATATTGTCTTTCCTCCTTTTAGTGTTCTTGGCCCCTTGGTCAAATATCAGATGTATAAATGCATATAGATGTATAAATGCATAAAGCAATATAAAACTAAAGGGAACAACAAAAACAAAAAAGCAGACTTGTTCAAAGAACTATCCAAAATGGTAAACTTCTGCAATGAAAAAATTTTAAAAAGCTGAGAAAAAAGATTCAAGACAGGAATCAATATATATGGCATAATGCCTGAGTTGGGGGGGTAGATGCATGGGGGGATGGGTCTAAAGTTGATTACAATATTTTGTATGAAATGCACAAAAGCTCAACAAAAATAAGAAAAAGATACACTTTTATTAAATAAAAAATAAAAATATGGCAAATGACGAGTATTGAAGTAATTCACAGGGAGATGATCATATTTGTTGGTAAAAGAACATCACGGTGTGCTGGTTGCAGTAACATATCGCCTAATGAAGCAATAAAACAGACATAGTTTAATTCAGATGTACATGAGAGCATAATGAAACAAGGAAAAATTAAGAGATTTCATCATGGGAAAAAGTCCTGTAAGGGATACTTGTAATAGTATTTTGGGTTTCCAAGATTTAAATCCTTATATACAATTGCAAAGACAGTAATGAGATACAATTAATTTAAATGTTGATAAAGATGTGAGATGATAGTTTTTCATATACTCTATTCTTAAATGTAAATTATTCCATACATTTTAGGATACATTTTTACAATTTCCTGAAAGTTAAACATTCATCTCTTGTACAGTTCATCTTATGAAGAAATGAAAGCACATATCCACACAAAAACTTACACAGATATTTTCATGTCAGCTTTGAATATAATAACCAGAAATGTAACTCAAACAGTTATCAGTTGACTAGATCAGCCTTAAGCTATTGTATAACTATGATATAAAATCCTACCCCTTGATAAAACTGAATGAATGAATGAGGTTTAGCAAACTCAAAATCAGTATTTTGTCCAAAAGGAGCTAAAGAGGAAAGAAAAATCCTGTGATTCAATTAACAAATTATGATCATTAACAAAGGTCATACTATACCTGCAATGCAAACCTTTTACAGTAAATAAATAGCTAAACATAGATTTTTCAAAAATATTTATTATCTTAAAAAACCTAGACAGATACACATTAATATGAGATTAAAACATACCACATTTGTATGCAAAAATACAAAACTAACAAAAGTATGGCACATTATTTAACATAAGTCTGTAAAAAGAAAAACACTGAAGGACATACACCAAGCTATTTTTATATGCCTTTGTTTTCCTTCTCTTTAAACTAAAGTTAAAGGAATGGGGACTATTTGCTGTGGGGAACATTACAGAAGATTCTTTGAAGCTACAAAGTGTGGGTCCTAACAAAGATCAGCAGCTGTGTACTAAGACAGGCACAGTGTCCAGGACAGGCTAGACAAGAGAGGCACAAAACAAAATGAAAAGATCCAAGGGGCATGCCCTCTGGTCATTTGTCACCCAGGAGGAAAAACTCAAAAGCAAAAAAACAAAACAAAACAAAACAAAACAAAAAAACCTAGACAGAGACACTCCTTTAGAAATGTATTACTAGCTTCCAGGAATAGACCTCTAACTCACTTAAATAGATGGCTAACTCCTAAACTATGGCAGGAATGCCAATGCTAATCACAAGGAAGCTATCAGCTGTCAAAATTGCTATCCCTGTTTCAAATAGTGTCAAAAGTTCAGTTGGGAAGTCTCCTACTAATTAAAACAATTGAAGAAGTAACAGGAACACAGAAAAGCAAGGGACATGTCCGCCCTCATTTGCTGATTGTATGTGAATATATAGCATATATATCTGACATATATATATATATATATATATATATTTACACACAGTACTCTGTCGATTGTCAATCTCTTTCTGTATTCTCTTCCTTTCTGTCTCTCTACTCTCCCTTCACTCTCCCTTTCCTGCTCATCCTGCCTCTCTCTGCTGTTCTCAGGAGATTGAAATGCCATTTTTTTCTTATATACACATACACGGGCAGAGCTCAGGATGTCCTCAAGGAATATCTCCAGTGTAATACTCCTACTGTTGCCCTTTTCCTTGGCTTGATTAATGCATCTGGTCAAGTTCAATAAAAGCACAAAAANGGATGCCACTATAAGCCCGTGAGAAATGTACATACAGTTTCTAAAGCATTAGTGCATATATATACCTGGGGGCTGTTTGGCAAGGAATACAGTGCCAGCCAGAAGAGACCTCCTTTCGAGTGGTTGATAAGAGTGGTCCAGGAGACTCCCCAAATAAAATAACACAGGTTATTCCAAAATCTCTTGGTTGTCTCCCAGAACTAACAGATATAACCCTACTGCTGAAAACAGGACATACTTGAGACACAGGACTTGGAGCAGTGGAACAGAAACTGACCTGGAAGTCGTCCACAGGAAGTTTAGTTCTCATAATGTTGATGACACTATGCAAACTGATCCAACTCAGCTCTAAATCCTAAAATCCATAATAACTGGCAGAGCAAACTATCTCTATTGGTACAGTAGTAACACTCTCATCTGGGAATAATCAACAGCTACCTAATTGGACTTAAAGCCTTCTCAATGGGAATGAACTCATAGGTTGCCCTGTAAATTCAGCCAAAATACAAATGGCTGGAAAGTACATAGATGCTAGACAAAACCCTATTTCTGTCATATTTCTAGACAAATGAAATTTCTTACCATAAGCTAAACATGGATACTTATATTTACAGAGAAGCACACACACTCATCACAAAAGCTTCTTTTGCAACAGATGGAGACTGCTGTAGAAACAGAGAACATACTGCTGAGAAATGCCCAGTCCTGGGTGACACATCTACAGTTGAACCTCTACGCCTAAGGCTAATGGAACATAGCAGAATGAGGGATAGAGAGAAAAATAATGCATCCCTCAACCTCACCAATGAAGCTTCTTTAGACAACAGAGTTCAATGCACACAGAAAGCCACAGCCCACCAAGTTTTAATGAACAGAAGACTGCAGAGCATGTGTCCCTGGATAGGAGTCCTATATTGAACTTTGCCCACTGATGGTTGAGGGACCATTACAGAAAA
>VZQC01008455.1:1893088-1908002 GCA_009823505.1 Rhizomys pruinosus | reverse complement strand
ACCTGGGAGTTTTAAGCTAAAAACCCTTTCCTCTCCTTTTGCTCAGTGTTTTATCACCAGAGAACAGAAAGAAATGAAAACATCTGTAACACACTATAGTGAGCATATGACAATAACAATGCATTACAAATCTATGTTGTATGGCGTTCGTTGTCGGGTGCATACCTTTACATCGTCAGCCATTCAGAACGGCCAAGAAACAGTGGATCTCTGTGAGTTTCAAGTCTCAGCTTGGTCTATATAGCAAAGTTCCAGGGCCAGCTGGGCGCTACAGGGAGATAAAAAATAAATAAATCATATAAATAAATAAAAAATCTATGTTGTACCAAACATAAGATTACATATACAACTATACAAAATATGTGTATATGCCATTTGGTACAAACAAAAATCACACGATGTGCCTTTTAAACTTCATGTGTGTGCGTTCACAACCAGGCATAGTTGCTCACGCCTTTAATCCAGCACTTCGGGAGGCAGAGGCAGGCGGATCTTTGTGAGTCAGGCCAGCCTGGTCTACTACAGAGTATGAGTTCCAGGACAGCTGGGGCTACAGGAGACCCTGTCTCGAAAAGACCAAAAAAAAAAACAAGGAGTATATGTGTGTGGTCATAAGTATGTGCCTATATATGCATGAATACATACCAAAAATTGCATGTGTGCCACATGTGTACACCATGACCATACATAGTATACACGATCTACTGCATATATATATATATATTATATATATGTATATATCCACATACATGTAGTTTTTATTTATGGTCATGAACATTTGTCTGAATGGCTTAAAATGTGCATATCATCCATGGCAGTTGCCCTCAGGGCGGCGAAGATGGCATTCTCATCCCTGGAACTGGAGTCTTACAGATGCTTGTTAGCCACCATTTGGTGCTGGGAACTGAACCCCAAGTCCCCTGCATGAGCAGCCAGTGTTCTTAACCACGACTGCTGAGCCATCTCTCCAGCCCCCACATAGTTATTTTTACCAGAAGAGACATTAAGATTTTCTGGCATGAATCAATATCAACATCAGCACTTGACATGCCTGTCTGATGGCCCCTTGCCATACACTGTACCTAGGTCCCTTGGAAAGGGGAATGGCTCTTCTTCAGCAAAGAGAAAAGTCACTGAGAGTTCAAGGAAGTAGATTTGCAGATTACATTGTCTGGATTTAACCAGTTTACCCTCACACATAAGAAAATGACTTAAAGATGTTAGCAGGAAAACCAATTTGAATATAATTCCTCCAGTATCACGTGCTTAGCTGGTACTTCGTATATGGCCACACTGTCCATCTCTGACAGCCTGGCTCACCCTCACAAACACCACATCTGAATTGGACAGCAATTTAAGTAAGTGGTAGAGCAGCAGTCGAAAGGGGTTTGTCCATCCTCACTCAGTGCTTGTCACCAAACACCCGCTGCCTGTAAACACAGTAGCAAGGAAAAGTGAGCAAATGTTTCCTTCCCCTGCGTTCACTCTCTCACTAAGAAGAAAAAGCTCTGCCAACTTTGTCAATCATGATATGATGTCACCCTTCTTGTTCACCAGAGCCATTAGAGAATTAAATAAGGCACTGGTTATGCATTGTTCCATTAAAATATTCTATTCATTCATTTTTATGTGTATAAGTGCACCTGTCTCCATGCAGTGCACACAGAAATAAGGAACTGGGAGTTTATGGACAGTTGTTCAGTGCCAGTGGACTGGGAATTTAAACCGAGTTTCCTCTGCAAGAGGCATCGCATTGATCTTGATTGCTGACCCATCTCTTTAGCCCCAAGAAAATATTCTTTTTAAAGAAACACAAAATAAAAACACCAGATTAAAAAAAACATTTCGTTATTTTTGTTAATGAGTGTATACCTTGCATGCGTGTAGCTTGCACTATGCTGCTTATAATCTCCAGGCGAGGTCAGAACGAGAATTGTTGGATTCCCCTCGGAAATTGAGCTTACTGGCATGGTTCTTAGCCACCATGTGGGTCACTGGGAAACCAAATTAACAAGTTTGCGAGCAAGAGCGGCCAGTCTCCTAACTGCTGTCAGCCATCTCTCCAAATCCTTAAGCATGCATTTGTGTTTTAATGATGAAATTTGCCCTAAGTAATTTTTTAAGCTTGGGGATATTAGCCAACGACATTAGGACATGGACTGAGTTTACAAATAAACTAACCAACTTACATTAGTGCTTTCCTAAATATGCAGCAGGTCAAGTAAATTTGGAGACTGTTGCCTCAGAGATGAGCTGGTTGTTAACTTGTTTTCTGGGAGGGCTGAGAATCTTACATGCCAAATTTTTGTTTGTCATTTCCTTCTGGGAAATGAGATTCTGTATAGGGAAACAGTTTTAAGATACAATTCGCCGGGAACGTTGTGGGTCACTCCTTTAATCCTAGCACCTGGGGAACAGAGCGGGGGCATCTTTGTGAGCTCAAGGCCACCTGGTCTACAGATTGAATTTCCAGGACAGCTGGGGCTACAGGGAGACTCAGTCCCTTTGAAAAAAGACAAAAAAAAAAAAAAAAAAAACAAAAAAGATATTACAAATTGTTTTTCCTTACTTATAGAGTTAAGTAATGTTAAAATTTGTAACAATCCTATGAAACTTTTAAAAAAAAAGTTTAAATAACTAACTTAAGTCATGCATGGTGGGATATGCCCTTTAATCCTACCCTCTAGAGGCAGAGGCAGCGCCAATCTCTAGTTCAAGAATGAGCATCAGCCAATGAATCAGGCTGTCTACATAGCAAATTCCAGGCAGCTGGCTACAGGGCGTAGCTTCGTTCAAACAAACAAACACAATACAAAACAAACAATCAATCAATAAATAAATAAATAAATAACCTAACTTCGAACCAAAAAAGTGCATAACTCTTTAGCAGAGCAACTAAGAACTTGTGTGACGTTAGTGACTGTCTTCTTTGGCTCACAAGCGGCTCTTGTCTCCAGGATTTCTTCCGCACTTAGTTGTCAGTGCTCACTTTAACCTCGGCCACTGCATCAAGCATGTGACCCAGGCAGAGTCAATCATAAAGGGGCTCCCTTTCTAAGCAATATGGGGCTCAGATGCCATGACCTGACAGAGCCTGATTCCCTACACTCATCCACAATGATGATGACGTTCTCTGCTGTGGTGATATCTTTCAATCACATTTGCCTGCTTTAGTTACGGGAGGATTGCCACGTGTGACCATGTTAGTTATGCTGTGAGCCAGATGTGGCTTTCCCAATTTTCACGTTGGCCAATGCTGCTCTCACTAGAGTGTGAGCTCTTTGTGAGTGGAGAACATTCTCAGTCATCCATCTGACACAAACTCTGGCAACAAACCTTGTCAAAATAAGTGTCTGTTAGATTTTGGAGTACATTCAGACACACAAATCTGACTATGTCATCATTTTTTTTGCATTTCTTTTTATCTACTTTTTTATTGACATATATATATATAGTATATCTATATCAATATATATTGTACCAGATATGTCACACTTTTTTTTTTCTTCTTTCGTCTTTTCCAGACAGGTTACCATGTAGCCTCCACTGTCTGACTGGAACTCACTCTGATAGCAGAGCTGCCTTGAACTCACAAAGATCCGCCTGCCGGTCTACCCTCCCAATGCTAGGATTAAAGGTGTGCACACACCCCACCCGGCTCAGACGTCATCATTTTTAATTTTATTCAATGGTACAGAAAATCAATCAGGTCTCTGTCTTTATACTCATGTAAGCCTGAACCACAGTGACCAACACCTTACAGATAATAGAGATTAATTTGTCATGATAAATGAAACTTGCTCATTTCTGTTCTTTCTGGGGTTTTTGTTTTGTGTTTGTTTGCTTGTTTGTTTGTTTCTGACAGGTCTCCAGTAGCCCAGACAAGCCTGGAACTTACTAGGTACTGGTGGATAACCTTGAACTTTGGATCCTCCTACCTCTGCCTCTAAAGTGCTGGAATTACAGGTGTGGGCTATGCTGGGGATTGAACCCAAGACTTCACTAATTCTACACAGGCACTCTTCCAACTGAGTAACATCCTCATCCCCTCTGTCACCTTTTCTGATCTATCTTTATGACCTACCTTCAAAGTTTTATTTACTATATTTTATCTTCTCCAAAGAGCCATGTGATTGTAGTATTCACATGTATAATAAATTTTAAAGTTTTATAATTAAATCTGATGAGACATTGTGAAATTTATGACACCTCGTAAACAACAGTGCAATATATATAAGCAGGAAGAATCTTACACGGGTTGACTGCTGGTAAAACAGTGGTGAAGGCTGAGATTAAAAAGCCCATGTTGGCTGGGGATCTGCTTGCCGTCTAAGAGTGTCAGCACCAATGCTGGAACGCGCTCATTCCGAGACTCGTCCAGCAGCCGCACCCCTCGACCCGCGCAGACGACCAGGTGACAACCTGCCTGACAGCATCATATACGAAATAAGAAAAAAAAACACCCTGGCCTCCGGATTAATAAGCGCTGTAAAACCCAGACCCACAAAAGGGTGTTTGACTCTGACTCCGAATTCCAGGCCAGCTGGACTCCAAAGGGACCGCACCTCCTGACTCGCTCATTAATCACAAAAAAAAAAAGACAGAGAATGAAGATGCAATTTCTGATGACTATTGTACATGTACAAAATCATTACAATGACTAGATAAATAAAAAAAATAATTTACATAGTTGTCCACGGTAAGGAAAGTTACGCATGTGCACCTTAACCACAGGGTACGAGCTGGCTGATCTTGTAGTTCAGGCAGGGTCTCCTGTGTAGCCCCAGGCGTTACCTAAGGGAGATATCCTGTGACCCACTACTTGAACTACAAAAACAAAGAAGAACACGGCTCGACCCAAGTGAGTGACAAGTTGCGTGAACCAGCCTTTGCCTAATTTTTTTTTAATATTTTATATGACTGCTCTAATTCTATTGCCTATATTTTCAAAGAAATTCCATTACAGATTTTTTTTTTTGTGATACTTTTGAACAGAAACTCCCTTAGCTCACCAAGCGAAAAGGGCCACGAGAGCACCTATTACCTTTAAAATAAACTTTTCACTTGTAGTCGATAGTCTTCTAGAAAACACCACCATTAACAATTAAATAACTAAATTCCCCCCAAATGATGAGGAAATAGAATCATTTTGTCTGGCAAAAAAACACAAAGAAGTAAAAAGTACTTGAACTTTTTAAGATGTAAAGAACCAAGAACCATGAGCTGAAATTTTAGAAATAAGTTCCAGAGACTAGCAGTAGCCCAACTTGCTAAATAGTAAAAGTGGCAAGGGCCTGAGGGAATAGTCAATGGTAGAAGATCTGTCTAGCATGTGCAAAGCCCTGGGTTCAACCCCAACTACTACAAACATAAATTAAAAAAAATAAAAAAAAAATATCATATAAATTAATATATATATATATATCATAAACAATAGCCAGTGAGAGGGTCTCCCTGTAGCCCCAGCTGTCCTGGAATTCACTCTGTAGACCAGGCTGGCCTTGAACTCACAAAGATCCGCCCGCCTCTGTCTCCCAAGTGCTAGGATTAAAGGAGTGCGCTACCACGCCCGGCCAATTGTATCTTAAAACTGTTTCCCTATACAGAATCTCATTTCCCAGAAGGAAATGACAAACAAAAATTTGGCATGTAAGATTCTCAGCCCTCCCAGAAAACAAGTTAACAACCAGCTCATCTCTGAGGCAACAGTCTCCAAATTTACTTGACCTGCTGCATATTTAGGAAAGCACTAATGTAAGTTGGTTAGTTTATTTGTAAACTCAGTCCATGTCCTAATGTCGTTGGCTAATATCCCCAAGCTTAAAAAATTACTTAGGGCAAATTTCATCATTAAAAACAATGCATGCTCAGGTTGGAGAGATGGCTCAGCAGTTAAGAGCACTGGCCGCTCTTGCTGCAAACTTGTATTTGGTTCCCAGTACCCACATGGTGGCTAAGAACCATCCATAACTCCAATTCCAGGGGAATCCAACATTCTCTTCTGACCTCCCTGGAATTATACAGCATAGTGCACTTACACGCATGCAGGTAATACACTCATATACACAAAAATAACGAAAATGTTTTTTTAATCTGTGTTTTATTTTGTGTTTCTTTAAAAAATATTTTATTGGGGCTAAAGAGATGGGTCAGCAATCAAGATCACTGGCTGCTCTTGCAGAGGACTCGGGTTTAAATCCCAGTACCCACATGGCAACTAACAACTGTCCATAACTCCAGTTCCTTATTCTGTGGGCACTGCATGACACAGGTGCACTTATACACATAAAATAATGAATAAAATATTTTAATGACAATGCATACCAAGTCCTTATTTAATTCTCTTAATGGCTCTGGTAACAAGCAAGGGTGACATCTATCAGATTGACAAAGTTGCAGAGGCTTTTGTCTTCTTAAGTGAGAGAGTGAACCAAGGGGAAGAGAAACATTTGCTCACTTTTCCTTGCTACTGTGTTTACAGGCAGCGGGTGTTTGGTGACAAGCACTGAGTGAGGATGGACAAACCCCTTTCGACTGCTGCTCTACCACTTACTTAAATTGCTGTCCAATTCAGATGTGGTGTTTGTGAGGGTGAGCCAGGCTGTCAGAGATGGACAGTGTGGCCATATACGAAGTACCAGCTAAGCACGTGATACTGGAGGAATTATATTCAAATTGGTTTTCCTGCTAACATCTTTAAGTCATTTTCTTATGTGTGAGGGTAAACTGGTTAAATCCAGACAATGTAATCTGCAAATCTACTTCCTTGAACTCTCAGTGACTTTTCTCTTTGCTGAAGAAGAGCCATTCCCCTTTCCAAGGGACCTAGGTACAGTGTATGGCAAGGGGCCATCAGACAGGCATGTCAAGTGCTGATGTTGATATTGATTCATGCCAGAAAATCTTAATGTCTCTTCTGGTAAAAATAACTATGTGGGGCTGGAGAGATGGCTCAGTGGTTAAGAACACTGGCTGCTCATGCAGGGGACTTGGGTTCAGTTCCCAGCACCCACATGGTGGCTAACAAGCATCTGTAACTCCAGTTCCAGGGATCAGATGCCATCTTCCGGCCCCTGAGGGCACTGCATGGATGATATGCATTTACATTCAGACAAAATGTTCATACACATAAAATAAAAACTACATGTATGTGGATATATACATATATATATATATATATATATACAGGTAGACGTGTATATATGTATGGTCATGTGTACACATGTGCACACATGCATTTTTGAGTATGTATTCATGCATATATAGGCACATACTTATGACCACACACATACTCTTTTTTTTTTTTTGGTCTTTTCGAGACAGGGTCTCCCTGTAGCCCCAGCTGTCCTGGAACTCACTCTATAGACCAGGCTGGCCTTGAACTCACAAAGATCCGCCTGCCTCTGCCTCCCGAGTGCTAGGATTAAAGGCGTGAGCCACTATGCCTGGTGTGACCACACACATAAGTTTAAAGGCACACTCGTGTATTTTTGTTTGTACACATGCATATACACATATTTGTACTAGTGTATATGTACATCCTTATGTTTGTACAACATAGATTTTATTTATTTATTTATTTATTTATTTATTTATCTCCCTGTAGCCCCAGCTGGCCCTGGAACTTGCTATATAGACCAAGCTGGCCTTGAACTCACAGAGATCCACCTGTTTTCTGCCTTCTGAATGCTGACATTAAAGGTATGCACCACCACAAACAGCCCATACAACATAGATTTTAATGCATCTAGTTATGTATATGCTCACATATGTGTACAAATATTTTAGCTTTCTGTTACTGTGATAAAACACTGAGCAAAAGGAGAGGAAAGGGTTTATTTCAGCTTACAACTCCCAGGTCGCAAGCCTTAATCGAGGGAAGTCAGGGCAGGAACTCAAGGCAGGAACTGAAGCAGAGACCATGGAGGGACGCTGCTTGCTAGCTGGCTTCCCCTGCCTTGCATATTTTTCTTACACAGCCCAGGCTCACCTGCCTAGGGATGGAACTGCCCACAGTGGGCTGGGCCCTTCTACATTAATCAGCAATTAATAAGATGCCTAACAGACATGGCCACAGGCCAGTCTGGTGGAGGAAATTGATCAGTTGAGGTTTCCTCTTCTGAGGTGTATGAAGTTGAAAACAGAGGCTACAGCCAACATACATGCATATATACACATTTATTTGTACATGTCCTTACCTGTATATCTATGTATTTTTGCATGCACAAGGGTTGTGTATGTCTGGATCTGTATGTATGTATATACATACGAGAATACACATACTCTAATAACTTCTTACAACTCAGTGGATTTCCTGTGTTTCTTATGGATATGATCATCTCAAGATGATCTGTGGAGGCCCCTGTGCCAAGGGATGTGCTTCTAAGGAGAGATCTCCAACCTGCTTGAGCCATGGGTGGGAAAGAGATGTAAGGGCAGGATAGGGCAGGTAGAGCAAATTGAATCTGCCGGAGCCCAGGATTCATATAGCTGCAGGCAAGGGCTCTTCCTGTGCAAGTCAGCAAGGCCCTGGGTTTCAGGGACAGTGGTCCTGAACTGTAGATCCACTTGACAAGTAAGTATACATTTACTGGACACCACTGTGGCCCAGCACTGTGCTAAGGTCACTTATCCAAAGAGTTTGTACTCTAGGGCTGGAGAGATGGCCTAGCGGTTAAGAGCACTGACCGCTCTTACAGAGGACCCAGGTTCGATCCCCAGCACCCACATGGCGGCTGAGAACCGTCTGAAACTCCAATTCCAGGAGAACTCCATTTCCGGGGGAATCCGAGACCCTCTTCTGACCTCCACGGCATTGCACCACACGGGTGCACAGACCTGCATGCAGATAGTACATTCATACACATACAGAAATAAATAAAATAAAAAAAAATTAAAAAAAAACAAAGAGTTTGTACTCTAATAGAAATGACTAACATCAATGAATGTCTTCAATTAGAATTATTTGCTTCTCTCTCCAAATATATAAATGTATGAGCAATTTATAAATCCACGGTACTGCCCCAAATGTAACATACATCAGTCTTCAGAAGAAAGGTTTCCTGGAGGAAGAAGCAAGTGCTTGGGAGAAGCATGAAGAGGATTGTTTCCTTAAGTGAATCTTAAACCAAAAAAATCCCTTCCTTTAATTATTTATGGAAGATGTTATTACAGAGCGGACAGAACAACTGCAGACATTAGCATGTAAGTTACATGTCACTGCATGTGCTTGCTGCCTACAATAATAATCGACACTTTGCAGTGCTCATTTGTTGAAAGAATTAATGAGCCGGGCGTGGTGGCACACGCCTTTAATCCTAGCACTTGGGAGGCAGAGGCAGGCGGATCTCTGTGAGTTCAAGGCCAGCCTGGTCTACAGAGTGAGTTCCAGGACAGCCAGAACTACAGGGAGACCCTGTCTCAAAAAGACCAAAAACAAAAACAAAAAGAAAAACAAAAAACAAAACCCTTGGGCTAGAGAGATGGCTCAGACTGCTTTTGCAGAGGACCCGGGTTTGATCCCTAGCACCCACATGGCGGCTGAGAACCGTCTTTAACGCCATTTCCAGGGGAATCTAACACCCTCTTCTGACCTACATGGCATTGCATGACATGGGTGCACCAACCTACATGCAGACAGTACATTGATACACATAAAAAATAAATAAAATTAAAGCCAGGCGTGGTGGTGCATGCCTTTAATCCTAGCACTTGGGAGGCAGAGGCAGGCAGATCTTTGTGAGTTCAAGTCCAGCTTGGTCTACAGAGTGAGTTCTAGGCCAGCTGGGACTACAGGGAGACCCCTGTCTCAAAAAGACAAAACAAAAATTAAAAATAATAACTGCAATTAATTGAACTACACATCGCATATTACCTCTCATAATGGTAGGTGGATATTTTTAAGGTCAGCGTCAGTGTCTACGGAGAACAAGGCTGAGCTTAGAGAGGTTAATCCACCAAGTCCCAGACAATAACTGGAAGAGCCAAGAGCCAAACCAGGAATCACCACTTCCACGGCCTGTTCTACAAACTCACAATGCTGTACCCTTCTACATTACTGGGCAATTAGAATGAAGACCATTTTATAAAGTGATATCAATCATATTTCCTGATGAATTATTGCATACACAATTATATTCCATACTAATGTGTGAATTTTCAAAGAGAGCTAAATCCTTTTTTTTTTGTCCCTCCAAGCTTAGTCCAAATCAAAATATTCAATATACAGTAATGTAATGCTTACAGTAACTTTATAAGATATATGTGATTTTTACCTTTGGTCCATAGATGAAGAAATGGAGCCGCAAAGATGAAGGGATGTGCCTGAGTTATCTTAGAAGTGTTCATCCTTTCCTGGGTTTTTTTTTTTTTTTTTAAGACAGGGTCTCCCTATAGCTCCAGCTGGCCTGGAGCTCACTCTGTAGACCAGGCTGGCCTTGAACTCACAGAGATCCATCTGCCTCTGCCGACCAAGTGCTAGGATTAAAGGTGTGCACCACCACGCCTGGCTTAAAGATGGGTCTTAGCCACCATGTAGGTCCTGGGACTCGAACCTGGGTCCTCTGTATGAGCAGTCGGTGCTCTTAACCGCTGAGCCATCTCTTCAGAAACCCCCTGGGTCTTTTCTTTCCAGGCATGTGGGAGAATCACTTTCCTATCCTCTCACAGGTCTTGGGACTGGTGACAGACAGCAGATGTGAGTAGAAATGATGTGTGATAATTTCTGTCTGTGGGTTACCGCTCTGCTGGAGCATCTGTTACTCTGAGGCTCTCTGGTACTTAAAGGAGCTGAAGTGCACCTACAATGGCCACATGCTAGTGTCTGTCTTACCCCTGGATCCCTGAATGACTATGTGGAGTAATACACCCTCTTCCCTCAGGATTGATGTGACGATGAATAGAAATAAACCTGCAGACCTTGCGGTACCCAAGGTCATCTTAACCACTAGGCCATCTCTCCAGGCACCCCCCCAAGGTCATCTTAACTCATCTTGACTAACACAGGGTCAGAATGCTAGTAGCAGATGATATGAAGATTTAAATTTGAGTAACTTGGCTTAACTCTCCTAGCCTACAAGTGGTTAAGGGGATGATAAATACCATGAGGTCTTTGTTAGCCATTCACACTTACCCAGCTGGATCCAGCTTTGGAGAGGGGCAAACACCTTTCTTTTTCTTTCTTTTTTTTGGTCTTTTCGAGACAGGGTCTCCCTGTAGCCCCAGCTGTCCGGGAACTCACTCTATAGACCAGGCTGGCCTTGAACTCACAAAGATCTTCCTGCCTCTGCCTCCCGAGGGCTAGGAATAAAGGCATGTGCCACCACGCCGGGCAAACACCTTTCTTTTTCTAAGCATACCACCTAATCTTCATCCTGACTCAGTAGACAATCTTGATAGTCACAGATAGTTGATTATATCTTAGTACCACAACACTCATCTTAAGCATAGATTTTTGAAGGAACTTTTTCATATTTCCCTAAAATTGAAAAATTTCATTGGTTTGATGTAATTGTTTTTGACTATGAATATTTAAAATGACAATACTAGCAGTCAAAGAAACATTAATCACAATTGGAATCTTTAATAACAAGTAAAATATACAGTTAGTTAGGCAGTGAAAGACAACTTTCTGCAGAAAATACCCAAAGGTGCTTTGAATTTATTTTTAAAATTTATAAAAAGAAGAACATCTTGCAACATTCAGAAAATAAAAATGTCAGGAAAGTGATTCATATTTTAACCATCTATTATAATTATCTTCATTGCATATTATCTTTATAATCTTTATGTCATTTTAATTTGTTACTTAATATAACACAAATACTTTTTGAAATTTTGCAAATCATCAGTTTATAGTTACATTGACAAAATATCAAAATCTACCAGCCTCCTGTCTTTTTACACATGTGGAGATGCCTTATTTTTTTTTTCTCCATTTGTTTGTTTTTGACTTATCAAAGACAGATCAAAATAGTTTAAAATACAGTTTGTTTAGGAAAACATGATATGATATTGGGAGTCTTGTTTATTTTTATTATTTTGTGCTGTGTAAGATATGTACAAATGCTTAACCAGATCCCACTATCTTCTATATTGACAAGCCTTGGAAAAAATACAAATCCAGGTGTAGTCAGTTTTCCTGAGACTTGATTGATCTCAATTCCTTCCTGTCTTTTTCCTTTTCTTTTTACATTAAATTAAATAATTAAATTTTTTTTTTTTTTGGTACAGGGTCTTACTATGGACTGCTGGCTGTCCTGGAGCTAAGTGGACCACACTGGTCTTGACCTCACAGAGGTCCACCTGCCTCTTCTTCTCCAGTGCTGGAATTAAAGGGGTGTGCCACCACACCCAGCTATACGTTCATGTCTCAAAGATGACTGCATATGTTAGACCAAAATATTGATTTTCTGTGATTGCTGCTAACAACTTACTGTACATCGAGTGGCTCAAACAATAGAAACTTCCTCACAGTTCAAAAGAAGGGTGGAAGAACAAGGTCAGGGTATAAGGGCTCTCTTCCTGGGTTGCAAGTTGTCTTTGTGTGTGTGTGTGTGTGTGTGTGTGTGTGTGTGTGTGTGTGTGAGAGAGAGAGAGAGAGAGAGAGAGAGAGAGAGAGAGAGATCATCCCTTTCAAGGCCACACATTTATCAGATAAAGTCCTCTTCCTCCCGATGTCCTTTAAAACCACTATTTCTGGATATAATCATACTGGGAGCCAGGACTTTAACAAATAATTTGGGTGGATGAGAACTCAGGCTGGAACCAATGATGCCAAGTGTCATTATGGTGCTTTGGCCAGTTGACCAGTAAGGAAGAGACGTAATTAGGCTCTAGTAGGTCTCTAAAACACAGCAGGTCTTTCTTGATGACCTTGTGTATTTTCTGCTTTTTCAAAGACAGTTCCATCACCGTCATCAAGTTCCCTGGGGACCTTAATACCAGGGAGCTCAGATTCCCACACCATCTGTGTCCCTTAACCTCTCTAATCACTATGGCAAAATACGTGACAATAATGGAAAAAAGTCAGTGGGGAAAATGGTTTCTTTTGGCTTGCAGTTTGAGGGTTACGTCCATCATGTCAAGAAAGATGGGGCAACAGGAATGTGTGACAGCTGGTCACATGTGTCACAGTAAGGAGGGAGAGAGATGAATGCCGCTGCTCCAGCCATTCTTGCTTTCCTTTCCCAGACCCCAGACAATGGAATAGTCCCAGCAACTGTTCAGGGCTCTTCTCTCCTCAGGTAAATAACCTCCCAGACATGCCCAGAAGTGTGTCTCCTAGGCAATTCAAAAATCCTGTCATATTGACAATCAAGGTTAACCATAACAACCCCATCTGATAATAAACTTTAAAAATATTTTTATTTTTCTTGTGCATATGACTGTATTGCCTGCATGAGTGTAAGTACTCGTGTCATGCAATGCCCGATGGGACAGAAGAGGGTGTCAGATCCCTGGAAATAGAGTTATAGATGGTTACCAGCTGCCATGTGGATGCTGGGAATTGACCCCAGGTCCCCTGCAGGAGCAGCCAGTGCTCTTAACCACTGATTCATCTCTCCAGCCCCTAGACAATAAACTTTTTTTTCCCTTCAAAGCCAATTTTTATTGAAGCTTTGTGCATTTCATACAAAATTTCCCAATCAAATCTAGACCCACTCCCCCTTCCTAACCCCTCACCCCCCACCCCACCAGAGCTCATGCATCCTGCCAAACACGTTTTTCATCTTTTTCTCAGTTTCTTTTAAAATTTTCAATGCAGAAGTTTACTGTTTTGGGAAGAAGTTCAGCGTTTCAGTCAGGTCTTTGACCCAGTCTTTTTGTTGTTTTTGTTGTTGTTGTTCCTTCCAATTTGGATCACTCCAAAATATATGAAAAAAAAAAAAAGCCAGGCATGGTGGCACATGCCTTTAATCATAGCACTTGGGGAGGCAGAGGTAGGAGGATCTCTGTGAGTTCAAGTCCAGCCAGGTCTATAGAGAGAGTTCCAGGCCAGCTGAGACTAACGGGAGAGACCCTGTCTCAAAAAGACCCAAAAAACAAAATATGCATATATGCATCCCACACATATATCATGATTATGACATCATAGGTTTTAGCATCTTCAGCTTATGATTTCTATTATTATTATTATTATTATTATTATTATTATTTTGGTCTTTTTGAGACAGGGTCTCTCTGTAGCCCCAGCTGTCCTGGAACTCACTCTGTAAACCAGGCTGGCCTTGAACTCACAAAGATCCACCTGCCTCTTCCTCCTGAGTGCTAGGATTAAAAGTGTGTGCCACCATGCCCGGCTGTTTTTTTTCTTTATTAAGCTGAAAGATGTCATGTTTTCCTTAAGGAATTGTCTGAAGGCTCCTCCTTGGCAAGCCCAAACAACCCTCAGTCTTGCCCTTGTGCTCCACACTGGGGTTTTCCCTTCCCATGGTCACCAAATGTCCAGTAAGCACTGCGTCCTGTCTTGATCTTCCTGTATTTGTCTCTATGATACAGCCTGGGTAGTCCAACAATGGCAGTCTATACTCTGAAGAGGCTGAAACCCCAGTAGTAGCTCAGTCTACAAGCTGAATGTCTCAGCAGTTCCCATCAGGAACAGGAGGTTTGGAGGATTCTTGGAGAGACATGAGTCTTCAGTCCATATTGGAAGGTTGAAGAGCTGTGTTGCTTGTCTTTGAAGGATGGCAAAAGCAGTGGCAGCCACAGAGTAGCTGCACTTGCCAGTAAGACAGGCAAAACAACTGTGCTTTTTTTTTTTTTTTTACTTTTTGTATTTTTATTAAGATCTCAAGTTTTATACCTGAAGTATAATTTCTCAGGCCTTACTAATTATTTATTTCTGGTTATACTTTCTTTTTGGATGTTTAAGGCCACACAGTTAGCCCAGATTAACCAAGGTTTTTGTTTTCTC
>VZQC01008455.1:1858411-1891782 GCA_009823505.1 Rhizomys pruinosus | reverse complement strand
TGGGAGGCAGAGGCAGGCGGATCTTTGTGAGTTCAAGGCCAACCTGGTCTCCAGAGTGAGTTCCAGGACAGCTGGGGCTACAGGGAGACCCTGTCTCGAAAAGACCAAAAAAACCAAAAATAATAGAGGACATGAAATGAGGGGGCATGGGGAGTCGGGGGGATATGAGAAAGACAGGGAGGGGGGTCTGAATGTGATCGGAATACGCTGTATGACGTTCTCCAAGAATCAATAAAATACTACTCAAGAAATGAAATACCCAACAGTTCCAGTTGTAATCCAGCTTCAGGGACATTTTTGTACACTATCAGTTTGGAGTGATTTTTCCATAAAATTTTCATTGGACAATATTATACTTATTAGCCAAGAAACACTGTCCCAAAATGGTGCCTTTATATGTTTTCTCCACATAGATGTTGTATTAGATAGCTTTAGTGTCAACTTGACACACCTGGGTTGAGGGAGCCTCAGTTGGGGAATTACCTCCATTGGACTGGCCTGTGGCCATGTCTGTGGGACATTTTCTTAATTGTTGAGTGATGTGGGAGGGCCTAGCCCACTGTGGGCAGTACCACCCCTGGGCAGGTTGTTGTGTATTATGTAAGAAAGCAGGCTGAGCATGGGCCAGGAGAGTAAGCCAGTAAGCAGTGTTCCTCCATAGCCTGTGCTTCTGCTCCTGCCTCTAGGTTTCTGCCCTGAGTTCTTACTTTGGGCTCCCTAAGTGATGAACTGTGACTCAGGAGATGTTCAACGAATAAACCCTTTCCTCCCCAAGTTGATATTGGTCAGACTGTTTTGTTGTCACAGCAATTTAAGGCAAAATAGAACAAATGTTTTTTTCCAAATAAGGAAAATGATCACATATGTGATTTTATCGTTTAAAATATTTTTCTTATTATTTTTTATATGAATGTATTGCCTACTTATGTGTAAATGCCTACCTGTGTGTAAATGCCTACATGTGTGTAAGTGTCCTTGTGTCATGCAGTGCCCACAGAGGTCAGAAGAAGGCATCAGATTCCCCTGGAACTAGAGTGTTATGGATAGTTGTTAGCTGCCATGTAGGTGCCGGGAATGAAACCCAGGTCCTCTGCAAGAGCAGCCAGGGCTCTTATTCATTGAGCCATCTCTCCAGCCTGATTTTATCTTTTCTAACATTGAAATAATCTGAAAGATTGAGTTTTATTAATATTCCATGAATAAGAGATCAAAATGAAAACAATCAATTTGTAAAAAGATAGTATTGAAACACGTGAAATTGTGAGGTCCTGAAAATATTGGGTCGTAATGAAAATTTCTCCTTAACTACGACTGCAGTGGTTAAAATTTTATTGCAACATTGACGGTGAAATATAGCTCAGCCAGTGGTCTCTGCCCCCCTTGCTTTGTGAAAGCTAGGGAAAGTCTTAGGCTACTAACAGCATCTGTATTCATGAGAATGTGTAGCTCAGCTTTTGAATATACCCAGCACATAAAAGGGCCATTTGCTCTGTTTCCTGTTATTTGTGTTTTTATTGGTTTGTAATCATAACCACGACCTTTGGAGGTTGGACATTTGCTGGGAGCTAATGATCTGTCATTTAGAGCCCCAAAGATCATGCTGAGGCCATTAATCAGCCTACCAATCCTTAAGTGGAGGTCAACACCCTCTTCTATCTGTCTCCATGACTCACATCCTCTGGGCCAGAGCGTGAAATCTGGAATGTGTACAGGGCAGGCCAGCTTCCCCGAATACCACAGCACACTTTATCACACTAGTGTAAACTAGTGTCAGAAACTCCACACCATGAAGGTGCATCTTCTATGACTGCCCTCTTCTAAGGTCTTGACCCTCTCAAAGGATCAGAATATGGAAAAGGGCTGGAGAGATGGCCTAGCGGTTAAGAGTGCCAACCGCTCTTACAGAGGACCCGGGTTCGATCCCCAGTACCCACATGGCGGCTGAGAACCGTCTGATACGCCAATTCCAGGAGAACTCCAGTTCCGGGGGAATCCAAGACCCTCTTCTGACCTCCGCGGCATTGCATGACACAGGTGCACAGACTTGCATGCAGACAGTACATTCATACACATACAGAAATAAATAAAATAAAATAAAATGAGAAAACAGAATATGGAAAAGGTCAACATAATTTTTTTTTCTGTGAGCCATTGCTCAGTATTCAAAATATTTTAAAAATATTTTCACTTAAATCAACCCTATTTAGTTTTTGAAATAATTTTTTTGGTCTTTTTGAGACAAGGTCTCCCTGTGGTCCCAGCTGGCCTAGAACTTGCTATGTAGACTAGGCTGACCTTGAACTTACAGAGATCCATCTGCCTCTGCCTCCCGAGTGCTGGGACTAAGGTTTGCCCCACCATGCACTATGACTAGCTTGAAATAATGTTTTTCTTAAACTATTTTGTTCGTTATTTTTATTTTATGTATATGAGTGGGTATTGCCTACATGTATGTAAGTGCACAGATGTCCAGTAATGCCTGCGAGGTCAGAAGAGGGTGTCAGATCCCCTAGAACTGGAGTTATGGACTGTTATTAGTCACCATGTGGGTGCCGGGAATTGAATTTTTAAAATAATTTAAAAATTATAATAGAGCGCTGGAGAGAGATGGCTCAGTGGTTAAGAGCCCTTCTGATCCTTGTGGGCATTGCAGGGCATGGGTGCATTTACATATATGCAGGCAATATATTCATATGCAAAAAGATAAAAATAATAAAAAGAAAATATTCTTTTTTTTTGGTCTTTTTGAGGCGGGTCTCCCTTTAGTCCCAGCTGGCCTGGAGCTCACTCTGTAGACCCGGCTGGCCTGGAACTCACAGAGATCTGCCTGCTTCTGCCTCCTGAGTGCTGGAATTAAAAGCGTTCACCACCATGCCTGGCAAAAATAAAATATTCTTAAAATGTTAAAAAAAAAAACCCAACCAACTAGGGTCTGGAGAGATGGCTCAGAGGAGCTGAGTCCGACTCCCAGCACCCACATGGTGGCTAACAACCATCCATAACTCCAGTTCCAGGGGATCTTACGCGCCGGCTACTGACTTCCACGGGCATTGCACACACAGGTACACATGCAGGCAATACACTAATGCACATAAACTTAACATAATAAAAAATTAAAAGTTAAAAACTCTAGTAGAATCTGTAAATTCTAAAATTGTAAACAAGCCCAATATTCTATTTTTGTTGTTTCATTCTGTCTTAGTGGCTACTGTTGTGGTCTGAATGTGAAATGTGCCCCAGAGACTCCTGTGTTTAACCACTTGGTCCCTAGAGGATGGTGCTTTTTAGGAAGGTTGTAGAGCCTTCAGGAGATGGAGGCTCGGAGGAGGAAGTGGGTCATCCGGAGCGGGACTTGAGATTCTCTACCCTAGGGCCTTTTTCTGTCCACTTTTCTTTCTGACTTTAGATCCAGCGTGGCCAAGTGCCCCAATCTCCTGCTGCTGGGCAACTGTGTCCTTCCTTAAACAATAAGCCAAATGAACACGCTGTCTCTCACATTGCTTCTTGTCAGCTATTTGGTCACTTGCAGTGAGAAAAGTCACCAATAAAACATCATGATTATGTGAACTCTAGAGTAGGCTATCTGTTGACCACACCAGAGGCCCTCTTTCTCATCCCTGGAGGTGTAACAACCATTCACATAGCATTTACATAATATTAGGTGTTTTAAATAGTCACGAGAGAATTTAAAGTATCCGGGAATATATATATATATATGTGTGTGTGTGTGTGTTCATATATATATACATATATATTCAGGAATATATATGTATATATATTCAGGAATATATATTTATATATATATATATTCTATTTTGTATGAGTCTTGAATCTTGGAACCACTCTTTCTTTGATACTGAGTGATGACTGTTGTGATGATTAATTTCTAGGTCAACTTGATTGAATTAAGAATAACCTAGAGAATTAGTGAAACACCTCTGTGTATATCAGGGAAGATTTCTGGATATGGGTCATGAAAGCTTTGGCTTTGTGAATGGGTTAATCTATTGATGGATTACATGTTTGAATAGGTTATTAAGAGGTGGTGGAACTTCTTGTCTTGGAAGAGGTAGGTCATGGGTGTGTACCCTTGAGAGCTCTATCTTACCCTGGCTCCTTCCTGTTTCCCTTCTCTCTGCTTCCACTCTTGGATGAGGTAAGGACTTTCTTTCTTTCTTTTTTTTTTTTCTTTCTTTCTTTTTGAGACAGGGTCTCCCTGTAGCCCCAGCTGGCCTGGAACTCACTCTGTAAATCCAGTTGGTCTTGAACTCACAGACATCCACCTGCCTCTTCCTCCAGAGTGCTAGGATTAAAGGTGTGTGCCACCACACCCAGCTTAAAGACAGTTCTTGGCTGCCATGTGGGTCCTCTGAAAGAGCAGTCAGTGCTCTTAACCACTGAGCCATGTCTGCAGCCCCAGGAGTTTCTTCTACCACATACAGCCATCACCGTGATGTTCTGCCCAAGCACTTGGGGGAAAGATCTCATGGACTAAACTCTCTGAAACTGTGAGCCCAAATAAATTCTTCATGTTTTAAGTGGCTTCTGTTAGGTATTTTGTCACAGTGATGGGAAAAGTAACTAATATAGCTCAGCACAGGAAGTGTTTGGGTTTTTAAAGGACACTGAGCTAGGCATCCAGATAGTCTACCCTGTGGCACCACACTTCCTCTGACTTCAGAATCACTTCACTTTCTGGAATCCCTGACTCAGTCATCTGCAAAGCAATGATTTCCAATGCTAGGGTTCTGAGATGCTATAAAAGGCACAGGTGGAGATGAACGGCCTCTCTGGGGCTATCATTTTCCCTACCTCCTGCTGGGTTTTATGTGTGCTGAGAGTACTCTGGGCTAGGCAAATGGTCTGAGCTACAACCCCAGCCCCAGTTGGTATATCCTCAGTCACAGAATGTTGGCTCCACACCTACTGGACCTCCAGAAGAAAAGAGCTATGGAAGCAAGGTGAATGAATGCAAGCACTGGAGATTCTCTGAGGGACTAGATCATCCCCGCATCCAGGAACTGAAGGGAAACTGGAATGAAAAGGTAGAAAGAAGGGATTCTAGGTTTGTAGCAGCCGGATGACTGGGCAGGAAAAGAGGAATGTGTGGTCCTGAGATGCAGGAACAGGCTCCACAGTGGGATATATGAAGAGGGGATGAGAGGCAGGGTGGGAGGTGGGAGGCACTAGGCTCAGCAGTGCTGGAGTGTAAAGTGTTTCTGTAGCTTCAGGAAACAGGCTTGCCCAGCTGTTCTGGGGCTAGGTCAGGCTCACTTTTCTGTTTTGAATTATTTATTTTTATTTCATGCGTATAAGTATTTTGCCAGCATATAAGTACACTGTGTGTGTAATGCTTGTGGAGGCCAGAAGAGGGCGTCAGATCCCCTGGAACTGGAGTTTTAGATACTGAACCTGGGTCTTCTATATGAGCAACCAGTGTGCTTAACTGCTGATAGATTCACTTTTCTAAGCATAGTCTGGGCCCAATTGGATACTCTAAAATGAACAGCTGGTATCAGCCTGCCTTATCAGAAAGCCTTGGGGGCTGCAGGACCAGAAAGATGGCTCAGAGGTTGAGAGCATGTACTACTCTTGCAGAGGACCTGGGCTCAGTTCCCAGCACCACATGGCAGCCAACACCTGTTCTTAACTCCAGTTCCAGGGGGTTGTGATGCCCTCTTCTAGACTATGTGGACCAGGCACACATGGTGCACTACATACATTCATACACATAAAATAAAAATAAATAAAATCTTAAAAAAACTGTAGCAACAACAACAAAAAGCCCCAAGTGATTTCAAGTTATACAGGAAGAGCAGGACAAGGGTTTGTCAACACAAAAATATAACTCTCACTGCAAAGGGGATAGGAGATAGTTTATTCTGGAGCCAAATATGAATGACCATGGCCCTAGAACACAGATTCAGGTCACTCCCAATTCTATGTTCTAATGTGGAAGAAAGAAAAATGATAAGACACATTTCAAATACTTTGGTAGGTATATTCAGAAGGCAAGTCATGGCAAGTGTGTGCGTATGGACTTTTACTACAGGTCTCAGGTGCTAATGACATTCTTAGCTTTTTGATTGGTGGGATCTAGTGGTCTGCTAAGTTAATACATCCCAAAAGGTTTTCATCTGTTAGTCATGGGATGTTAAGTCAGAAACAAAGGCGGGCAAGCAGTGGCTATTTAGGGGGCTAAAGACGGCCCAAGATAAATGGTAATTAGGCTCTGGACCTGCAACATTCCAAAGTCTCCACAATCACTGAAGTTCTAATCAGCCTTTGTAGAGTATTCTGTTTTGAGATGAGGTTTTTCTGGGAACTTTGGTTCACAGGTTAGGAAACAGCTTGTGGCCTTTGTGTGTATTTGTATATGTATGTATGCAAGGGAGGGAGAGACCATGTTGGGGTGCAGGGGGTGGGTGTGTTTGCAGGTACACATACGTGTGTGTGTGTGTGTGTGTGTGTGTGTGTGTGTGTGCATGCAGGCCACAGAGCAACCTCAGGTGTTTTGTTTTTTCTTCAGGGGCTATCCATCCACCTTGATTTTTTGTTTGTTGAGATGGGACCTGGAATTCAGAGATCCTCCTAGCTCTGCCTCCTGGGTGCTCCAGCTTGTTTTGATACAGGATCTCTCACTGGGACCTGGGGTTTTCTGATTAGTCTAGGCTGGCTGGCCAGGGCTCCGGGGCTGCACCTCTCTTCACCTCCCCAGTGCTGGGATTACAAGCACACATCACCACACCCAGCTTTTTCCATGGGTTCTGGGGATCAAACTCGGGTCCTCATACAGAGGCAAATACTTTAAAACTGAGCCATCTCAGCCTGTGTGTGGACATTTTCAGGGCCATGTATTATTATTATTATTATTGTTATTATTTTGGTCTTTTTGAGACAGGGTCTCCCTATAGTTCTGACTCTCCTGGAACTCGCTATGTAGACCAGGCTGGCCTTGAACTCACAAAGATCCGCCTGCCTCTGCCTCCCAAGTGCTAGGATTAAAGGTGTGTGCCACCATGCCTGGTTTGGGCCATGTATTATTAATTTGCTTCTCAAAAACTCCTTAGCAGAGAGCCTTGCCCACAGCCAACTCATATTTATGTATTTAAATTTTAATTCCAGAATCAGAAAATGAAATGCATGGTATGACCCCTGTTTCTTCCTCTTCAGGGAAAAAATTTTCACTCTGATAAACAACAAAATCTCCTCTCTTTCCTGTTTGCATGATACTTGTGCTTTGGTTCTAACAGTAGACAAAGGCTTGCATTCCATATTTAGGCTGCTCTGGCCATATCGCATTCCATTCTGGACAAGGCTCTGGAAGACGGACTTTGTTGAACTGTAACATGTTCAAGACAGAATGACCAAAATGGCAAGGAGCCTATAAATCATGTCATCTGAGCAGCCGTTGGTCATATTTAAAGTACAGGGAACACAGTACTCTATAGGGAGGTGACAGCTGGCTTCAAAACAAAGGGAAGGCAGCCAGGAGGAGAGGGCTTGCTTGATATTTCTCACATGAGGAGAAGCTGCAGGGGGCTAATTTTGGCTAGGATGACAGAATGTTTTAATGATTAGAACAATCCAGAAATGGAAGGGGGCTACTGCAGGGGGCCTTGATTTACAATCAAGAGAGGTGTTGAGTCAGAGTCCACATCCTGTGTTTAAGCATTATAATAGGAGAATTTATGCAGAGGGTGGAAAATTAGGGCAAAAAAAAATCTAAAGTCCCTTCCAGACATCTAATTCTGTGCATTAATTTTGTGAAGAACATCTGACCTCAACTGACTCACACTGAAGATCTTATATTGTTTCCAAGGCTTGAGAATTGGGACTGGGGAGTGTGAATGGTGAAGCTGGGATGAGGGAGACTAAACCAAGTGTTATGGTCTGGATGTGACGTGCTCCCCTAAACGTTTGTGTGTTTGAATGCCTGGTGGCCAGCTGCAGGCACTATTTTAAGAGGCTGTGAAAACTTTATAGGAAGCGGGACCTCAGTAGAAGAAGCAGAGTGCTGGGGGCAGGCCTTTGGATTTTATACCCAGCCCACGGAGCCTGCAGGCTCCCGTCTCTTTCTCTGCTTCCTGTGGACCATGATGTGACTTCTCTGCCCACCATGACCTCTCCCCATGACTGACAACTCTGAAGCTGTGAGCCAAAATAAATCCTTCCTTAGTTGTTTCTGCCTGGTATCTTGTTGCTAGGACAAAGTAACTAATACAAGAAGGTGTCAGGGAATGAGAACAGACCTAATTCAAGTGAGAGGAGGTGTCTGAGGGAAGGCTCCCTGAGCCCCTCACCTCCTAGGAGTGTTTGTTGTTTGGTGGGTGTGTTTTCTGGATTCCGTTCCCTTCACCTTTGCATGGAGAGATTTCCCGTGTCTCAGTGGCTATGTGGGTACCTGGCGTTTCTCTCCTCTTTCTACCAGGTCTTTTCTGTGTATCTTGCTCAAATCAGTTATCTAGTGCCAGCCCTGAAGAACCCAAATCAGAAGCGGACATAATGAACTGGTGGAATCCAGATTGGAGTTCTATTTTTATTCCTTCCTGTTGTCCAGGCTAGTGATTGAATGTTTGATTCAAATACCTGATGTGTTTCTCCTGCCTTACCTTTAATTGGTTTTGTCAGCCTTATTTGATTTTGTTTTGATTGGAGCCCTGCTGCATTGTCTGGGGTTTATCTTCTCATAATGCAATGTGCCAATGATGGAGTTATCCTGACTGCAGCCATTGCCTAATGGGCCAGACAGCCTCCTCCACCCCTCAATTTACATTATGGCCACATTTAGTAGACTGCATGGTATCCCATTTTGTTTATTGGACTGGGGGTGTGAAAGCATTTTGAAGGTAGAAACGAGCTGTATGAATGTAAATTGTTATTACTGATAATACTTGATTCTTAGGGAGAAGTTTATGTAGATATTTGCTAATAACATACTAGCAGAGCTTGACATTGTAGGCTTTGTATAGTGCATTATTACAAGGACATACCTGTAAGGATGTTACTGTAAGTTCACCCCTCTAATTTTTGGTGACTTGATGTGTCGAGTTTTAATATAGCTCTTTTGGGAGGGGCTTTTTGAGACAGGGTCTCCCTGTAGCCCCAGCTGGTCTGGAACTCACTATGTAGACCAGGCTGACCTTGAACTCACAGACTGCCTCTACCTCCCGAGTGCTAGGATTAAAGGCATACCCTACCACACCCAGCCTCATATGACTCTACTTAAAACCTCTAGGTACAAGAGGCTAAACGAAGGTCCATCTTCAATTTTCTGCTTTCTCCCCGAAACATCCCACACTGCTTTAATCAACTCTACATAACAGAAATAACCATTTCTTTAAGTTTCACCAAGTTGGCAAGTTGGAAATAGAAACATTTCTGTGTTCCATTTAAAGATGAAATCACAGTCTGTGCTTTGGGGCGCACAAGCTTAGGAGGGTGGCCATTTCTGAAGTACATCCAGTCACTGCTGGTTGTGACTGTCTGCCACACAGGCTTGTCAGATGGATCCAGCACTACTCAAATTGCAATCAAATTATTGCACTGTATGTAATCCTAATCAAAGAATATTTGGGCTGGCAAGATGGCTTAGAGAATAAATGCACTTGCAGAATAAGCTTGGGGAAACTGAGTTCAGTCCCCAGAATCCACAGTAGAGGAGAGAACTCCTGAAAATTATCCTCTGAGTTCTAAATACATGTGTGTGCACATACACCACACAACAATAATAAGGCGGAAAAAATATTACAAATTTATATTTCGATCTAACTGCCAGTGTCTTATCACCTTTTCTGTACTTACTATGGTGGTTTAATTCCTTTTCAAGAATCTGCATATCTATTTCTTTACTGAATTCCTTAAGATCTGACATAAGTGATAGCTAGGGAATATTTGGAGCATACAAGGAGATCACTCAAATCTTCATCATATGAATGAGTAGAAATAACTTTGGCTTATTTTTAGTATTATGAGTTACAATCTAGTTTGAGACTGGTGATGGCTATGGAAGAAAATTAAGATGAAGTCATTGACAAAGGAGACCTAAAGCCAAAATATCATGAGGATAACAAAACTGGGCCTCAGCAACACAGGAAAAATGAGGACATTGTATATTCAGAACACCCCATATTCTAGTCTGCCTTCCATTGCTGTGACAAGACACTGACCAATACCAACTTGGGGAGGAAAAGTTTTATTTGGCTGACATCTCCTGGGTCACAGTTCATCACTTAGGGACCCCAAGGTAGGAACTCAGGGCAGGAACCTGGAGGCAGGAGCTGAAGCACAGGCCATGGAGGAATGCTTCTTACTGGCTTGCTCCTCTGGCCCATGCTCAGCTTGCTTTCTTATACTGTACATAACAACCTGCCTGGGGTGGCGCCACCCACCGTGGGCTGGGCCCTCCCACATGACTCAACAGTCAAGACAATACTCCACAGATGTGGCCACAGGCCAGTCCAATGGAGCCAATTCCCCAACTGAGGCTTCCTCCGCCCAGGTGTGTCAAGTTGACACTAAAGCTCTCCAGCACACCCAACATTTTTGTAAAACTATATAAAATATTCCTAATGCCCCCTGTCTTAGTCAATGAATAAATCTCCTAAAATTAACATTCTAAACATGATAAAAACAATATAGATAAAATCCAAACTGTCAAGGTGACATTTCCCTGGGTCCATTTTCTCTCTTTCATCTTCATTCTTGTCCATTAAGAGAAGAAAGGAAAGAAGAGAAAAGCATACCGAGGAGTCTTCATTGAGACTCATTGTTAGATGGAATTTCTTTGTTGTTTCTTTTGAGACAGGGTCTCCCTGTAGTCCCAGTTGGCCTGGAATTTACTATGGATACCGGGCTGGCCTTGATCTCAGAAAAATTCACCTGCCTCTGCCTCCTGAATGGTGGGATTAAAAAAAGGTGTGCATCGGGGCTAAAGAGATGGCTCAGTGGTTAAGAGCACCAACTGCTCTTGCAGAGGACCCGGGTTCAATTCCCAGCACTCACACAGCAGCTAAGAACTGTCCTTAAGCTAGGCGTGGTGGCTCACGCCCTTAATCCCAGTGCCTGGGAGGCAGAGGCAGGAGGATCTCTGTGAGTTAAAGGCCAGCCTGGTCTACAGAGTGAGTTCCAGGCCAGCTGGGGCTACAGGGAGATCCTGTCTCAAAAAAAAAGGTAAAGGTGTGTGTCACCACAATCAGCACTAACTGATATAATTCTGAGAAGATTTCATAGGGGCTGGCGATGTAGCTCATTAGTTAGAGTGCTTGCCTGTTGGGCAGGAGGCTCTGTCTTTGACCCGCAGTACTTTCCCTCCTCGCATACACAAAGTTTTGCAACAATCCCATTTCTCATTTCTTTCAAGAAAAGTAAAAACAAGACAAAGACGAATGAGCTATGTACATATTTATAGAGGCTTCTCTGCGTGGATGAAGACAGTGAACCCCAGGTAGCCAGTGTCGTTTCAGAGAATTGCAATGAAGTTCTTAAGATGGGTTTCTATGGTTTTGACGATGAGATCCCAGCAGATTGTAGAACCAAAAAAGTGCATGCACACAGGGAACCCATTGTGAGCCTCTTGTATTAGGACTTTGCCATCTGGGAAATAAACAGCTGTCCTCATAGATAGGGCTGCCTTTGTCATCTTGTCCATCTGTGCTTGGATTGAAGATGTGTAACTTTCAAGCTGAGTTTGGGGTGCAGAGTCTAGGAGAGAAGGCAGCACAGCAGGCTCCTGAGTAGCAGGCGGTGGCTTTGAGTATAATCAAGAGAACTTTTTTTTCCAACTCAGAAGTTATAAAGAAAAGTCAGGCTTCATCTTCAGTCATCTTAGTAGTCACACAATTATTTGTGTCTAACAATTTCTAAACACAGCCGGGTTGGAAATAGAGGAGGAGTCGCTGTTTCTGTGACTTTGCAGAAGCTGGAAAGAGATCTTCAAGTGGTTCAAGAAGGTAGCTGCTTCCTTAAGATCTCCCAAGGGAATCTAAAGGTGGACAAGCGCCCACAAGGCTAGACAGATGGACAGACAGACAGAATTTTTCTGGTTCATGCACGAGGAGGGAGAGAGAGAGACAGAGAGAGAGAGAGAGAGAGAGAGAGAGAGAGAGAGAGAGAGAGAGACTGCTCAAGCTTGGATGAATAGCCTCCGGGTATGAGTTTGCCTGGAAAAAACTAGGTCATGGCTCAAAAGGGCTGAGGGTGTATTTCATAACATGCTCCGGCGATGAATTCCTGTCAACTCCTGAAAATATTCTGGAGACTATGAGTCTTACAGAGGACAATAATGGAGACTTAGCTGAATGTCTCCTATCTTTCAGGATGCCAGCAGGAAGAAAACTGTGTCTGTATCAAGTTAACAGCAACACAAAACAAAAAACAGTTGAGATAAAATATATTCAGACAAAATTGATTTCAACCTTTTTTTTTAAAGGCAGAGATGATGCTAAGAGCCTTAAGAAGTCTTAAGTAAAATTAAAGAAAAATATATTTAAGCATAGATATTACCCAGGAATATCAGGGAATCCAACTTTCAAAGCAGAGCTTTTGAGTTTTAATGTTCAAATAAATGTTAGTGTGTATTAGAAAAGCAAATGTCTGGGCATGATGATAGACATGTACAATTTCAGTTTTGGTATGTAGTTTTGGACTAGAAATTGGAAAAAATTGGTTTGGGAAACACCACTTTCTTTCTCTAAGACCTATTTCATTAAGGTATATTGACACATGTATTAGTCAGGGTTCTCTAAAGAAACAGAAGCAACAGGATGAATATATGTAACTATATACAATTTATTGATTTGCTCACGTGACGGAGCTCAACAGTAGCACCGAACTGGAGAGGCTGGGAATCCAGGGAACTGCTCAGTCCGCAAGGCTGGATGTCTCAGGAGTCCCAGTCTAGTGCTGAAGGCCCGAATGGATTCCAGGAGATCTGCCAGTCTCAGTACACGCTGGGATCCGAAAGGTTGATCACCGCAGCAAGACAAACTCACCAGATGAGAGAAGCAAGCCGCAGGAGGAAAAAANACGGTTTTGCAACAGCACTAATGTATGTTCATTACAGAGAAGACTACCTGCTAAGGCAGAGGGAATCTTTTCTGGCCTTCAGAAAACCCTCTTGTGACCTCCCTCCAAAGCAATGTTGCTGTTACACTGGTATTTTGCTCAGTGCATTGTAGATTTGGGGGAGAAATAGTAGTAAGAGGAACACACTCTGCCTGGCCCTGCTTCCCTGGTCCAGTACACTTAGAACACTAAGTTCTTAGTTTGGGTGTGCTGCCTTCAGGCCCAAGTGTTAGGCACTCGAGTCCTCAGAGTGGAACTATTGGAAGATGTTGCATCCTTTAAAAGTGGGGCCTACGTGAGCTGGAAAGACAGATCAGTTGATAAAGTGCTTGCCCTTTTTTTTTGTCTTTTTGAGACAGGGTCTCCCTGTAGCTCTGGCTGTCCTGGAACTCACTCTGTAGACCAGGTTGGCCTTGAACTTACAGATATCTGCCTGCCTCTGCCTCCCAAGTGCTTGCCTTTTAAGCATGAATACCTGAATTTGATCCATAGAAGCTACATAAAAAGGTAGAGTATGGTGGTGTACACTTGCAGTCCTAGAGCTAGAGAACAGAGACAAGAACAGAGACAGCCTTGCCTGTGTGATGAACTGCAGACCAACAAGTGATCTTCTCTCAAAAAAAAAAAAAAAAAGATAGGAACCAAAGGACTGACAGTCAAAGTTGACCTCGGGGTCTCCACACACATGTTCACATGCATACATAGGCATCTGCATGCCTGCATGAGCTCACACCCACACATGCATATACTCACACAAAAAAGTATGAGCCTTGTAAGAGGTTTCTTGGTCATTGGTCACGGGCACGTGTGTGCGTGTGTGTGTGTGTGTGTGTGTGTGTGTGGTGTGTGTGTTGCTAGGGAACCAAATCTAACCAAACATGCTAGACAAATAATCCACTAAGCTGTAGCCCCCGTCCCCAGCAGTGTACTTTTCCTCTCTTTTTCACAAAGTACTGGTTGTATCACATGTGCCCACTATGATATACTGGTTCGTTACAGGCTCAAAAGCAATTGTCCAACTGACTATGAACTAAAGTGCCCCCAAACGTAAGCCAAAAATCCACCTTTCCTCTTTTTCAATTGATCGCCTTGGATATCTTATTACAGTAATGGAAAGATGACTAGCATAATAAGCACTCAGTAAATACTTTGCATTGGAATGAATGAGTCAGTCAAAAAGAATGTACTTAAAAAGAAGTAGAACGAGAAGGGAGAAGGGATGACACAACAAGTGTTTTTGTCTTTTTGAGACAGAGTCTTCTTGTAGACCCCAGCTGGCCTGGAACTCACTAGGGAGACAAGGCTGGCCTTGATCTCACAGAAATCCACCTGCCTCTGCCTCCCGAGTGCTGAGACTAAAGATGTGTACCACCATGTCCAGCTCTTATATTTATTTATTATTTGAGAGTCAGAGAAAGAAAGAGTAAAAGTTCCTATTTCCCTGTAAGTGTTGTTAGTGTGAAATTTAAAATGCAATTTCGTTGCTGTTCTTTTGGTGTTGAAGTTTGAACTAGGCAAGTTCTTGACCTTTGAGCTATAGTCCCTCTTTTTAATTTTTTTATCTTGAGATTGGCTCTCACTAAGTTTTACAGGCTGGTTTAGACTTTGCTTGGTAGCCCAAGCTGTCCTTGAACTTGCAGTCCTTCTGCTACCCCAGCCTTCTGAATAGCTGGTATTACAGACAGGTCCCCCCAGGATCAGCTTCTATTTTCTACTCTTACTTAAAGTCCAGCTAACAGTGCCTTATCTATATTTCCTGATAAGTCGATGCTAACATCCCAAGAAATAGCTGTTTCATAATTCAGGTAAGTAATATATAAACATCTAAATGTGTATTAACAAAGGAATGAATGAGGAAAATGTGGGGTGTGTGCACAATGGGGCGCTCGTCCGCCTTCTGCCGTTTATAACAATGTAAAATGAGTCAGAAGGAAAGATAAATACTGTACAATTCCACTTACATGCACAATCTGAAATAATCAAACTTAACCCAGGTATGGTGGACAGGCAACCGCAGTCCTTAGTGGCTCAAAAGACTGAGACAGAAAGATAACTTGAGGCCAGAAGGCTAGACCAGTTGACCGGTCTGCGAAATACAGCAAGACTGTGTCTCCAAAAAAAAAAAAAAAAAAAAGATAAAAGAGCTAAAACTTATGAAGCAGACAATAGAATGGTGGCCAAAGGAAGGGGAAGTTAAGTGGTGAACTGAATCCTGGGTTAACAGAAGTGACCTAAGCTAACAATGCTGTACTATAACTTCAACTTCAGAACTCTTGGGGCCAGAGAGATGGCTCAGCAGTTAAGAGCACTGGCTGCTCTTGCAGAGGACCTGGTTTCTATTCCCAGCACCCACCCAACAAGGTGGCTAACAGCTGTAACTCCAGGGGAATCTAACCCTCTCTTCTGACCTTCACAGGCATTGCACAAGGGTGTACCTACATACATGCAAGCAACACACCCATACACATAAAATAAAAATAATAAAGTATTATTTTTAAAACTTCTGAACTTCTGAACTCGCTGGGAGTGGTGGCACACACCTTTAATCCTAGCACTTGAGAGGCAGAGGCAGGCAGATCTTTGTGAGTTCAAGGCCAGCCTGGTCTACAGAGTGAGTTCCAGGACAGCTGGGGCTATAGGGAGACCCTGTCTCGAAAACACACACAAAAAAACTTCTGAACTCTTAGTTAAATACTCTTGCCATACAAATAAACTAAAACAGTATAAGAGGATGAGAAGAACCTTTGAGGACCAATGAATACAGGGTGTATCTATAGCCTTGCTGGTGACGTTGGTTCCAGGGGTATATTTAACTCCAAACTCAAACTACGAGCACTACATTAAATGGTATAATTTTCATGTGTTGTGATTGGGAATCCTGGGTGTCAAACTACTCGGACTGACTAAGGAACAATAAGAGAAAGTGTCTTCTGATTGGACCACCTCAACCCGGATGGCCCACCCCAAATGGGTGTTACCTTCTGCCGTCTCTGGCAAGGCAGTTATTTTAAGTGCCACGGCAACGGAGCTGTGGTCCCTTTTTCCTCCTTGGCTTGTTTTCTCATCATCTGGTGAGGTTTGTCTTGCGGCGGTGATCAACCTTTTGGATCCCAGCGTGTACTGAGACAGACTGGGCAGATCTCCTGGAATTCATTCGGGCCGTCAGCACTAGACTGGACTTCCTGAGAAATCCAGCCGTGCGGACTGAGCAGTTCCCCCTGGATTCTTCCGCCTCTCAGTTCGGTGCTACTAGTTGAGCTCCGTCACACGTTGAGCAAAATCAATAAATTGTATATAGTTATAAGATTGCATCACGGTTGCTTTTGCTTCTGTTTTCTTTAGAGAAACCCTGACTAAACAGCATTTGGTACCAAGACAAGTGGGGTTCTAGAGAAACAGAATTGGAAAGGATAATTTCTTTAGTGGCTTGGTAGCCTCTGGAGCCAAGCCTCTGCCACCAACAATCCATAGCCTAGAGTTACCTGAAAGGTCTATCTCCTACTCTGTGGCATGAAGAAGAATGATAATACCTTGGTGCAGACTTTTATTCTAATTATGAAGATAGAATCCATTTGACTCACCTAACTACACCTCTGAGTAGAAGCAAAGGAATTTTAGCGACGCGTATATATAAAACGTTTCAGAATGCGGACAAAAATCAGAAAAATAAGATGTTGCCTTTTGCTCCTAGCATCGTATGGATAAATGATAGAGAAAATATGGAGCTCGTGTGAGTAAAAATAGACCAGGTTCCGGATTCGAGAAACAAACATTTTATAAAAGGTTTCCAAGTGTGCTCTGGAAGAGAATCTTCTCTCCACATACCAAAGAGCAAACATGCAGGAAAATCAAGGTGGAGCCCTATTATAGGTTGGCTGTTTACAACCAAATTAATTCCAGCCACGAAAAGTGTCAGCAGTTAAAGTGATGAGCACTGGTGGGGGAAAGGGGGGAACCCTGAAAATTGGGATGGAATGTGTGGGAGAACCATGATGAGGGAGGATTTTGAACCCTCGGATCTAAGGGATTTTCTTTATCTGAGGATTTAATCTCCCCACCCTCAGCAAGAATCCACACCCCTGCAGATCCCCTCCTCCCCCACCTTGCCTGAGGAAATAATCTACCCCACCCTCCAGTGGGAGCTGATGTCCTCAGGGCCCAAACAATTGTTGTCCTCTAGACATATAACCAGACTGAAGCTAAGATAAGCCCCTCAAGGTGAGATAGAAGTGTGGTCCACAAGGAGGTACGATAATACCACTAAAGAAATTAATGAGTTTCATGTCACATTCATTCCGGCAGGAAGCCTAAGGGATATGTGTGTGAATGGATTTAAGGGTGTGCGATAATGGTGGAAGGAATAGAAAATTGGATCATACTGAGTTTATTGATATGACGCCACTGAGTAGAGATTCAGGTTAAACATGGAAGCTCGAGCAGTTAAAAAAGGTGTTAAAAGTTTATTGAATGCTTGGCTGATGTATTTATTAAAACATGCCCTACTAACAGCGAGTTAGAGATGGCCTATATTCCTTGGCTTAGTATTGATTGAAGGATTGTGAGGGTCAGGCAGATGGGCATGCTCGAGTGGATTCGAAGTGTAAAACACATTCTCCACAATATGAGGACCCAGAGGACATGCCTTTCACTGAGTTTATAAGATGGAAAGTACTGAGAGAGACACCAGAACATTTGAAGAGCTTTGTTTTTGCTCTATTTCTTATCAGATCTTACAGTTAGAGAAGTTTGTGGCTCGCTTGCATAAATTAATGTAGTGTAATATTAGTTTAACAGGACCTCAGGGTAGGCGTCAGGTGGCAGCACTGAATCGCTGAGAGGCCAGATGAGTGTAGTTACTTATATTATCATAATGGGTGGCAAAGGCAAAACAATACCTATAATGGCATGACCCGAAATGATCTTTGAAACTGGCTAATTAATCATGGCGTTTCCAGAAACCAAATACATAAGAAGCCTACTAATTTTTATTTGATCTCTATAAGCAGAAAAGCTCTAGAACAAATTACAGGAAGTCAACATTATTATTTAGGTAGTGAATCCCACCCAGTTGACCAGTTTCCAGACTTGAGACAGTTCACAGACCCAGAACCCTTGAATGAAGGGTGGCCGGGTTCCAGTGAGGAAGGACCTTATCACAATACCAAAGAGTTATGCTGTTTGCCTTCCTCCTGTCCTTCCCCAGAGGACCTGAAGCCTTTTACTAGGGTAACTGTACACTGAAAAGGAAATAATCAGACTTTTCGAGGCCTATTGGATACTGGTTCTGAGTTGACACTGATCCCAGGAGACCCTAAAAAGCATTGTGGCCCTCCGGTTAAAGTAGGGGCCTATGGAGGTCAGGTGATAAATGGGTTTTGGCTGAAGTCCGACTCACGGTGGGCCCACCCAGTGGGTCCCAGAACGCGTCCCATAGTTATTTCCCCAGTCCCAGAATGTATAATTGGGATAGATATAATAGAAATTGGCAGAATCCCCACATTGGTTCCCTGACCTGTGGAGTGAGGGCTATTATGGTCGGAAAGGCCAAATGGGAAACCATTGGTGTTGCCTCTACCAGGGAAAATAGTGAACCAAAAACAGTATCGTATCCCTGGAGGGATGCAGAGATTAATGCCACTATCAAGGATTGAAAGATGCAGGGGTGTGATTCCTACCACATCTCCATTTAACTCTCTCAATTTGGCCTGTGCAAAAGACAGATGGATCATGGAGAATGACAGTTGACTATCGAAAACTCAACCAGTAGTGACACCAATTGCAGCCGCTGTACCAGATGTGGTGTCCTTACTCGAGCAGATTAATATGTCTCCTGTACCTGGTATGCAGCTATTGATCTGGGCAATGCTTTCTTCTCAATACCAGTTCATAAGGACCACCAGAAGCAATTTGCTTTCAGCTGGCAAGGCCAACATATAACCTTTACTCTTACCTCAGGGGTATGTTATACTCCAGCGTTGTGCCATAACTTAGTAGAAGGGATCTTGATCGCCTGATCTCTTCCACAAAATATCACACTGGTCCACTATATTGATGATGTTATGTTGATTGGACCAGTGAACAGGAGTAAGCAGCCAGTCTGGACTTGTTGGTAAAGCATATGCGCATGAGAGGATGGGAAATAAATCCAACTAAAATTCAAGGCCATCTACCTCGGTGAAGTTTCTAGGAGTTCAGTGGTGTGGAGGCATGCAGAGACATTCCTTCTAGGTAAAGAATAATTGTTGCACCTGGCCCCTCCCTCCACCAAGAAAGAAAGCACAACGTTTGGTGGGTCTTTTGGATTCTGGAGGCAGCACATCCTCATCTGGTGTGTTACTACAACCCATATATCAGGTGACTCGAAGGAGCAAACTTTGAGTGGGGCTTTAGAAAAGAAAAGGCTCTTCAACAGGTCCAGGCTGCAGTGAGGCTGCTCTGCCCTTAGGGCCATATGATCCAGCAGACCCAATGGTACTTGAGGTATCAGTGGCAGATAGAGATGCTGTCTGGAGTCTGTGGCAGGCTCCCATAGGGGAATCACAGCGGAGGCCTTGGGATTTTGGAGCAAGGCTCTACCTTCATCTGCAAACAACTATTCTCCTTTTGAGAGACAGCTCTTAGCCTGCTATTGGGCCTTAGTGGAAACTGAACGTTTGACAATGGGCCACCAAGTCACCATGCGACCTGAGCTGCCCATCATGAGCTGGGTGTTATCTGACCCACCAGACCATAAAGTAGGACGTGCACAGAAACAGTCCATTGTCAAATGGAAGTGGTACATACGTGACAGGGCCCGGGCAGGCCCTGAGGGCACAAGCAAGCTACATGAAGAAGTTGCCCAAATGGCCTATGGTTCCCACTCCTGTTACAATGTCTCCTGGGCTTAAGCATGCACCTATGGCTTCATGGGTTTGCCCTATGATCAGTTGACTGAGGAAGAGAAGACTAGGGCCTGGTTTACTGATGGTTCTGCACTATGCAGGCACCACCAGAGGTGGACAGCTGCAGCATTACAGCCAATTTCTGAAACAACCCTAAAGGACCTGGTGAAGGAAAGTCTTCACAGTGGGCAGAACTTCGGGCAGTGCACATGGTTGTGCATTTGCCTGGAAGAGAAATGGCCAGAGGTTCGATTATATACTGATTCATGGGCTGTAGCCAATGGTTTTGGCTGGATGGTCAGGGACTTGGAAGGAGCATGACTGGAAAATTGGTGAGAAAGACATTTGGGGAAGAAGTATGTGGATAGAGCTCTCTGAATGGTCAAAGGATGTGAAGATACTTGTGTCTCATGTAAATGCTCATCAAAAGGTGATCTCAGCAGAGGATTGAGTTTAATAATCAAGTAGATCGGATGACTCGTTCTGTTGGATAGTCAGCCTCTTTCTCCAGCTATCCCTGTTGTTGCTCAATGGCCCATGAACAAAGTGGTCATGGTGGCAGAGATGGAGGTTATGCATGGGCTCAACAGCATGGACTCCCACTCACTAAGGCTGATCTGGCTACAGTGCTGCCGAGTGCCAGATTTGCCAACAGCAGAGACCAACATTGAGCCCCCGATATGGTGCTATTCCCCGGGGTGACCAGCCAGCAACCTGGTGGCAGGTTGACTACATTGGACCACTTCCATCATGGAGGGGACAGCGTTTTGTTCTTACAGGAATAGATACTTATTCTGGTTATGGATTTTGCCTTTCCTGCATGTAATGCTTCTGCCAAAACTACCATCCAGGGACTTACTGGAATCCACCGTCATGGTATTCCTCACAGCATGCTTCTGACCAAGGAACTCACTTCACAGCCAAAGAAGTGTGACTGTGGGCCCATGTCATGGTATCCACTGGTCTTACCATGTTCCCCACCACCCAGAAGCAGCTGGCTTATAGAATGATGGAATGGCCTCTTGAAGACACAGTTACAGCACAATTAGGTAGCAATACCCTGGAGGGCTGGGGCAAGGTTCTCCAGCAAGCAGTATATGCTTTGAATAGCCCACTATATGGTACTGTTTCTCCTATAGCCAGAATTCATGGGTCCAGAACCAAGGGGTGGAAGTGGAATGATTCCACTCACTATCACCCCTAGTGACCCAGTAGGAAATTTTTGCTTCCTGTACCCACAACCTTGCGTTCTGCTGGTCTAGATGTTTTGGCTCCAATGGGGGGAGTGCTTTTGCCAGGAGAACAGCAAACGTTCATTTGAACTGGAAGCTAAGACTTCCCCCTGGCCACTTCGGGCATCTACTGCCTTTAAGCCAACAGCTAAGAAAGGAATAACAGTAGTAGGAGGAGTGATTGATCCAGACTACCATGGGGAAATTGGACTTTTTCTCCACAATGGGGGCAAGGAAGATTATGTCTGGAAGGCAGGAGATGCTGTAGGGCGCCTTCTGGTGCTACCATGTCCTATGATTAAGGTCAATGGGAAACTCCAACAACCCAAACCAGACAGGACAATAAATGGCCCAGACCCTTCAGGGATGAAGGTATGGGTCACTCCTCCAGGGAAGAGCCAAGACCTGCAGAGGTGCTTGCTGATGGTGGAGGAAATACAGAATGGGTGTAGAAGAAGTAGTATAAGAAGGTAGTCATAAATACAGCTGAGCCACGGACCAGTTGCAGAAACGTCGATTATAATAGATATTAACTTTTGTCCTATTTGGTTAAGAATGTGCTTCATATATATATATATATATATATATATATATATATAATATATAAATTGGATACTTTGTGTTCCCTTTTTAATGTGCAACTGAGATATGTGTTAAGTGTTGTCATATTTAGGTTATTAGATACTGAAGGACTAAGTTCTCTCAAGGACTTACCACCACTCTAAGAATATGCTTTGCTATTGCACATGAGACACTTATAACATGTTAGGTGGAATTATGACCCTGCCATCATTTGCATTGACATTTAAGCAGAGGCTACTTATTGGGTGTTCAGGTTGACAAGGGTGGACTTGTGATGGTTAATCCTGGGTGTCAACTTGACTGGACTAAGGAACAAATAAGAGAAAAGAGTCTTCTGATTGGACCACCTCAACCCAGATGGCCCACCCCAATGTGGGTACCTTCTGCCGGCAGGCAGTATTTAAGGCCACGGCACGGGAGCTGGTCCCCCTCCTCCTCTTCCTTCATGTGGTGTGTGTGTGTGTGTGTGTGTGTGTGTGTGTGTGTACCTATTCCTACCTGCGTAAAGACCAAAGGCCTGCATCAGGTATCTTCCTCTATCACTTTCATCTGTATTTTTCTTCAGGTTTACTCTCTGAACCCAGAGCTCACTATTAGGCTACACTGGATGGCCAGTGAGTCCCAGGACCTGCCTGTCTTGGCACCTCCAGTGCTGAGGCTCTTCCAGATGTGTGCCACCATACCTGGTTTTTATGTGGGTGTGGGGCTCCGCACCCAGGCTTGTACTTTACCCACTAAACCATCACCCTAGGCCCCAGATGCCAGTGTCTATGTGCAGTAGTTTGAACAGGGTCGTTCCAGTGACTAGTCTTAATAGCTAGATACTCCACCATGGAGCCACTGCCAGTGTGGTTCTAGGACGGATTTTCCAGTCAGCACGTGGCCTTTTTATATGTGGTATTTCTAGTACTCCCTTCACATCAGCTTCTTTTATATATATATATATTATATACATATATTATATATATAATATATGTATATTATATATGTATATATATTATATATGTATATATACATATTTTAATTTTATTTTATATGTATGAATGTACTGTCTGCCTGTAGGTAGGTGCACCAGTGTTGTGCAATGCTGCGGAGGTCAGAAGAGGGTGTCAGATTCCCCTGGAACTGGAGTTAAGATGGTTCTTAGCCGCCATGTGGGTGCTGGGAATTGAACCCAGGTCCTCTGCAAGAGCAGTCTGTGCTCTTAACTGCCGAGCCATCTCTCCAGCCCCGACATCAGCTTCTTATTTATGACCTCATTGCTCCTCTAGATCCTTTCTTCTAGTCCCCGTCATCTAGTCTACGCATTGTGCCCTGGGCACTTTTCCTTGTGATCCACATGGCTTGATTTGATCGTCTGAGTGACTTTCTTGTCAGAAACTATCCTTCCAAACTATAAGATTTCGTCTTCTGTGCTCTGATTTCTGGGTGTCAACATCGCTGGAATAAAGTGCAAAACCACAAACTGGGCCACTCTGACTTGTAGTCTCCAGGCTCAGCTGAGCTCGTCGTTCTCTTTCCTCTCATGCTCAGCCTTTCTTTCAAGAGCTGCTTCCTGGCCTTGGGCTTCACTATGCTCCTTAGGCTCCCTGCATTTCCCCACCACTTATCTTTGGCATGGGATTCTTCTTCCTGTGGTTATAGAGGCCATGCTAGAGTTGAATCTCGAGTGTCCTTGGAAGTCTCCTGTGTTGAAAGCTTGATCACAACCCTGTGGTGCTGTTGGCATGTGTTAGAAACGTTATGACGTGCATCTCGTTGAAGGGAAGTTGGGTCATTGGTGGGGCGTGTCCTTGGAGAGTGTACTGGGACCTTGCCCCTCTTCCTCTCCGTTTCCCTGTGACTGTGAGGTGAGCAGCTTTCCTCTCTTGTGCGATTCTTCTGTGGTGTTCTCCCTCAGTACAGGTCCAGAATAGCAAGGCCAAGTGACCAGTTTTTCCTCTTATAACTTGGACTGCCAGCTATAGCTGTCATAATTGATCCCTGTGGTGACTTAAATAAGAAATATCCTGGTTCAAGTATCTCAGCATTGGTTCCCAGTAGGTGGCACTGTTTTGGGGAGGTCATGGAATCTTTAGGAGTGCAGACTTGCCGGAGGAAGTATGTCAGTGGGGGCGGGTTTTGAGGGTTCAGAACCTCACCCCACTTCCACTTGACTCTCTGCTTCCTGTTTGTGACTGAAGATGCATGTGTTCTCAGCTTCCTGCTCTGGCACTTGCTGCTATGGCTCCCCACCACGATGGACTATTATCTGTCTGGAACCATAAGCCCAAACAAACCCTCTCTTCTGTAAGTTGCAAGGCCATGGTGTTTTATCACAGCAGCAGAAATGTAACTAATACAGTCCCTGAGACTTTCTTGACCATTTTCTTTGCTAGGCTATAAGGATGTCACTGCCAACCGGTTGCTCTATGGGGTACCCATCCCTAGCTTTTCTTCTTTTTCTTTTTCTCTTGACTTCCAAACGTATGAGTGTCTCAGAACTCTCTCTTCTTAGCTGTGTCTTAGTCACTAAGAAACTCACCTGACCATGTGGCTTTAAATCTCATCTATACGGTGATCATTGTGATATTTCCATTTCTATGCTCAGTGTCTCTCTTGAATTCCAGACTTGTATTTCTGACTGCTTGCTGAGCATATTCTCTTAGGTGGGAGAAACATTCCAGGGTCACTGTGCAAGGTGGACACAGTGACCTTGCTCTTGAGGGCAGTTTGCCAAAAGGCTTACATGAGCGAACATTACTGTCCATTTCCCTCCTTTGAAGGTGGTAAGACAGAGGATAAGGTCCGATAGACAAGCAGAGTGTACCCATTAGAAGTTAGTTAGCACAGTCCTGAGCCCTGAGACCTGTTTCTCTTTGTTCTGCATCAATATAAATACTCCTTCCTTCCTTCCTTCCTTCCTTCCTTCCTTCCTTCCTTCCTTCCTTCCTTCCTTCCTTCCTTCTCTTTCTTCCTTTCTTCCTTTCTCTCTCTCTTTCTTTCTTTCTTTCTTTCTTTCTTTCTTTCTTTCTTTCTTTCTTTCTTTCTTTCTTTCTTTCTTTCCTGCTGTTTCTGTGCCTATAGGGTGGACTCTTCTCTCCTGGCATTACTCGAGTAATAAAAGATGTCCAAAGTTCTCCGAGTTCTTTCTGTTTTCTAAAACAATATGTGGGGGCTGGAGAGATAGCCTAGTGGTTAAGAGCACTGACTGCTCTTGCAGAGGACCCGGTTCGATCCCCAGCACCCACATGGCGGCTAAGAACCGTCTGAAACTCCAATTCCAGGAGAACTCCAGTTCCAGGGAAATTCGAGACCCTCTTCTGACCTCCGAGGCATTGCACGACACGGGTGCACAAAGCTACATGCAGACAGTACATTCATACACATACAAAAATAAAATAAAAATAAAAAAGAATAAAAAAAAACAATATGTGGAGATTTTTGAGGTCTTGATCTGTGTAATTATTGGTGTAATGGGAGGGATACCTGAGAGGGATTGGAGTGAGTAGCCTGCAGGTGTGGACATGGGCTCTGCAGGGCAAGTCCTGGGCTGGTCTAAGATGTACACTGGAGAAAGTGGAGCTGTTGCCATTCACGCGAAGGCACTGACAATCAGTAGCTGCTGGCTCATGGAGTGACAAAGTACAGTAAAAGCTGAAGTTAAAAAGGAATGCCAAGCACAGGCTGGCAGCAAGGATGCCCTGGCAGAACTTGATCCTGCTGCTCAGCCTGTATAGGTTACAGATAATCTCTACAGCACACTGTAGGGGCACAGAAGACCTGGTGTGAGGATCTGGGCTGTCATCCCTAATTGGGAATTGGAAACCTCAGATGTGAAACTCTGTTAGGGAAAGAGAAAGAGAGCTGGAGATTTGGAGTGATTCTAGGAGTGAGTTAAGGGATGAGGAAGGAATCATTGGATTTGCCCCATTTTTCTGTAAAACCCAGAGGAGTTGGATTAAAGGTGAGTGCTGTGATTAAAGGCAACCCCCACCACACCTGGTGGTAACAGCCTTTTGTAACTTCAGTTCCAGGGGATCCAGAACCCTCTTCTGGCCTCTGTGGGCATCGCACACATCTGATGCACCTATATACATGCAAGAAAAACAGTCGTATACATAAAAAAAATTAACGGAGACTGGCTCCTCAAGGCAGCATGGAGTCACGGAGTAATTTGTTGCTCCTAGAGCCAACTGACATAGCACTAGCCACAGAATAACTGCTTCGATCTATGCAGGGGGCGGGGGGGGGCACTAAATGTAACTGCCATGTTGGGAAAATGGTCTAATAAGACTAGAGTGGGCCTGTTAAAGGGGATTGTTCTTGAAGGGGTGTATTGTTAAAGGGGATTGTTCTCAAAGGGGTGTATTGTTAAAGGGGATTGTTTTCAAAGGGGTGTATTTGGTACAATGGTAACTGCACCTCATCATGGTGGGCTTTCCCTTCCTTCCAGTCCCTGCCTGATGACTGGCATGGTTCTTCTTCTCCAGAAAGCTGCCAGCTCAAGGGGCTCTTCTGACACAATAATGTACTCTGGCATTATCTTGCCACACAGTAGAGATCTTTCCCTTTTGGAACGCATAAAATATTTGAGTAGCTTTTTCTAGGTGGGCAGACATTACCCATTCCTCAGTTGGGTTCACATCTCATCGTGCCAGTGTTAGTGATTGCTGGGATCTGAATTCCACAGTGGGATTATGGGTGATTCATCTTGTCAATATTGTAATACTGAGCAAGATGCACAGAGGAACACCACATAGCGATGGTTGAGTTAGAAGTCCTTTATTAATAGCTGGTGGTCAGGGCACCAGCTAATGCCTGAGGAGAAGCAGGACAGGGTTTATAAAGCTCAAAGTCACAGTTATATCATGCTGGGACAAAGCCAATAACCATAGTTACATCAGATTGCCATAGTTACACCAGAGCAGGGGTGGGTCAGTTAACACAGAGGTTTTCAGTTAACAGTTAGTTTTGGTCATGCTGGGCAGGAGGACATGCTCTCTGGATGTGCTACAAGGCAACTTGTAAGTTTCCCAGCACTGTAGAAACAATCTATACCCTGAAACTGCCTGATGGTTCATTCTCCTGGCTGCCTGCAGTGGGAATGGCTGGGCAGAACCACAGGGTAAAACAAAAGTACAAAACAGAATTAGTTTTGCCATTTCAAAGTGACGGGATAGGGCTACTAGCTGCCTATAATCTTTCTGATGTGTGTGTGTGTATGTGTGTGTGTGTGTGTGCATGTATAGATATGGATGTACATATGTGTACATGCATGTGGAGGCTGGAGGTCGGTTTTTAGATGGGACTGCTCACTGGGACCTGGGGGTTTCTTGTTAGACCAGGCTTGCTGGCCAGCGAGTCCCAGGGTCCTCCTGTCGCTGCCTCCTGGGCAACCGGATTCCAAGTATGTGCCACCATGTGTGGCTTTTTGTGTGGATTCTGGGTACTGAACTCACGCTTGCATGACGAGTACTTTACTGACTGAGCCATCTCCCCAGTTCCTTCTCATAAGCTGTTAACCTACTGTATTTATATTGTGGGTTGTACAGTTGCTGTAGCATCTGGGTACAAGTGTCTGGTGTGTTGTCTCGGGGTTATGCAGAAGACATGGGGCTATGGGACTTTATAAGAATGGAAGTGGGGCTGGAGAGATAGCCTAGTGGTTAAGAGCACCGACACTCTTGCAGAGGACCCGGGTTCGATCCTCAGCACCGACATGGCGGCTAAGAACTGTCTGTAACTCCAATTCCAGGAGAACTCCAGTTCTAGGGGAATCCGAGACCCTCTTCTGACTTCCGTGGCATTGCACAACATGGGTGCACAGACCTACATGCAGACAGTACATTCATACACATAAAAAAAAAAAAAAAAGAATGGAAGTGTCGGCAGAACTTGGGAGGCAGGGGCAGGTGGATCTCTGTGAGTTCAAGGTCAGCCTGGTCTACATAGCTTGTTCCAGGCCAGCTGGGACTAAAGGGAGACCCTGTCTCAAAAAGTCAAGAAAAAAAAAAAAAAAGAATGGAAGGGACAACAAAGTGGCGTGTGGGAAACAAAGCAGTGTGTGGGGTCACAGTGACCTTGTTCTTGCAGGTATTCTGCAGATTGGAAGAGAAAGATGCTGTGGGAGTCCGATACTGTCCATTCCCTCCTTCAAAGATGAAGAAGACAAGTTCCGGTAGACCAGCAGAGCTCACCCATTAGAGGCCAGCACAGCTCTGAGCGCTGGGAACTGTTTCCTCTTTGTTCTGCATATGTACGAGCATTGTGGCTGCTCATAGGTGCTGTGTGCAGCTCAGCCTGCTGGCTGGCCACTGCTGAGGATTCCATGAGTAATAAAATGTCTAAACTTGGGCTGGAGAGATGGCCTAGCGGTTAAGAGCACCGACTACTCTGGCAGAGGACCCCGGTTCAATCCCCAGCACCCACATAGCCACAGAGAACCGTCTTTGACTCCAGTTCCAGGGGAATCCAACACCTTCTTCTGACCTCTGGGGCATTGCACAACACGGGTGCACCAACCTACATGCAGAAAGTACACTCATACACACACAAACAAAAAAAATGTCTAAACTTGTGTTTCTCCTCTGAATTCTTTCTTCAGTATCTGGAAACAGTACTGCGAAGCTTTGGGGCCTTGGGTTCCCATAATATCCTTTTCAAATAAAATTTATTTATTTATTTATATATTTGTTTATTTTTTGGTATTTTTGAGACAGGGTCTCCCTTTAGTCCCAGCTAGCCTAGAGCTTGCTCTGTAGACCAGGCTGGCCTTGAACTCACAGAGATCTTCCTGCCTCTGCCTCCCGAGTGCTGGGATTAAAGGCGTGTGGCACCACGCCCTGCTAAAATAAAAATTTTTTGTTTTTTATGTATGAGTGTATTGCCTGCCTCTGTGTAAGGGTACCCATGTCATGCAGTGCCTGTGAAGGTCAGAAGAGGGCATTGTAATCCCCTGGAACTGGAGTTATGGACATTTGTTAGCCACCATGTGGGTGCTGGGAATCGAACCCAGGTTCTCTGCAAGAGCAGACAGTGCTTGTAAGCACTGAGCCATCTCTGAAGCCCAAAGTTCCCATAACATCTTAATGAGTTTCTATATATCTGCCTGCTTCTGCCGCTTGACTGCTGGGATTAAAAGCGTGTATCGCCATGCCTGGTGTATCATATTATTATTACTATTATTGTTTTGGTCTTTTTGACACAGGGTCTCCCTGTAGCTACAGCTGGCCTGGAACTCACTGTATAGACTAGGCTGGCTTCCATTTCACAGAGATCTACCTGCCTCTGTCTCGGGAGTGCTGGGATTAAAGGTGTGTGTCACTAAGCCTGACCATGCAGCATCTTATTTTAATCACTTACAAGATTTATCTTTCCAGTTCTTTGTTCATTTGGAATCATCTGTCCCAACTAAAAGGCCCTCATTCATTCTTGTGTTTTCTATACAATTTGACACCTATGGATCACTCACAAGACAATTGTATACAGGAGCCTGAGGCACAGGAGAAAAGTCTGGAGATGTGACCAGCTGAGGCCTTATGCAACCCTAAAGCCTGATGATTTTACCTGTGGGTATTTCTCTATCCTGGTGCTTTCTCTTTTTCAGCTGTCATCGTCTCTTCCATGATAGTTTCTACAGCTCCCCAACTCCTCTCTACCTTTGATCTTGTCCTTCTAGCCCATACTCCAATTTCTAGAACACAAATATGCCTGACACTTCCTTCTTAAATTGTTTAAAAAGCTCCCAGTCTACAAGATAAAGTCAATTGCCTAATGTGGCATCCCGGGGAGGCTTGCTTGCCACTGTCTTCTTCCTGTGACTTTGTTTTCAAGCAAGGCACAGGTGCCCTTGGGCCTCTGTGAATACTGTGTTTTCCTTGAAATTCTATTTTCTTACTTTCTGTGTTTTCTTGGAACAACTGTCATTTAGCAGCTGTGTGGCTGTGGGATAATCTACTTCTGAGCCTTTTTTTTTTTTGTAATGGTTATTCTCCACAAGTCATCATATGCAGAGAGTAGAGTCTAACATGTGCTCAACACATTGTATCTATTGTATCAGTGTATTACTGCTTGTAGCAGCACCATTCTATAGTAACATGGTGGAGATAGTGCAGGCTTTCTGCTAGTTCCCTGACTTGCTTGCTTTAGTGAGAAGTAACCAGATCTGGTTAACAACTTAAACTCCCAACTCTTGTTTGATCTGATTTAGCTTACTCTCTGTGTTGTCTAGAAGTTTTGAGAGTTACATGAGTCCCACTCTCAACTCTCAGATACACAGGGACAAGACAGCAACTGTCCCTCATTATATTCCCAGGCCTTTCTGACTATGCTCTGGATGACCAGTTGGGGCTATCCAGCATTCTCAAGATTTAAGACCACGAAAACCAAGACCTTGGACTTTTCCCCCTAGTCTTTCCTGTGGTCTTGAACTTTTCCTGAACTGTTGGGATTCAGGGACATACTGGAGCCTTCTGATGGTGTCCTTGGGTACAGGAGTGTCCAGCTGGTGGCCTCTGAGCACAGGAGTAGCCATACAAGAGGAGCAAATGGAGTCTGACTTGTTCAGAGGAGTTTGGTACCAGTTATCTTTTCATCACTGCAGAGGGGAGCAGGCACCACCTAGCATTTTGTAGCCTGGACTTTGAAGAAGGATAATGATGTGTCCTTCCCTTCCTGGGTGTGGTGGGAAAGATGAAAGAGGGGTTTGGTTCCAGTCAGATGGTTTAGCCTAGAGTGCTCCCTGAAGGACTATAGTGTAATATAATGATAACCTTCGGCCAGCAGACCTGGGTGAGCCAGGCCACCTGACTATTTTGGTGATTTGAATCTACTTTAAAGGTTTCTGTGACTTTCAAATAGTTTGGTTGTCATATTGGCTAGTACATTAATTTACTTAGAGTCTTTAAAAACGAACTAAGAAGTAGCTATGCTATGGTAGATACCATGTTAAGTGCTATGGAAAATTCCAGGATGAATCACAGCCCCTGAGCTTCTGACAGGGATTATAAGACACATAGACAAGCTAATGGCGAAAATCACAATGCTTCACTTCAAGATAATCGTGATCAAACTCGAAGTAAGTTCAGAGGAGGGAAAGATGCCCAACAACTGGAAAAACATCTAGGGTAACTTTCCAGAGAGAGAGAGAAGCATTTGACAAAGCTTAAAGGTAGCAAAGATGAAGGAGGTATGGCCAAGGAGAACTGTATGCAGGAAAGCCTGGGTGTGTGCAGACTTTATGGACACAGAACTATGTGGACTAAGATAGACCCCAGCAAATGCCTGTGCCTGTGTAAGGAGTTGGGACTGGATTCTTTGTGTGGGTGGAGGGTGTGTGTGTGTGTGTGTGTGTGTGTGTGTGTGTGTGTGTGTTTATAGGCAGCTAGGGGACAACTTCAGGTGTTGTTCTTCAAGTACCATCAACCTTGGCTTTTGAGATGGGGTCTGCCTTGTCCTGGAGCTCAGCACGTGGGCTGGGCTGGCTCCACTGGTCCCTACCTTCCCAGTACTCGGATCACACATGCCATTACACCTGGGTCTTTTACATGAGTTCCATGCATTAAACTCAGATCTTCATGCTTGCACGGCAAGCTCTTTACTGATTGAGCTCTCTCCCCAGGCCCTGGACCAGATTCTTTAGGTAATGACTATAAATGCTTCATAGAAACCAGTTATTCAAAATGTTCCCACCAGTAATGAGAAAATGATGGACACAACTCAGAGGCATCGACAGTTTCCAGAGAGACTGCTGGGTCGTGGTGTTGCAGTCTTCGGGGGCACTCAGGGATGTGGTGGCCCCTTGTCTTCTGAGGTGACAAGCCAATGTGGGTAAGGTCAGAGAAGATACTGTGATATTTGGAACCAGAGTATGTTAGCTCCCCGCAAACTGGGAGATTTCAATAATGAAAACTGACTGTCCTGCAGTCTGGAAGTCCAAGTTCAAGGTGTCCTCCAGATTGCTTTCTCCTGAATTAGTGAGGGAAGCAAGCATGGGCTCCATACCTTTCTCTTAGCTTGTAAGGGTGTGCTGAAAACCTTTGGCAATCCTTGCCTTACAGCCACATCATCTTTTCTGACTTCATAGCCAGTTGGCATTTCCCCTGTGTGCATGTCTGTAGAAATTATCCTTTTTATAAGGTCACAGTCCTATTGGAACAGGGGCCTGCCTTAGTCCACTAGGACCTCATTTTCAGTAATCATATCTGCACTGCTGTTTCTAAACAAGGTCACATGCTGAGGCACGGGGGGGGGGTTAGGTCTTCAACATATGAATTTTGAGGAGGACCAATTCACCCCGTAACCAGGACTTTGAAGAACACTTTCATTTGAAACGGAAGGGAAATCAAGGAACATGGGGCAGATTGAAGAATGCAGAACACGAGGACAGGGAAGATGTTTGTAGTGAGTCCCCAGCAACATAGACGGAGGGGTACCAATTGTGTTCTTGCCTGAGCTTTACCAGATGAGCCATCTCCTCATCTCCTTATCTTGTTTATTTGGTCTGAATTATATGGAAAAATTGTTTATTTATCTAGTTCACTCATGAAAAAGTATTGTTAAAGAATTGTCACAGAGAAATAAAGAGAACATGTGCAGGGCCAGGTGTGGTGGTGTACACCTTTAATCCCAGCACTCAGGAGGCAGAGGCAGGTGGATCTTTGTAGTTCAAGGCCAGCCTGGTCTATATAGTGAGCTCCAGGCCAGCTGGGGTTACAGGGAGACCCTGTCTCAAGAAGAGAGAGAGAGAGAGAAGATGTACAAGCCACCTGTATTATAGGTCACAATCCAAAGCTACATACTTGTAGAGTTTCAAGATTTCTTTAAAAATATTTTTTTTTCCCCCAAGGAAGATATATAGCTTTGGATGAGGAACGTTTCCTTTGAGAAAATGCTTTAAAGATAGTAATAATCCTAATTAAATAGTCTTTCGCATTCAGAAGGGAACAAAATTATAAATGCACATACAACTTTCAAGCATATGTTCTTTTTAATGATATTAATACATCTCTGGAGATAGCGAGAGAGCTTCCTCCTAATTAGGTAGTATTTTATTAAACTGAACGAAATCTCATGTTAGTTTGAATACCATTTTCAAGCATTAAATAACGCTCAGGTCTCAAAGGGTTTTTTCTTTCTCTTGTAGAATGTGTTGGTGTTGGTCAAAACCCAGTTTTAGGATGAGAGGAAAAATGGATACATTTATTAAATGAGGACAATCTAAATTTCCTGAGATTTTGATCAGCATGAATATATTACTGCTGATCCTACTTATTCCAAGATAGCAATTTTTAAGTAAAAATGAGAATATTTTAATTTTGTAAAAATTAATTTTCCTTAATTGACTAATCTTTGAAGTCAAGCCCAAATAATTTACAAATTTAGTTTTAATTAACCGGGGAGCAGCTCGAGGGCTGGGCCCAGAACAGCAAGTCTAAAGTTCAAACTGCATCTGTGATTAAAGATAAAGAAGTATAGCCGGGCGTGGTGGCGCACGCCTTTAATCCTAGCACTTGGGAGGCAGAGGCAGGTGGATCTTTGTGAGTTCAAGGCCAGCCTGGTCTACAGAGTGAGTTCCAGGACAGCTGGGACTGCAGGGAGACCCTGTCTCGAAAAGACAAAAAAAAAAAAA
>VZQC01008455.1:1819675-1857006 GCA_009823505.1 Rhizomys pruinosus | reverse complement strand
TTTTTTTTATTTTTTTTATTTCATTTATTTCTGTATGTGTATGAATAAAAGTAAACAGTTATTTATTTTTTTATTTTTTTTTTATTTTTTTTATTTCATTTATTTCTGTATGTGTATGAATGTACTGTCTGCATGCAGGTCTGTGCACCCGTGTCGTGCAATGCTGTGGAGGTCAGCAGAGGGTCTCGGATTCCCCTGGAGCTGGAGTTCTCCTGGAATTGGAGTCTCAGACGGTTCTCGGCCACCATGTGGGTGCTGGGGATCGAACCCGGGTCCTCTGTAAGAGCAGTCAGCGCTCTTAACCGCTAGGCCATCTCTCCAGCCCAAAAGTAAACAGTTATAAGTGGAGATGTTAACCAGTATTCAATGAATAACAGCAAATATAAAATTTAAAAACAGAGGCACAGGACTTACACAAAGTAAGTAGTAATAATTCATTAAAAGTGACATGTCTTACTGTTTTCTTCTCACCCATATCAGATTAGCATAGTAATGGAAAATGGGCCAACTCTAGAAATAGATTGGAATATGTAAGCATCTCATAGATTAGGAAACTGGTCAGTTAGTTCAGTGGAAGAAGGATGCATTTTGTAATGAATAATCTTGGCACAACTTCCCACCCATTGGAAGAAAAACTTGGACACATTCAAAAGTACATTAAATACAGATATAAAAACTAAATATAAAAAATAATCCCCCAGCCGGGCATGGTGGCACATGCTTTTAACCCCAGCACTTGGGAGGCAGAGGCAGGTGGATCTCTGTGAGTTCAAGGCCAGCCTGGTCTACATAGTGAGTTCCAGGACAGCTGGAGCTACAGGGAGACCCTGCCTCAAAAAGACACACACACAAAAATCTTCCAAGATGGTTTGGGAGACTGTGTCCCCAGATTTTTAAAATGCACATCAATAGGGAAATACTGTTTACTTATAAGCTAATCATGTTAACTACATAAAAAAAACACACTTTATTAGGCTTTACAGCTGGGTGGGACCATTGAGGGTTTTTCTCCCTTGGAAGCTTGCATAGCATCCTCTGATACCAGGAGAAGTAGTCTTCAGGAAGGATTGCAGGACAGTTCTAGCTCCATTGCTCTAAGTCCTGTCTCTGAAGTATGTCCTATCTTCAGTAATAGGGTTTTACCTTCAAGTTCTAGGAGGGAATTAAGGGCAGTGGCAATAGCCTGTTTTGTTTTGGGAGTCTCTTGGACTACTCTAACCAACAGCTTGAAGGGAGATTTCTTCTTCAGCTACACACATGCAGTCATATATTTATTGTATGTGTAGTTTTCTTTTTTAAATTTTTTAATTAATTTTATTTATTTCTGTATGTGTATGAATGTACTGTCTGCATGCAGGTCTGTGCACCCGTGTCGTGCAATGTCGTGGAGGTCAGAAGAGGGTGTCGGATTCCCTGGAACTGGAGTTCTCCTGGAATTGGAGTTTCAGACGGTTCTCGGCCGCCATGTGGGTGCTGGGGATCGAACCCGGGTCCTCTGCAAGAGCGGTCGGCGCTCTTAACCGCTAGGCCATCTCTCCAGCCCAGTATGTGTATTTTTCAGTTAGTGTAGTAGTACCACTTTTATCTTGGAGGTAATCAATGGCTGTCTAATTGGAATTAAGGTTCACACACTGGGAGGGAACTCATGTGTGGTACTGAAAACATAGCTAATACACATAGCTGGAGAGGTCAGACATCCTAGAGAAAAACTTACTTTGCCACATCCCTAGACCAACATAATTTCTTACTTTATTCTAAATATGCATCTTCATATTTACAGACAAGTGTACCTTTCACCCTACATCAAAGAACTGGTCAAATATAAAGAATAAGTATCCGTGAGACACTTACCCCTAAGTGATTCACCTTCACTGCAACTTCTATATGTACAATGAATGCATCTCTCAGTCCTCACCAGACAAGTTTCCTCATGTAGCAGGTGGTGATTAACACAGAAACCCACAATTGGCCACTGTGCAGAGGACAAGAGGCCACAGTGTGCTTTTCCCTCAACGGGACACTTATTTCAAACCTCTGCCTCCCAAGGCTCAGGGATCATTGCACAAGAGGCGGCAGAAAGATTGTAAAAGCCAGAGAGGAGTAGATGACCACAAGGAAACAGTTTCAGACAGCTGGTCAGTTACTCATATGAACTTACAGCAATGGTGATGGCATGCGGAAACTCTATGCAAGCTCAAGCCAGACAAGATTCCATGGGGAAGTGGTTAAGAAATCCCAACGTAATCTAAGGAACTTTTGGCGTCTGATGGCTGCTGAGAGGGGAAGGACAGTGTCTTACAGGGGTGCGACTTTTGGTGGCTTCTGTGGATGGACTCACACTGAAGGACATTTGCAGACACAAATCAGATTCTATAGGCTGCATCATATGTGTAGGCGTTAATTAAATTGAATGGGGAGCACTGGAGGGAGGTGTGGCTAGGGGAGGGGCTCTGAACACCATCAAACTATACTGTACAAAAATCACAGAAATTCAAAAAAAATAAAAATACATTATATGGCACTCTTAAAGAATCAATTAAAAGTCACACATTAGTATGGCAGAGATATCACAGGCAATGTCGATAGACAAAATGATTGGTTTGGAAAGAATATAATTGTAAAGTGAGTGACAGATGTATGATTTATAATAAAATTATGCCTAAGACTTAGAAATGCAAGCAAAAACCAAACTTCTGCATTAAAAAGTGGCCAAATCATAGCAATAGACATTTTATGGAAGAGGAAATTCAATTGTCTCAAACATGAAAAGATGTGCAGATACATTAGAAGTAAGAGTAGGGGCTGGAGAGATGGCCTAGTGGTTGAGCTCTGACTGCTCTTGCAGAGGACCCGGGTTTGATCCCCAGCACCCACATGGTGGCTGAGAACCATTTTTAACTCTAGTTCCAGGGGAATCTTTTGACCTCTGCGGCATTGCGGGTGCACAAACCTACATGCAGACAGTTCATTCATACACATACAAAAACAAATAAAATTAAAAAAAAAATAAAGAGGGAAACCATATGTGACCTTCATTAAAAAAAAAAAGAAGTAAGAGTAATGTGGATTGGAGTAATGGTAATATTAATTAGAGTAACGATGACTCCAGTATAGTAATTAATTACTGTCCCTCTCAGATTGGTGGAAAAGTCAGTATGCAATGCCTGCTGCTGCAGGGGTACTGAGGAAGAGTTCTTGTCCTAGTTGGCTTCCCTTGTCAGCTTCACACAAATCTGACATAGCTGTGAAGAGAGAAGCTCAGCTGAGGAATGTCCTCCGTCAGACCGGCTGTGGGCAGTCTGTGGGGGAATTTTCTTGGTTGCTAACTGATGTAGGAGGGCCCAGCCCACTGTGGGTGTTGCTATCCCAAGGCAGGTGGGCCTGGGCGGTATAAGGAAGGTAGTTGAATAAGCAAGCCAGGAAGCAGCTTTCCTCCAAGGTCTCTGCTTCAGTTCCTGCCTCCAGGTTCCTGTCTTGAGTTCTGACCTTAGTTTCCCTTGATACTGGGCAGTAACATGAACGGTGAGAGCTCTTCCCTCCCAAAGTTGGTTTTGGTCCGTGTTTGTTTGTAGCAACAGAAAAGCAAAGTATATCAATGTTTATATACATTGTCAAAGAAGTTTAAGTTCTTCCAGTCTTTCTGCAAAGTAGTCCAGGAACTACTTTTTAAAAATGAAAATGTGGGGCTGGAGAGACGGCCTAGTGGTTAGGAGCGCTGACTGCTCTTGCAGAGGACCCGGGTTCGATCCCCAGCACCCACATGGCGGCTGAGAACTGTCTTTGACTCCAGTTCCAGGGGAATCTGATGCCCTCTTCTGACCTCCGCGGCATTGCATGACACGGGTGCACCAACCTACATGCAGACAGTACATTCATACACATACAAAAATAAATACAATTAAAAAAGTGAAAATGTGTCCGTCTCTCAACCCATCAGTTCCTCTTGTGGACTTGCTTTTATTTTATTTTTAAATTATTTATTTATTTATTTTTTTATGTCTATGCGTGTACTGTCTGCATGCAGGTCTGTGCACCTGTGTTGTGCAATGCCGCGGGGGTCAGAAGCGGGTGTCGGGTTCCCCTGGAACTGGAGTTAAAGACGGTTCTCAGCCACCATGTGGGTGCTGGGGATCGAACCTGGGTCCTCTGCAAGAGCAGTCAGCGCTCCTAACCGCTAGGCCGTCTCTCCAGCCCGTGCACTTGCTTTTATACAAACAAACCCATTCTGATTGAGAGAGTCCTATAAGATGCTTTTAATGAGAAAAACAAGATGACAGGGAATATACATATTTCAATTGTGTATTAGTATACGTATGCATGTATGTGTGCATGTGCTTGTACCTGTCTATATGTGTATGTGTGTAACTTCTACCTTTTGTTTGAGACAACATCCCTCATTGGCCTGGCACTTTAGCCAAGTAGGCTAGGTGGGTGTCCATCGTAGCTTTCAGGGAGTGGCCTCCAGGAGATGTCTGTCTGTCTCTCAGATTGTGGGTGCATGCCACCGTGTTTGGCTTTTTATGTATGTTCTGGGATTGAATTCATGTCCTCATGCTTGTAAGTCAAGAACTTTACTGGCTGGGCCATCTCCTCAGCCCCCAATTACATTTAGATCAACAATGAAAAGCCTTCCTCAGTGTACATATGAGTTTGTGAGATTATATAAATATAGAGAAATGTATGCAAGGATGTGTACCAGAGTATTGACACAGACAATCTATAGTACTGAGAGGTAAGGACTGATTAGTAAACATGGTATAATTTCTTGAACAAATTTCTATGCAATATATTTAAGTGATTTTATATTTTTCCAATTTAAAATTTCATCTCACTAAAGTATATTTTTTGTGATATAAATTCCTTCCCATAAACATTTTTTGATGAATTCAATAATTTTGCATTTCTAACCCAAATGACTATAACCTTTGCTATTATGAGTTTTCTGTTTGGCAATTAATTTTAGGCCTTGTTTCTCCTAGGTCAAACCATTAGACCAAGATTTGTGAAGAAGAATCTCTTCTTTTATGTAAAAAATTTAAGTTCCAATTTTCCTGTTTCAACATGGCCTTAAAAGACATGATTTTTAAAGGTCATCCTTTTGGGTGATGAGAGCTTCAAGCAATAATAACGTTAATGAGTAACTACCTAGCTCTTAGCTTTTCCTGGCACAGAGAAAAGTATTTTGACCATAAATTTTGACCTCAAAGCTATTTTCATTCCATTGTGCACCCTGCCCTCACGTTTTTATTCTAATCATTTGCTTTGTCCTCTGTACCCCCAAAGATAAAACCACTAACGCATCCAGTTCATAATAAATACTAGTTACAGAAATAATCCACACAAAGTAAAATTAGCAAGGGACAAAGCATTAAAAGTAAAGTTTGTTACTGAGTCTCCAAAAATGTATCTAATTACTGTAGTTCATGCTGGTAGACCAGCCTGCCCTGTATGTAAGACTTTGTGCAGATGTGGGTTTTAAAGATGGTGCAAGCTTCTATACAAGGCATTTAAGTGAGTGTCAATTTGGAAGGGAAACTCAGCTTAAGGGGCATTGGCTACTGAGCTCTGGATAATTGCTGCCACAAAGGAACTTGGTCAAGTGTCAACATTCTTTCAGGGTTTTTCATCATGCTGAAAGACCTGAAGTTTCAGGTGGAATGTGATGTTTAACATTAGTGAGAAATTTTATCAAACATGGGATGCGCCATTATGTAATTTCAGTGTGTTGGGAGAAGCACATCGTTTTCAGTTTCTGGTGATGTGCACCATCCCAGTGCTACTAAGATGGACCGGGAGTCCCCTTGGTCGTATCTGAAAGGCACAGATGGAGGAGAGTGTTGCCAGAAGGACTGACAGAGGTGCCCAGAGACTGCCCCTTGTTTCAGTGCCTGCCTTTAAAATTAACCATCCAGCAGGTGGCAGCATCAGAACAGAGATGGGTCACAGCGGGCCAGTCACCGCCACAGCTCTTCCTGTGTGTAGGATCAAGGAAAATAACAGATTACTACATCCGGCTTTTCATGGGGAAGAGCATTTGCTATACATTTTCACTTAGGGCTAAATAGTAAACCTCTATTATGTCTCACCCATAATCCTAACACCTGTGAGGCAGATGTCCCTTTCCATTAAATTAATTAATTAATTAATGCTGTCACTCTCCACCTTATTCTCCGGAGACAGGTCACTCCCTGATCCTGGAGCTAGCCTCAGTGATACTCTATCCCCAACAGTGATGGGGTTACACGCATAAACAGCCATGCCTGGATTTGCCTTTAGTTTATTATTGTGACATTTTGTTTTGAACATCAAACACTGCACTAAAATGTGAGCCATTTATCTAAAGTTATCTTTACTAAAACTGAAGGCACTGTACTGAGACTTATAATGAATTATTGACAGCTTAACACTGCTTAGTGATACTGCATCTAATAATTACTATTTCATCATTTGAATATAATTATTAAATGAAAAGAGCAAAGTTTCCCCTGCCTTCAAGTCAAACCAAAAAACAGTTTTCACCTGGAAAGAGCACACACTCCAACCAGTTTAAAACAAAGCCTGGCATGGGGAAGTGAAGTTTCTCAGAGTATGTTAAAACTTCAAAAGGTAAAATTACCCGAGCGTGGTGGTGCACACCTTTAATCCCAGCACTTGGGAGGCAGAGGCAGGTGGAGCTCTGTGAGTTCAAGCCCAGCCTGGTCTACAGAGCGAGCTCCAGGTCAGCTGGGACTAAAGGGAGACCCTGTCTCAAAAAGACAAAAAAAAATTCCCTGGAAGAATTGATTAAATGGATGCTGGAGATTCAAACACAGGTCTTGTTTATGCTTGCAACAGCCAGTTCTCATTACCCAGGGCTCTATTTTGACAATGAGGAGATTGAGTTTTAGAAGGCTAAAGAAATACATATATGCATATGTTGAAGCAATATACAAGTTGGAGGGAACAACAACATCAAAAGAACTGGGACAAAGAACCAACTGAAACAGTGAAGTTCTCCCCCAAAACAATAATCCTCTGCTTTCAAAAAACTTTGGAAAGACTCAGAAAAGGATGCAAGACATGTATGGCAGAGTGCATGAACTCGGGTGGGGTGGGGTGGGGGGCATGGAAAGGGAAATGAGTCTGAATTGGACTGAGAAATTATGTATGAAATCCACAAAACTTCAATAAAAATGTTAAAAAAGAAATGTATCTGATAAGCCAGGTGTGGTGGCGCACTTGGGAGCCAGAGGCAGGTGGATCTCTGTGACCAAATATCTGATGGAAAGGACTTAAAGAGAGAATTTATTTTGGCTCCAGGTTTCAGAAGGGACCCAGTACATTGGGCTGAGAAGGCAGAAAGGTGAGCTGGGTGATCGCACTGCACCCACAGTCAAGAAGCAGAGAGGAATGAATGCTGGTGTTCAGCTTGCTTTCTCCTTTTTGTTAATTCTGGGCCCCCAGCCCATGGGATACTGTCATTCCCACTCGGGCTGAGTCTTCTGTTTCCAGCCAAACCTCTCTGGGAGCACCTTCACAGACACCCCCAGAGATGGGTTTCCTAGGTGAATCTGAGTCCGGTTGCTCTTGCAGTGAAGATGAACTGTCACAGGCAGTTTTTAAGAGTCTGGGCCCAGGTCGTGAGGTCTTCCCATAGAATCACACGTCTACTCCAAGTCTTGTGGTCCCATTGCCTCCATTTTGTGAATAGGCTTCTTGAGAAGCCTGGCCTGTATTCTGGGACAGAGAAGGCAGCATAAAGGGGACATTTGCCTCATGACTCACAATGGCCCCAGAGCTGGTAATTGAGAGGAGATGGATGCTATTACTGAGGAACACCATGTTGGCCATCTGGAGTGTGCACGTGGAAATAGAACGTGCCTTTCTTTTCAATAGAGCAGCTCCTGTGACAAGAACAGATTAGCTCTCCCCTCAGCTCCTGTTTGCAATGTTAGTCTAGAAACGAATTACCTCAGAAGTTTAATGTTTCTATGATCAACACTACGGACTAACCGCCACCCAGTCACTCAGTAACCAAGGCTGCGGGATGTTGTGCAGTGGACCTGCCACTTGGCTACATATCAGGCTGGGCTGGATTAAAAATAATTCATCGTGTCATTTTCTATAAATGGCTCAAATCTCTTAAACAATTTTGCCAAGTAAATCAGTTCAGCTGTAACGTTCAGAGTTTCTTCAGGTGAAGCAGCGTTGCTTTAGAGAGAGGAGTCAGGTGGACTCTTTCTCTTCTTCCTGGGGGACCAGGACCCACCAAGTGTCAGTGCTGCCAGGCCTGTTTCTTCCTCTACAGAACAGGGGTCACAGGACAGCATCACAGCATGACAGTCTGTGTGGCTTTCTGGGCCACTAATGGAGGGCCTATGGACAGAGGAAGGCCCCCTCTTGTATAGGGCAGCTCTATGGCTGGCCATAGTCACAGCAATGGGGCTAAGACACTAACTAGAACCAAGTGAAAGGGCACTGTCAAATGGGGTTTAAAGAGCACGGGCCTGGGGTCAGTTACCTCTGCTCTTGGCCTTGCTCTGTAATGATCTTGGGCAGTGAATGTGAACTCTGTAACTCCATTTTCTATGTAGCCAAAACTGACCTTGAACTTGTGATCGTGCTGCTCCCCACCGCCCAAATGCTAGGATTACAGGCATGCACCACAATGCTAGCTTATGCAGCACTTGGGCTTCAACCCAGGATTCCATGCTTGACTAGCAAGCACTCCACCCTCTGATCTGCATTCCTAGCTCCTCCTCCATTATTTCCATAGGAGGTGCTGGAAGATTTGCTGTGGATGTAAGAAGCACTCGAGTTTATAACATGGTTAGCACCTGGTGGTGTGGCCCAATAGATGACAACAATTTTCATTCCTCATTGTCCGAGGTGAAATCATGTCACCTGAAAATCCCCTTTGAAGGCTTCAATTCCGGTACTGCAGAAAGTGACCTCGTTTGGAGATGGGGTCTTTAGAGGTCATTGAGTTAAGATGAAGTCACGAGGGTGGGCCCTTACCTCATATGCCTGGTGTCCTTAAGGCAAGGGGAACTTCAGACCTGGAAACCTATAACAGGAAAACAACCTGAAGATGTAGGGCGATGCCTATCTGTGCCAGGGAGAAGCTAGGGCAGATCCTTTGCTCACAGACCCACTGACACTTTGATTTTAGACCACCAGATCTCCAGAACTTAGAGGCAGTACATTTCTGCTGTTTAATCCACCAGTGTGTGGCACTTTGTGTTGTAGCAGCATTAGCAAAGTACAGTCATTTTCAACCATTCTCCTGTCATCTTCCCCCAACTGAATGTGCCTTGTATAACTGACATAGGCATACGTCTACTTGTTATGGCTCTAGGCTCACTGACTCAGCCAAGAAAATAGCATTTAGTGATATTTTTAAGCATCAATTCCATTGTATAAAACTTCACTATATAAACTCTCAAGACGCTCTGTAAAAGATAGTATCATTTCCTTTATTTTACACAGGAGGATAGTGAGACACAGGTATATTTAGCAGTCTATCCTGAGGTCATACATCCACAAAGCGGTCCAGCAGGGTTTGGATAGATCCAGGTACTCTGACCCCAGAGTCTTTGCCTTTAATTCTCTTAACTCCTGTTATGGTTTGGATGCACACAGTCTCCCTCAGGCTCCCAGCTGGTGGCGCTGCTCTGGGAGGTTATAGAGCCTTTGGGACTGTGGCAGAGTTGGCAGAGGTGGATCACCAGAGGTAGGCTTTGAAGCTGGCATGTACTTCTGGATTGGACCTGAGCTCAGCTCCCTAAACAAGTTTCTGCTGCTTCAGACAGACCTGCTTTCTCCTCGGTAATGATAAGAACGAGCCCAAATAAACCTTTCCTCCCTTAAGTACTTCTGAAGGATATTTTGTTACAGTGTTAAGAAAAACAATAAAATCCTATGCAGATATCCTTTGGAATGACTGGGGTTGAATGAAGAAGTCTGAATAGCCACCTGTCATCTTTAGGCCCCTTAGCAACAGAAAGGACCTGAAAGCCCCCCACCCTCCCTGCAACTGGCCTCTGAGTATCTCCCATGACACATCACAGGGACACAATGCAACCTGCTACTTGTAGACCAGGGAGCCTACTAAGATATTCCACTGGCTAGAGCCCAGAGGTGTGGCCGTCATTTGAGGTTCTGGCTTTTTTCTTTTAGACATTCCTAAGGGTGTTAATGATGAATTTCCTTTGGTTTCTGCCCAAGGACCAGATGTGTAAAGTTGCTATGGTGAGACAGAATGTGGTAAAGGTTGTAGGCGTGGATGTGAGGTGCTTGGGTTGGATCTTGGGTTTCTTCATTACAGTTTGGTGATTTGAAGTGACTTATGCAGCCTGCGATCCTCAGATCTGAAAATGATGATAACAACAGAACTTAATTTGTAGGCTTATTGTGGTGGGTGTTATTTCTTTTTTTTTTTTTTTAAATTATTTATTTATTTATTTTTGTAGGTGTATGAATGTACTGTCTGCATGCAGGTCTGTGCACCCGTGTCGTGCAATGCCGCGGAGGTCAGAAGAGGGTCTCGGATTCCCCTGGAACTGGAGTTCTCCTGGAATTGGAGTTACAGACGGTTCTTAGCCGCCATGTGGGTGCTGGGGATCGAACCCGGGTCCTCTGCAAGAGCGTCGGTGCTCCTAACCGCTAGGCTATCTCTCCAGCCCGGTGGGTGTTATTTCTAACACATGGATTGTTCTTAGACCAAATTTGGTGAATATTTAATACATGTTGATGTTATTACACAACATTGGTGGGATGGGATAAGTACCAACATCAGCTGCAAAGGTGTACATTTCTCTGCCTCTTTTTCATCCAGAGAAAAGGACTGAACTATATCCAATAGATAGTAATAAATTCATAGAATTTTAATGACTTGCATCTATATTACAACAGAACCACAGATTTCCATGTGTATCTAAGTTAATTCAGAGAGTATGCAATTTGGAAGAAAATGTGCATGGCATATAATAAATATTTTCTGAATGAATGAGCGCATGACTTCAGAGGTGGCTGGCTCTCAGGCATCCAGGTGCCTGCCTCTGCAGGAAGGAGGGAGCACAGGCTGGCAAAGGGTTGCCCAGGCAACTATAATAAAAGGCGGAGTAGTCAAACACAGATCCCAGTTGTAAAGGATGAGGTGATTCTGAGACATCCACAACAGAAGGTCAGAGAGACGTGAGAGCAGTGGGAATCTACACTTGCAACATTAGGGTAGGGCTGGTTGCTGCTGAGCTGGGAGTGGAGCTGAGGGAGTAGGCGGGGCTGCGGAGTGGGCGGGGCTGGGGAGTAGGAGGGACTGTGAGGAAACAAGGCTGAGGAAGAGTTAGCAGGAGCTAGGGGCTGGGGCCCATTCCAAATGGGGAACAAAAGGCAAAGCCAGGCACCAGAAGAGAAGCTTGGCAGGCACATAGGAAGTCCATTCTCTGGGACATAGGGATGGCTGGTGGCCTTTAGGGAACCCCGTCACTCAGAAGGCAGGTATGAAGGCAGTGGAAACAAGTACTTCACACTCTGATCCCAGCTGAGCCAAGCCTGCCCTCCTGTGCAGAGAGCAGCTCGTCACACTTGCATCTGGGACGGGGGTGTGGGGGTGTGGGGGGTGTGTGACAGCCTTTGGGCTGAAGGCGTGCCAGGGCTGGTCTCTAGTTTACAGGACACAATTTGTGAGAAGTCACAGACAGGTCCAGTGATGACAGGCTTTCTCTCTCTCTCTCTCTCTCTCTCTCTCTCTCTCTCTCTCTCTCTCTCTTTTCCTCCCTCCCTGCCCCTCCTCTTTCCTTTGCCCAGGCTGGCCTGAAACTTGCTCTGTACTAAGGATGCCACTGAACTGATCTTCCTACCGCCATCTCACAACTATTAGGATTTCAGGCACGCCACACACCCAGCTCATGCAGGGCTAGGGATCAACCCCAGGGCTTCATGCAGCCCAGGCATTCTCCCTTCTGAACAGGGAGAAGAAGCAATGTGGCTTGCCTTGGCAACCTCCCGCCTCCTGGATCTCTTAAAGTGGAGTCGATTGATGACTTTCCAGAAACAAAGGCAAGATTTCTACTGTTTGTCATGAAGAAATGTAAATTGTTCCAATCTGTTTAGAGAGTAATTTTGCAGTATTATAAAAATGGAAAGGTTGTTAATTGCAGTGTTATTTGTGGCAGTGAAGAAGTGGAAATGGTGTAAACGCCATCAACAGAAGACTGCTTACGAAAGTGATGGCTCTTATTATGGGATGATGAGATTCATCAAAGACGATGAAGCAAATGCTTATGTGTGCATGTGGAAAAGTGACCACATCTATCAAATGAGAAGAAGCATGTTTCAGATCAGCACTGTACTGTATGTGTAAAAATAGACTTGCAGGTATTTAATGCATGGGACATTCAGAAAGATGTGAGCCAAACAAACAGCAGCTAAATGGGAAGAGCGAGAGGAAAGGGAATCGGGAATTTCATTTTGTAGTTAGTATTTCTTCTTCTTCTTCTTCTTCTTCTTCTTCTTCTTCTTCTTCTTCTTCTTCTTCTTCTTCTTCTTCTGTCTTTTTGAGACAGGGTCTCCCTGTAGCCCCAGCTGTCCTGGAATTCACTCTGTAGACCAGGCTGGCCTTGAACTCACAAAGGTCTGCCTGCCTCTGCCTCCCAAGTGCTAGAATTAAAGGCATGCGCCACCACGACTGGCTAGTATATTTTCTACTTTATTTGCTTTTATTATTTCGTTTTTAGGATGAGCATTTATTGTACCCTTCTAAAATTCATATATTTTAATAATATTTTATTGGTTCTTTGAGATTTTCATTTAATGTACATGGATCATATTCGGATACCTCCCCATGTCCTCTCAATCCATTCTCAGCTCCCTGACCCCCACTTCATTCTGTCTAATTTTTCTAAGGGCATATCAAGTCTAATTTGGGTTCCCCCAATGCTCTTGGGTGTAGGTTGATTTTAGAGGGTCTGTGACTAAAATCCAATCTTTGGGTTTTAGTTTTCTGTGGATGTCTTCTGGTATGGAGCAGCTTGTGTGTTCTGATAAGGTGATGTCATGTTCTGTAAGGTCTCCAGGAGCCCATGCTGGCAGAAACTGAGTTTCCTCAGGCCCAGGAAGGATGGCCATTCTCATACTCCTAACAAGCTGGATTTCAGGAAGGAGAGACCCTGCCAGGTGTCCCATTCCCTGGCAGTAAAGGCCATTCATCAGGCACTATGTAGGCCAGCAACAGAGCACTTCTTGGGCATCAGGCCTTCTACTTAGCATTGAATGGGACCTCTATTGACACTGCTACCTGGAGCACTTTATGAGGAATTGTGCACACGGCTTTGAACTCTTGACCAGAGTTCAAAGAGTGACTGAAGTTATCTCACCGGCATTTGCCCAGGGTATAGTATGTTCTAAGGTAATGCTCAAGCAGCCACTGAACAGGGCACTTGATTTGCTGATGTATAAAGCACGGACAAAATCCTACATGGAGCACAGCATTGGGAGCCTCTTAGAACTTACATTGGGCCCTACGTAGAACATGGCTTAGCACCATAGATGACACCATTTCTGACTCTGATATACTTTCTGGGTCCTTAGATGATCCTAATAATGGGTGTGCATGGCAGCTGCCCATTTGACTTTTGCACCCCAAGTCTCCTCAGTGGGTCCTTCCAGAAGCAGGGCTTGTGGTATTGAGGCGGCCGAGCTACAGGTCTGCAGGGGATCCCCATGTCAGAGGCTGGGGAAGGGGGGAACAGCAGCAGCCACTCAAACCTGCCCTCTTCTGCCAGAAAGACAGAAGGCCTTGCAGCATGAGTTCTGCCACTGTCAATAATACACATGGTTCTGAGAGTAGATTCAAGTAAAAACCAACATTTCCCAATGAGTCTGGAGGAAGAGGGAGCCCCGAGATGGGTCTGTGGCCAGGCTCACTGATGCAAGGATGGCAGAGCTTTGCCTGGAGTGTGCCATGGCCTGGAGGAGGACTTGTTTTCTTGGGTTGCTCATCTTAGAGTCTACCTTGCTCGATATGAGGCTGTAAAGCCAAAGCAAATATCTCAAGTAACCTCTGAGACTCTTTCTGAGAATTAGTGTTCCTTCCGTGTCCAGACAAGGCCTATTTGAGATGGGATGGCTGGATGGCTGTGGTAGAGCCCTCACTAGTTGAGATCTACAGAGATTCAGAGCTGCCTCTGAGCAGGCAAAAAAAAAAAAAAATGATCCTAGGGGCTGGAGAGATGGCCTAGCAGTTAAGAGCGCCGACTGCTCTTGCAGAGGACCTGGGTTTGATTCCCAGCACCCACATGGTGACTAACACGCATCTTTAACTCCAGCTCCAGGGGAATCTGATGCCCTCTTCTTTATTTTTTTTTTCTTTTTTATTTATTTATTTATTTTTATGTGTATGAATGTATTGTCTGCATGCAGGTCTGCGCACCTGTGTCGTGCGATGCCGCGGAGGTCAGAAGAGGGTCTCAGATTCCCCTGGAACTGGAGTTCTCCTGGAACTGGAGTCACAGACGGTTCTCAGCCGCCATGTGGGTGCTGGGGATCGAACCCGGGTCCTCTGCAAGAGCGTTCGGCGCTCTTAACCGCTAGGCCATCCCTCCAGCCCCCGTGATGCCCTCTTCTGACCTCCGCGACATTGCATGAAATGGGTGCACCAACCTACATGCAGACAGTACACTCATACACATAAAAAAATAAAAATAAATAAAAAAATGACCCTATTGCATGGCCTTGTGGGTTACTTGAGAATACTGAAGCAGAATATAGTGACTTCTGAATTTAGGAGACCCACAGTACATGTGGCGTTGGCTTATTGTATATGTATATGTATATGCACATGTGCACACATACACACACACACACCTGTGCATACATGTGCGTGTACCTGAATGTGGAGCTCAAAGGCAGACTTGAGTATTGTTCTCAGTCATTGTCCACCTTGCTTTGGGAGATAGGGTCTCTTACTTTTACCCAGACTGGCCAGTGTGCTCTAGGGATCCACCTGTCTGTCTCCCAGCTCCGGGATGACAATTCATGCCACCTACCACATCTAACTTTAAGAAACTTTATCCATTATTTTTAATAAAAAATTTATGTATGTGAGTGTTATATCTGTATGTGTATGTGCCTGTGTCATGCAATGCCTGAGGAGGCCAGAAGAGGGCATTGGATCCCTTGGAACTGGAGTTATGGTTGTTAGCCATTATATGGGTGCTGGGATTTGAACCCAGTTCCTTTACAAGAATAGCCAGTGCTCTCTCCAGCCCCAGGTCTTGTTTTTTAAAAAATGTGGTTCTGTGGGGCTGGAGAGATTACTCAGCAGTTATGAGCACTTGCTGTTCTTGCAGAAGACCTGGCTTCGAATCCCAGCATCTGCTAACAATTGTCTGTAACTCCAGTTCCAGGGGATCTGACATCCTATTCTGTCCTCTGTGGGCAATGAATGATATGTGTGCACTTATATACATGCAGGCAATGCACTCACACACATAAAAATAAAATAAAAAACTGTGATTCTGGGGATCAAATTCAGGCCTTTGTGTTGACATGGCAAGCACTTCACCAACTGAGCTGTGTCCCTAGCTTGCGTTGACTTCCTGAATACCTAGTACAACCAGAGTAATCTTAGACCATGGAGGGCAGCTTCCTGTTCAGAAAGTGGATGTTTGTGTCCAGGAATTCTCTGACTCTTCTTGCCTATCTCCTATTCCTCTCCTAAACACAGTGAGGGTGTTTTCATTTCCTGGTTTCATATCCTTGAATTCTCTTTCCTGAAAGCTTTTTTTTTTTTATCAAGTTCAAAGTCACACAATGTAAAGCTAATGATTAAGCTAAAGTATTGGACCAGGGACCTTTACTACATACATCTACTAACTGTGAAACCACCGTTCTCTCTAGTTGCAAGGTATTCTCATCATGCAGAAAGGAAAGTCGGCACCTAGGCAGTTGCTCGCTCCCCCCCCCCCCACTCCCTAGCAACCACGGCTCTGCTTCCTGTCGCTATGGATTTACCTATTCTGGATGTTCATATAAATAGAATTATAGAAAATGTAGCCTTTTGTGCCTGTGTTTTATTTTTTCACTTAGCATAATGTTTCCAAGGTTCATCGACTCCGTCCTCGAGTCCGCGCGGTGTGAAGCGAATGTAGTCTTTGGAGTTAGACCCAAGTTTGAGTTCTGGCCCAGGTACTTGCTAGCTGTGAATCCCAGGAAAGTTATTTACTCTTTTCTGAGCTTCAGTTCTCATTCATGAAATGAGGGCATCTATCTGTACCTCGTACCTAGCTGTGAGAAGTGACAGATAGCAAGCGACCTGTCAGATACGGGCGGAGGTGAAGTCACTTGGTCTTGTGCCTGGCTCGCAGTAGGCGCTCCATTAGAGGGAAGGGCAGTTGCTGTAAGTGTGAGGTGCATAGCATGCTGAGTGCCCTCATCCATGCATCATCTTTTGGAACACTTCACTGCAGCGCAGACTATTTCTCTGGTTTCCTTTCCTCTCTTTTCCTTCCTTAAACAATCTCCCATCTACTGAGCACCTATATCTTCGTCTCTGCTGAGCAGGTGTGTTTCTCAGCCTATGTGCTTCAGCTCCTCACTAGCTAGACTGAATATTTTCACAAGGCCAGATTCTCTTTTCTTCTTTCAAAGAATATGTGGCCCAGCTTTTGGAGGGCTGTCCCATTTTTAAATACCCTGATATGTAGACCCCCTCAGAGCACTGGGATATTACAATGTGATAACCAAGCTATTCTCCTGGGGTAGCTCTGGCATGCAGAAGGAGCATGTTGTGGATTTGGGGCAGTAGACCCCATTCCCAGTTGCTATGGCTGTCCAGTCTGAGTCTTCTCCCAATCCTCCTGGAGATGGAAAGGGCAGCTGCAAGCCTCCATCCTAATTATCTGCTCGTAATTGAAAGGTGCAAGTTGGCATTCTCAGAAAGGTGCTTTTTCAAAGGCACTCGCTGCCGAAGCTAAAGACCAAATTAAAATTGATTCACAGCCTCGGAGAAGCACGGGCTATTAGAGAGCAGGCTGGGAAGTGGGGTATGCGACCAGAGAATAGGGTCAGGGATGGGCAGGGAAAATGTCTTCCAGTGTCTCAGCATAATTCAGACCTGGAGCTGAATTTATGTGCTGGATTATTTACTACAAATAAAGTGCAATAGCACTCAAAGTGTCCATTTAATGTTGTTGACCCTGCTTTTTTTTTCCTATAGGAAATTGGTACTTAGAGAAGAAATAAAAACAGAAACCAGGAGCCAGAAACATTTATGAAGACAAAAAATTTCTAGAGGGATTGTTTCCTACCATTTTTTTTTTGGGTCATGAGTCTTTTGAGGATCTGATAAAACTTAAAGTCCCTCTCTGATAGAAAGTTGCACAGTATGTAAAATTGAGTGTACACTTCTAGATAGTTTTGAGGGAATCTTCAGACCCCCTTGAAGCCCTTGTTACTCAACTGTGTTAAAATATCTACTTCTGAATATGGGTATTGGAAAGGCAGTTCAGTAGTTACAAGTGCTTCCTGCTCTTCCAGAGGACCTGAGTTCAAATCCCAGCACCCAGGCAGCTCAGCACTGCCAGCTCTAGGGAATCTGAAGCTATCTTTTTTTTTTTTTTTTTTAAATTTTATCCCTTTACAAGTGATGTTAACTCAAAGCCAATTTTTATTGAAGCTTTGTGCACTTCATACAAAATTTCCCAGTCAAATCTAGACCCATTCCAACTTCCTAACCCCTCACCCCCCACCCCACCAGAGCTCATGCATTCTGCCAAACATGTTTTTCATCTTTTTCTCAGTTTCTTTTTAAAATTTTCGATGCATAAGTTTACTGTTTAGGGCAGAAGTTCAGTCAGTTCTTTGATCCAGTCTTTTGTTGTTGTTGTTGTTCCTTCCAATTTGATTGCTCCAAAATATGCATATATGCATGCCACACATATATCAAGATTATGACATCATAGGTTTTAACATCTTCAGCTTATGATTTCTTTTTTTTATTATTATTGTTTTTTCTTTTTTTTTCATTTTATTTTTTTTAAGGGATTGTTTTTTCTTTATTAGGCTGAAAGATATCATGTTTTCCTTAAGGAAGTGTTTGAAGGCTCCTCCTTGGCAAGCCCAAACAACTATTAGTCCTGCCCTTGTGCTCCACACTGGGGTCTTCCCTTCCCATGGTCACCAAATGAGGTCCAGCAAGTCCTGTCTTGATCTTCCTGTACTGGCCTCCATGATACAGCCTGGGTAGTCCAACAATGGCAGTGTATACTCTAAAGAGGCTGAAACCCCAGTAGTTGCTCAGTCGAAGCCATCTTCTGGCCTCCATGATACCTATACCCACTACACACACACACACACACACGTACACACATACTCTCATAAATAAGAAATCTTAAAAATTTCAATTCTTGGGTCTGGGGAGATACTTAGTTGGTAGAGTGTTTACTTAAGAACCCACATAAAATAAGCTGTGTGGGACTGGAGAGATGGCTCAGTGGTTAAGAGCACTGTCTACTCTTACAGAGGACCTGGGTTTGATTCCTAGCACTCACATGGAGGCTAACAACCATCTGAAACTCCAGTTCCAAGGGAATTCTACACCTTCTTCTGACTCTGGGGTCATTGTACAACATGGTGCACTTACACACATGCAGCCAATACATTCATACATGTAAAATAGAAATAATAAAATATAAAAAATAAGCTGAGCATAGTACATGTGCTTGTAATCCTAGCTGAGGATGTGGAGATAGAGAATACCTGGGGCCTGCTGGCCAGCAAGCCTAGCCAGTGAGAAATCTTCTCTCAAAACACCAAGATGGACAGTGTCCAGGGAATGACAGCAGAGGTTGTTCTGAGTTTCACATGTCCTCTGGTACTTGTACACACACACATATACACATATACATGCATGCACAAGCATATACACTTATGCACGCACATATAAAACACAGGCACACATACATGCACATACATACACACACAAGTATATATAAGATTTATATTCTAGAGGACCCGGGTTCGATCCCCAGCACCCACATGGCGGCCGAGAGCCGTCTGAAACTCCAATTCCAGGAGAACTCCAGTTCCAGGGGAATCCGACACCCTCTTCTGACCTCCGCGGCATTGCACGACACGGGTGCACAAACCTGCATGCAGACAGTACATTGATACACATACCGAAATAAATAAAATAAAAAAAAAAAAGATTTATATTCTGTAGAAAGCTACTTGAATGTCAGCAGCTCTATAAAGCATCAAAAGCACAGAGATGAAGGTGACATGCTCCTGCTTTTGGGGGACTGTGCATAGCTGGGTGGGATCAAACATTTACCCAAATAACGACACCTCCGTAGGCAGTGACAGAAACTTCCTGGTTCTCTCTCCACGCCCCCTCTTTCAGCTTCCTTCAGCCTTTACCGTGATTGTGCTTCTCATTTCCCTCTTGGAAGCAATAGCATGCAAGCTGGTGGCCCGGTGTTACATTCTCCTTCTTTCCTGTGGAGAAGCCTTGATCCTCTGACAGCTCACTTACAAGAGGGAGGCCAGGACCACCCCTCTCTTCAGAGACTTGCTGAGCTGGTTTTCCATCCCCATACAGAATAAAGACCCAACTCCTTTCCAGAGTGCTCAAGGGCCTGTGGTCGGCGTCATTATACACATTCAGACTCGTGTCCCGTGTGGCCTGTGGGCACTTGCTCATTATCGGTACTGGATCTCTGTTCCTGAAATAGAGATTTAATTTTCAAGCTCCCCTCGCTGGCTCGACGCTTCTCTGCCAGAACACCGTTTCCCCTCCTATCCATCTATTGAATCCTTATCCCCAAAGTCCTCATCGAATACCTCCTGTGTAAAATTCTACTCAGATCATCCAGTCAGAAGTAATAAGGGCTTCTGGAGCCTGTGTTTAGTACTCAGACTTCTGCCTCCTGACATCAGTGTGTCAGCCATGTTGGAGTCCTTTGCAGCAGAGATAAGTGGATCTCTGAGGGGCTGGAGAGATGGTTCAGTAGTTAAGACCACTGGCTGTTCTGGCAGAGGACCCAAGTTTAGTTCCCAGCACTCACAAGGCAGCTAAGAACTGTCTATAACTCCAGTTCCAGGGGAATTCAATACCCTCTTCTGACCTCTCAAGGCATTGCATGTCACAGGTGCAGTTACATGTAGACAATACACTCACACACATAAAATTTTAAAAAGTATTTCTGAGATTCTGAGTCCCCACCAGAGGGCGTCCCACCTGAGAGGAAGCTGGTGTATAGAAAGCCACCTCTGATTTCCTGAGACTGCCATCCCTCCGAAATGTTGGCACTGAAGACTTTGGACGACCTCCCCTAGCAAGACAAAGCCCTTCCCCCAGGAGTAAAGGACCCAGGAACCCAGTCCAGGAAAGCTCATCCCTGTGCTGGATTCTGCACAGAAAGACATACAGTTGTCCCTCGGTATCCATAATGGACTGGTTCCCAGACCTATCCTCTGATACTGGAATCCACAGAAACTCCAGTCCCCTTTACAAAACAGCAGATCAGTTGCATGAAACCTGTGCAATCCTCCAGTGTACTAGTTTAAATCTTCTCCGGATTTCCTGTAATACCTAATGCAATGTAAATTTGATGTAAATAGGGCTGGAGAGATAGCCTAGTGGTTGAGAGCGCCGACTGCTCTTGCAGAGGACCCGGGTTCGATCCCTAGCACCCACATGGCGGCTGAGAACCATCTATAACTCCAATTCCAGGAGAACTCCAGTTCCAGGGGAATCCGACGCCCTCTTCTGACCTCCACAGCGTTGCACGACATGGGTGCACAAACCTACATGCAGACAGTACATTCATACACATAAAATAAATAAATAAAAAAATTAAAAAAAATTGATGTAAATAGCTCCTATATTCTATTGTTTAGGGATAATGACAAGAAAATAGTCTGCATGTGTTTAGTAGAGAAACATTTCCCCCAAATATTTTTTTAATCTGAGGTTGGCTCAGTCTGTGGATGTGGAAGGCTGACTGCTCTGGGTACAGTTCAGTTTGGGTCATGCTGAACCAGGACCAAAAGGTCCCCCTTTGCCACCAAGCTCTAGTCTAGCAGCTTTCCAAGCATGAGCTCATGATGTCCCAGGCTCATGCCATGCAACAGAGGGTAGTACTGGCTTTTGTTGTGGCCTCTGTATTTAACACGGCGCTGGGCAATAGAAGGGTTATTTTGCCAGTCTTGAGAGTTTGACTGGGCCTTTTGGCTTAGCTTCCAGTAGGGAAGACATGCCTTAATAGCAGTGTAGCTGCCCTGGGAGCCAGGGACCTGACCCAGCCTTTGTGGTTTGATAGCAACTCCCCAGTAGAGACTCAGCCCCACCACCGTGTCCCTCCCTGAAGTCAGAGCAAAGTCTAATTGGACTAGGACTTTGCTCCAGACTCCATGGACTTAGGATAGTATTATTATAGAATTTATGCTATTATGACAGTATAACCTGAGTTGTTCAGGTTGGGCCCAAACAGAGGGAAGAATCTTATGCTGCTCTATAATCTCCAGAATTTGAGGTCTTGTTCCTATCACAGTTACAATAAATGCTACAGATTTGAAATCTGAGTGCTTCGTAGTCTGCTCTGAATATTGATATAAATGTGTCTTCCCATTCACCACCATACTAAATGACAATGTTTTTGGTCCCTCTCCAAGGTCTCCATCTCTAAGCTCTTAATTAGAAAAGAAGAAGCAGTAATTATTAAAGTTATTAAAATATGGAATATTACAAAGGAGCGGATTAGAAGTCTTCATGCTAATCCAAGCAAATCGTGCTAATGTTACTTTGATTCTAGCAAATGCAAACCTACAGAGGAAGATAAAAGCTAGAGTTTGCTTCCTAAGAGGAGGGTTGAGCCTATTTGCTAAGCTGGAACTCATCCAGCATTCACCAGGAGCTGCTGAGAGGCAGGAGGCGATGAAAGGAAGATTTTTTGTGAACACTATAGAGAAGGTGACGTAAGGAGAGGTGAGCGGTGTGTCAAGAGAATCAAGCCAGTAGTAAACGATCACGCTCAGAGGGAGATAAAGTATACAAACAAGTGTCCCTTTTTTCTTTTTTTTGTGTGTGTACACATGTTCATGTACGCATGCACATGTGTGCTGGTGGATGTGCACGTGTACACATGCATGTGGAGGCCAGAGGTCAGTGCAGGATATCTTCCTTAATAGATATCCACTTCATATTTTGTGATGAGTATCTTATTGAACGTGGTGGAGTTCACCAATTAGACTGGTTGACCAGCCAGCTCTAGAGAGCCTCCTGTCACTACCTCCCCAGAGCTTGGATTACAGGGACAGCATACTGAGCCTGGCTTTTCACACGAGGGTTAGAGATCTGAACTAAAGTCCTCTGTTTGCGTGGCAAGTACTTTACCTAAGGAGCCATGTCTCCAGTCTGTCTTTTCTTTTTTTTCCTTTCTTTTTTTTTTTTTTTTGAGGTGAGGTCACACTATATTGCTCAAACTGGCCTTGAATTTGCAATCCTTCTGTCCTACATTTCTCAGTAGCTGGTACTTCAGGACTGTGTCACTGTGTTTTTCTCAAAGAATGTCTTTTTCTTTGTGTGTGGATACACATGTATTGTATGTGGAGGCCAGGGGTCAACCTTGGACGCTGCTCTTCAGGAGCCTTCTAACCTTGTTTTTTGTTTTTTGTTTTTAATTTTTAAATTTTATTTATTTCTGTATGTGTATGAATGTACTGTCTGCATGCAGGTATGTGCACCCATGTCGTGCAATGCCGCGGAGGTCAGAAGAGGGTCTCAGATTCCCCTGGAACTGGAATTCTCCTGGAATTGGAGTTTCAGACGGTTCTCGGCCACCATGTGGGTGCTGAGGATTGAACCCGGCTCCTCTGTAAGAGCGGTCGGCGCCCTTAACTGCTAGGCCATCTCTCCAGTCCCCTAACCTTGTTTTTTTGAGACAGGGTCTCTCACTGCCCTTGCACTCGCTGATTAGGCGAGTCTGGGTGTCCAGTGAGCCCCAGGCCTTCATCTGTCTCTGCTTCCCCAGTGCTGATGTTACAAATGTGCACCACCACACGTGGTTTTTTCACATGTGTTCCAGGAATCAAACTCAGGTCCTCATTCTTGCAAGACAAGCACTTTATAAACGTAGCCATCTTCCTAACCTATGGAGTGCCTTTTCCACCCTGTGACTTCAGGAACGGCACTAATTATCACGACTGTTCAAAACTTAAGGTCCAACCTGGACAGCTCTGCACATTGAACTGGCTAAGTGAGCATGTCCATTTATGAACAAGAGGAATGTATACATCTGCCAGCACAGTTATGAATGAGAGGAATGTATACATCTGCCGGCACAGTTATGAACGAGAGGAATGTATACATCTGCCGGCACAGTTATGAATGAGAGGAATGTATACATCAGCCAGCATGGTCCTAGGGGCTCCAACTGAACTCCACATGAGCATGGCCTGTCAAATTTAATGCGTGTCAAAGAGAGCTCTAAATCACATCCACATCTGTTCTTCCTACCTTGGGTCTCCACCTCAGCCCCTGGGTCCTATGCCCACCCAGTCCTCCAGACACATGCCCTTGATGCTCCATTCTTTTTAACCGTCTTTGCTAAAAGTTGGGGTTGCAACCATGGCAACGTCTTCCCAGGCTTTGCTGCTCTCTTACCTTCAGCTCGGTCACTCCACTTCTCATCTTTGTCATCTTTGTCATCTTCACTGAATCTCCTAACTCTGCTCTTACTTCTTCTACTACCCACTGTGCTCCTGCCAAGCCATGCTTCGCAGCCTTCCCAGCCTCTGTGCCTTTGAATAAAGGGTTCTTTCTGTTCAGAGTCTCTCTCCTCCCTTGCCTGCCTGTCAATCACTTGCCTATAACCCAAAGCCATCCTGAGGGTGGCCTTCTCTGGCTGTCCAGCAGCCTTGCTGTCTCTCACGGCTTTGGGCATGGTGTCATCAGAGCTCTGGTCCCTTGATGTTGGTGTCCTGATAGTCAGAGATGGAACATCTGATGGTTACTATTGATTATTGATTTGACAGATCTAGAATCACTGGGCATGGCTGTGAGGGATTTTCTAGATTAGGTTAATTGACACAGGAAGACTCACTCTACATGTATGCATCATCATTCCCTGGACTGAATAAAACAGAACACTACCCGAGGACCTGGATTCTTCCTTTTCTGCTTTTTGACTGAGGATGCATCGTGACCAGCTGCCTCTCGCTCCTGCTGCCAGGACCTCCCCACCATGTTGTATTGCATCCCCTCAAACTTTCAGCTAGAATAAGCAGTTCCTTCCCCTAGGTTGCTTTCTGTCAGGTATTTGTTGCAACAACAACAACAACAACAATAGTAACTAATACAACAGAGTCCGAATTTGCTTATTTGTGGGGTCTTACCAAACTCTTGCTTGTGCCCTCCTTGGGGCTTAGCACATCTCTAGTTATAGAACTTGGGCCCCAGAGAGTGCTCAACCTCATAGACCCTTGCATCTTTGAAGGACAGAGAGACCAGTGTGAAAGCAGGATGCTCTGGAGGTGCCACAAAGAGCTGTGTGTGATGCTGTGATCTGATGAATTACGAAGTATCGCCAAGGCAAGACTCATGGGTCTGAAGGGAAGCAAAGAATCATGAAAAGTCTTGGCAAAGTCTTTTGGCTGAGACCTCACTGTGTTATAAAATGACCTTGGTGGAGCTGAAAAAAAATCACCACTTTGAGGACATGTGGGACTTGAAAGCAAATATTTCAATTGAGCATAGCTACCGATTATTGAACACCCACTCCATCTAGCGTCTACATTTTATCTGTTCTGTATTTAACCTAACATCTCTGCATATCAAGCATACTTATGCTTGTAGATGTAGAAAGTCTAGATTGAGAGAAGTTAAGACCTAATGTATCAGTGGCCACAGAGGCAGAAAGGGAATGGAATTAGAGCTTTTAAACATAAATCTGAATTCCAAGCCTGGTCTCTTCCTACTAACTTAAACAGGCCCTAGAAAATGAAGTTGAGGGGGCTGGAGGGATGGCCTAGCGGTTAAGAGCGCCGACCACTCTTACAGAGGACCCGGGTTCGATCCCCAGCACCCACATGGTGGCCGAGAACCGTCTAAAACTCCAATTCCAGGAGAACTCCAGTTCCAGGGGAATCCGACACCCTCTTCTGACCTCCGCGACATTGCACGACACGGGTGCAGAAATTTGCATGCAGACAGTACATTCACACACATACAGAAATAAATAAAAATTAATAAAAAAAGAAAAAAGAAAAAAGAAAATGAAGTTGAGCACCAGGCCAGGATCTATGCTATGGATTGGTCACACTTTTGACCTTTTCTCTCATTAAAAATATTGTGGCTAGAGAGATGCGTCAGCAGTTAAGAGCACTGGCTGCTTTTGTAGAGGACCCAAGTTCAACTCCCAGCACCCACATAGGAGCTAACAACTGTTTGTAACTCCAGTTCCAGGGGATCTGACGCCCTCTTCTGACTTCTACGGGCATTGCATGACACGGGTGCATTCACATACATGCAGGAAATACACTCATAAATATAAAATAATATTTTTTAAGTATTATAAGGTTGAGCCAGGCATCGTGGCTAATGCCTTTAATCATAGCACTTGGGAGGCAGAAGCAGGTGGATCTCTGTGAGATAGAGGACAGCTTGGTCTACATAGCACATTCCAGACCCACTGGGGCTACAGGGAGACCATGAGTCAAGCAAAACCAAACGTATTATAGGGTTAACAGCAGCCTGGCACACAGACTGAGGTGTGCGTCTGATAGCTTTCCTGCCTCCCCTCGCTGCTGGTTGGTGCCACTAAGAAAGCAAAACAGGTCCCAGGGGGTGTCTGGTGAGGAAAGGAAGAGACTTCACAATCCACAAGTCTTTGAGAATTACTTCATTATTGTACTTTCAAAATGCTATTTTTATTAGTGTGTATGTGTTGTGTGTGTGTGTGTGTGTGTGTGTGTGTGTGTGTATGCAGCCATGTTCATACCAGGGTGCATATGTGAATGTCAAAGGACAACATTTGCAGGTTCCAGGGATAGAACTTGGGTTGCCAGGCCTGCATGGCAAACACTTTTACCTGCTGAGCCATCTTGGCGGTCCTTGTCTTTTTGAGTCAGGGTCTGCCTGTAGCCTAGGCTGGCCTCAAACTCACAGAGATCTGCCTGCTTCTGCCTCCCAAGAGCTGGGATTAAAAGCATGTGCCCAGCCTAGTCCTTGCCTTTCTATTTTAAAAAGTAATTCATTTTTTTATGGTGTGGAAGATTGAACTCAGAGACTTGTGCATGCTGTGAACAGACTCTACCACTGAGTTGAATCCCTAGTTCTCAAAGTACTTTAAAAAAAAAACCTTATCATGGACTGGAGAGATGGCCTAGTGGTTAAGAGCACTGACTACTCTTGCAGAGGACCCGGGTTCGATCCCCAGCACCTACATGGTGGCTGAGAACCATCTTTAACTCCAGTTCCAGGGGAATCTGACACCCTCTTCTGACCTCCTTGGCATTGTATGACACGGGTGCACAGACCTACATGCACACAGTACATTCATACACATAAAAAATAAAAAAACCCTTATCATTAGCCAGCTGTGGTGGCACATGCCTTTAATACCAGGACTCAGGAGGCAGAGGCAGGTGTGTTTTTGAGTTTGAGGCCAGCCTATCTGGCTACAGGGAGACCCTGTGTCAAAAAGACCAAAAAAAGAAAAAAGAAAAATCCTTATTTTCAGTCTTGTGTTGGCATGTCTTTTGTCTCAGCACTTGGGAGGCAGAGACTGGTGGATCTCTGAGTTTGAGTCCAGCTTGGTCTACAAAGCAAGTCTAGATCAGTCAGAGTGATGTAGTGAGACCCTGCCTCAAAAATATTCTCTCTGTTCCTCACACCAATATTCGAGATATATCATATTACTCTCAAGTTGGTGAGATGGTTTATGGGGCAAAGGTACTTGGTGTGCCAGCTTGCTGACAGGAATTTGCTCCCCCAAACCCACATAAAGGTGGGAAGAGAAAATTGACTTCTGAAGGTTGTGCTATGGTACGTGCCCCCATCACACAAACATGCACTAATAATAAATAAATAAATAAACAAATAAAATGTAAAATATTATTCTCCTCTTCAAGGTGAGAATACTGCAGCCATGGAGTTTAGGGGTCATGAAGGCAAATCTTGGCTGTTAACCTCACATACCTGAGAATAAGGAACCTTATTCTCAGTTGGAGAATTTTCCAGAAAGTTGAAGAACTTTCCAGATCAGATTGGCATGTGGCCATCACTGTGGGCAGAGCTATCCCTAGGCAGGTGGGCCTGCACTGTAGAGGAACGGTAACCAAATAAGCCAGAGGGAATATGTCAGGAAGCAGCATCCCTTCATAGTTTCTGCTTCAAACTCCTGCCTTGAGTTCTTGCTTTGACTTCCTTTGATGATAGACTAAGTGTATGATGAAATAAACCCTTTCCTCCCCTAACTTGTTTTGGTTATGATGCTTACCACACCAGCAGAGAACCAAACCTTGACTAACTTTGAGTAACAAGCGAAGGGCTTAGAAAGAACTGACATGCAGGTGTTTATTCCCCCCAAACCACCAGCTCCCAGCATACTGCATGACAAATATTTATGTGTGAATATATGAATACTGATAAGAATAATGGATTTTTATTGCACTTACAATGTGACAGATACTTAACAAAGTGCTCTGCAGGAATTATCTTGTTTAATTCTCATAACAGCCCTATGATATAAGAGCTTTTATTTGTCTAACTTTTCAGTGCAGCAAACTGAGGCACAGAGGCATTGAGATCATTTGTTTAAGTGGCAGACCCTGTATTTAAACCCGATCCTGGGGGGCAGGGGAGATGGCTCAGTAAGTAAAGTGCCTGTTCTGTAAACATGAGGGTCTAAGTTTGGGTCACTAGCACCTTAATAAAAGCCAAGCATGCCGGGCATGGTGGTGCATGCCTTTAATCCCAGCACTCGGGAAGCAGAGGCAAGAAGATCTCTGTGAGTTCAAGGCCAGCCTGGTCTACAGAGCAAGTTCCAGGACAGCTGGGGCTACAGAGAGACCCTGTCTCAAAGAGACCAAAAAAAAAAAAAAAAAAGCCAGGCACTGTAGCACCTGTCTGTACCTCTAGCACTGGGAATAGGAGGAGGGTCCCTGAGGACCTGAGGTCATTGGCCAGTCAACTCAGCCAAATGATTCAGAACCCATCTCAAAAATCAAGATGGAGAGTGGTAGAGGCAGATGCCCACTATCAACCTCTGGCCTACACATGCATATATACAGATGTGTACACACATGAATTTATATATATATGCACATATCACACACATATACAATTTAAATTAATTTACAGTTCTTCAATTACCATCATTCTTTTTCCTTCTCCTACCACCCCAAAATGGAAAATTGTATTTTAAATAATCACTAGGTATTGTTGTTGCAACTGATCTGTGCTTGACATTTGTATAAAGTGGTGTGTGTAGTCTTGTATAGTGGCCTGAAAATAAAACTATAACTGCATAGCTGGGCATAGTGGTGCACGCCTTTAATTCTAGCACTTGGGAGGCAGAGGCAGGTGGATCTTTGTGAGTTCAAGGCCAGCCTGGGCTACAGAGTGAGTTCCAGGACAGCTGGGGCTACAGGGAGACCCTGTCTCAAAAAGACTAAAAAAAAAAAAAAAACCCAAAAATCCCCCCAAAACAAAACTATAACTGCATCAGAAACTGCTTAGAAATTAAATATTTTTTAGTGACTGATATACAGTGGTAAATACAGAAATGTCAACTCTGAACATCCCATTTCTCTCAAATATGAAGGAGCAAAAATTGTTTCCCAGTGTGTTCTCTGTGCCACTGGAAATGCAGTCCCAATTGTGTGATCAGGTTTGGTCACCTTCTACCTGGATGCTGTGTGAGTTGTGATGTCTTAGATTCTGGGATCTGTGAACATGTCTTGTATTTGTTCAGTAACTGTCTAAGAACATTAAAAAAAAAAAGCAAAACAAAAAAACCTGGTTCTTATGACTGCTGAAGCTTTGCTTCTTGGAAGGTTGTCCTGTGCGCTTCTGGATCAATTAATCATGTGTTCTATCTTCTAGAATCCCTCTCTCAGAGAGGGCCAGTCCTGGCTTCATTTAGACCTGGCATCCAGTGGGTAAATTTTAAATAACTTATTTATTATTTTTTTGTTCTATGTATACGAGTGTTCTGCGTGCATGGATGTAAGTACACCCACGTCATGCAATGCCTGAAGAGGCCAGAAGAGGGCATTGGAGCCCCTGGAACCAGAGTTATGGGCGGTTGTTAGCCACCATGTGGGTGCTGGAAATCGAACCCAGGTCCTCCACAAGAAGATAGTGTTAAAAAAAAGATAGTGTTCTTACCGATGAGCTATCTCTCCAGTCCCATGCCAGCCTTTTTATGTGCTTTTTCTTTTTCTTTTCTTTTTTTTTTTTGTATTTTTGAGATAGAATCTCCCTTTAAGTCCCAGCTAGCCTGGAGCTCACTCTGTAGAGGACTCTCAGGTCCTTGTGGTTGTCCGGCAAGGATTATTTTTTTTAATGTGTATGAATGTACTGTCTGCATGCACGTTTGTGCACCCGTGTCATGCAATGCTTCAGAGGTCAGAAGAGGGTGCTGGGTTCCCCTGGAACTGGAGTTAAAGATGATTCTCAGCCGCCATGTGGGTGTTAAGGATTGAACCGGGGTCCTCTGCAAGAGCAGTCAGCGCTCTCAACCGCTAGGCCATCTCTCCAGCCCCAGTCTGGCAAGGATTTTACCAACTGAAGCTGTCTCCCTAGGCTCCCCCTTTCTCCAGCTTGTTTTTGAGCCCCAGGATCCCTGCCTGCTTAGTTCTTAGTGGGGTCTTTACCACATTGGCTTGGGGAAGGGAATACTAAAAGTAAATGCTCTGTTAGGACTCTTGTCCCTTAAGATCTTTTGCTCTTGGGAGATGATCCCATGCTCTTCTGCAAGGATCTAGGCATCTTAGTAGCTAACCTGTGGCATTCCCATGAGTTTAGTATACTCCCAGGGTAGAGTGAAAGTTGTCAGTCTCATGGTCACCTTGCATTCTAAAGCTCCTACATTTGCATAATTAGTTCATTTTCACCTGTCCCTGGGCATTTCTGACAGACAAGTCATTTTGCTTAATTCTGCCAGGGAGCAGTCCTGTCATCCTTCTCTGTGCATGAATGTGGCAGCTGGACTAGTCAAACCAGTCCAGATTGATCTAACAAGTAGTGTAGAATCTTATGTTCCTCTTACTTCCCCTGTTCTTGATCCTCCGGCTCCTCCCTTCAAAGAAACAAATAGTACCACTTACTGAGGGCTTGTGAGGTACTAAGCATGGATTATTGCTTCTATACATTATCACATTTAACCCTCAAAACAGTCCTACAAGATAAAAGCTTTGATTCCCAGTTTGCAGATGAGGAAAAGGCAATTTGGCCCACAAGGCAAGGTTCAGAAAACTGATCTCCATTTCAAGTTTTGTGCACACTGTTCTGAAGGCTCAAGTCTGCTGTGGCCTGACTTATGGCCTGGGCAGGAGACAGGTTGAAGCAGATACTTGTATTTGGCTTTATTTCTTCTTATGTCTGAATATGTGCTGGGGTACATACTCAGGTTTCATGTCAGTGGAGAGACTGTGTTCTTTTTTTTTTGTCTTCTTCTTTAGTGCCTTTAATTATAAAAATATTCTGCTCTCAAAAAAAAAAAAATAGAAAACCAGAAGGCAGTAGTCTGACAGCACAAAAATATACAGTTGGAAGAGATTACAATTAGATCTGACAACTAAATCCTGTTCAGGATTCTGAACATAAAAGCATGTTTAGGGACTGGAGAAGATGGCTCAGTGGTATTTGATGTTACTTGATCCTGGTAACAACCTGGCAGGTAATAACTGTCTGTAACTCTAGTTCCAGGGGGATCTGATGCCCTCTTCTGGTCACCATGAGCATTGGATGCATAGGTGCATTTACATATATGCAGGCAACACACACACATAAAATAAACATAAATAAAATTAAAAAAAAGCACATTTATACAGAGTGTCAAACCAATGGTTGTTTTTATTATTTTTTTCAGTGCTGGGGATGTACTATGTAAGATCTAGGAATTAGGACATAGTACATGCCAGGCAAATCCTCTACCACTGAGTCACTTCCCTAGCCCTTTAACCAGTGGTGTTTACATGTATTTCTACCCTGTTGCACTGTAGATGATGGTGCTTCATGCTAAAGAATGTATCTGAATGGGAGATGTTGGGTAGTTTCATTACAATAGCTTTGAACTTCTGTTTGGTACAGTGCTTCTTAATCAGGAATGATGTTGATCATTAAGATATATACTAGTGCTGGACATGGTGGCGCACGCCTTTAGTCCTAGCACTTGGGAGGCAGAGGCAGGCGGATCTTTGTGAGTTCAAGGCCAGCCTGGTCTACAGAGTGAGTTCCAGGTCAGCTGGGGCTACAGGGAGACCCTGTCTCAAAAAGACAAAAAAAAAAAAAAAAAATAATTATATATAATATATAATTATATATATATTATATATATACTAGTAATAAACAATACAGCTGGATTCTAAGCCTGTTAACATTGTTTTCCAGAGGGACACAATGCTTAATGTAGAAGAATCATAGGTGACAAATATCTGTGATTACATAAGGTCTGTGCATTTTAGAGACAAAAGGGTGCCTTGTTTCTTTCTTCCAAGTTTCATAGCCTCTTCTCTCCTCCTCCCTGTGAGACTGTGGCTTCTAGAAGCCCCCAGATCTGCAGTGCATGGCCTCTTTCTATATGACTATTGCTCAATGCTTATTGGTGAGAAAGAATATGATTCTCATGCTACCTCTAAGCCTCAGTTTCAGTGCATTGGCAGATTATTGTTCTTCATTCTGGAGCCACCAACTAAACCTCACATCCCTGACACCTACTCCATGCATCTGAAGAGGGGTATCTCAGCTCTGACAGCTACCTGTTTCAGTACAGCCTTCTTCCACTAGTCCAAGAAAAGTGATTCCTTCCAGCCCAGTAGTTCTGCTGCACCTCTGATATACCCAACTCACTGTCTGTCACAAAATGAAATTCATGTGACAATTCAATTCCATGAAATGTCCAGAAAAGGCAAGTTTATAGACAGAGAGTCGACCAGTGGCGACCCACAGTTAAGGGTAGGAACTGGGATTCATGTAAATGAGCAGACAGAGACTTACAGGGGAATAGCAACAATCTAAAACTGACTTGTGGTGAATGTTGTCAGTGAATTTTCTAAACATGACCAATTTACATACATACTTAAAAGGGGTGAATTGTATGGTATGTGAAATGTCTCAATAAAGCTGCTAAAAATGAATGTTCCTTATACTCCCATGCTCTTTGGTTAGAGTGTCAGACTTCACAGTCAGGGATTTGCCTTCTTTTGGTTGCAACTATATTCCCAGCCTCTGAGCAGTGCCTGGTGGGAAGAAGATCTCAGATATCCAGGCAATGAGGGGATAGATGTGATGGCCATCTCTTATCACTGTGCAAGGATCTGAGGTCGGCCAGCAGCAGGGATACACTGAATACAGAACTAATAACGGATTTCACATTCATGGGTTCCCTTTTCAAAACACTGCACATAAACAACTGCAAGGGACCCTTATTTTGGCTCAGTTTCAGGGGTTTGGGCCCCTTGGTCTCTGGGCCAGCATGTGGGAAGGCATAGTGGGGCACAGTCGCTCAGTGATCTCAGGGAAGACAGGAATCCGAGAGACAGAGTCAGAAAGAACCTGGGACAAAACACAGCCCACAGAGACATCTCCTCAGTGACCTACCCTCTCCATTTATACCGGAAGTGTCCAACTTTTGGCTTCTCTGAGCCGCATTGGACAAAGAAGACTTGTCTTGATTTTGCCTTTTAAAAGTTTCCATCACCTCCCAATAAGTCCATCGATTGTGAATCCATCCATGGACTAATGCATGGATGATGGGGTCAGCACTCTCATTGATCCAACTACCACTCTGTGATTGGGTCCATCAGGTGGGGACCAAGTCTTCAACACATGATCTGGGAGGGGAGGGCGGGCACTTCATATCCAAGCCATAATACTACAGATTACATCAACTCATGAGGGCCTGGTGAGGTGGCTCAGTGGTTAAGAACACTGGCTGCTTTTGCAGAAGACCTGGGTTCAGTTCCCAGTACCCATATGGTGGCTAAAAACTATCTGTAGCTGCAGTTCCAGGGGATCTGACACCTTCTTCTGGCCTCTGCCAGCATTTCGTAAATGGGTACATTTAATAGACTCATACACATTAAATAAAAATAAGCAAACAAGTAAAAAAATTTAAAAAATCACCCCATGAAAGCTTCATTTCAATGGCTGTGTGGGGTGGTGTGCTCTTAACCTTGCCCACCTCCTTCCACATCCTCCTCCTCCTCATCTCATCGTTGTTACAGAGATGCCTGCAAGCACTTTCCCCAAGATTCCCTTCCAGGATGGTTCTGGGTTAGCGTCTGTAAATTCCCGTGGAAGCTGGACACGGGCAGAGAAGAAGCACTGCGCTGTGTGGACAGAAGAGAATCCGGGGCTGGGGGTGGTTGGCAGGAGAATCTGGGGCTGGGGAGGTTGGCAGAGCTTTCAGACGAGCTCCTGTGAACCATCCGCTTTGATGCTGCAGGTCGCCGAGAGTCTAGCTTTCCTGTGATTTGTGAAGTTGGCGGCACTGCTGGGAAGTCTACCGAGAGCTCCTTGCTTTGAGGTGTAGATAGCAGAGTTTGTCGTCGGCCACTTTCCAGCTCTGCTCACTTCTTGTCATGACAATCAGCCGTTGTGCTGGCCATTGCTCCACAGGTCTTCCCGATGGCTGTGGAAGTGACTGATTCCCCATGAAAGTCGTGGCATGAACGGAGCTAGAGTGCCCCACTATCGCCCCAAGCTTCTGTGTGCTCCCTTACTCTGTACCTTCTTTGACACAATGGCTACAGAGCATGTTTTAAAACAACCCAGAATTGGATAATGGTGAAGGAAGGGAGAGTAGAGGGTCCATGTCTCCATTTTAAGGCACCAGTTGCCTCAAGGGAAATCTCTCTCTCTCTCTCTCTCTCTCTCTCTCTCTCTCTCTCTCTCTCTCTCTTGACAGGGTCTCCCTATAGCCCCAGCTGGCCTGGAACTCACTCTGTAGTCCAGGCCTTGAACTCACAGAGATCCGCCTGCTTCAGCCTCCCGAGTGCTAGGATTAAAGGCATGTGCCACCATGCCCGGCTGGGAAACATCTCTTATCAATCTGTGGATGCCCTGGATCTTTTTCTCTTCCCATGATGGCTTCTGTCATCTCTGTCTCCTGTTCTCTGTGCTACTGTGATTGGGAGGGGCCTTTTTCCCCTCTTCACCAGACTCTAGAATATATCTTTTCTCAGATCCCATTTTGGTCAGCTTTCCTGTTTTTACAGGCTTGATAGAATCCCCCGGTCATCTGGTTCCACCACGTTGCACAGCTGATCCTGAGGGTCCTCCGGAGCTCTGTGCGGCTTGTCACTCATCAGTCTTCTCACCCCGTGCTAGAAGCAGGAGGAGTTAGAGTTGGATTCCTGCTGAGGAAAAGACCCCTGCTCTTTCCCTTCAAACCGTTCAGAAAAGCAATCAGGTCAAGTTTATCTTCTGTTAGACTGTACGATTTTGATTCAATTGGCACCTGAATGACCACATTTCTGAACCCTCTTTAAAAAGCCTGTAGGTCAGGTAGGGTCTTTCAAGTCTTGACCATACTTAGTACCAATTACCTATAGATCCCCAACCTCAGCTGTTTCTGACCAGGATACCATTTATAATGTAGCCTAATGCCCATTACCCAGGGCCTGGAGTTAAGTTACTCTCAAATTTGATGTCTGAGCTCTGTATATTTGAGCATTTTGCCCCAGTGCCTATCCTGGGCCTGGCTGGCTATTGTACTTCATGTTGCAATCCTTCCCCAAGATGAGGCCAGGATGTTGAGACTTCACTCAACTTAGTGACTTCCTTCCAAATGCAGATGGTGCTGAAGCGCAGTATTTCCTGTCATCACTCCTTCCCTGAATGGGTGGATCATCGGAACTGCCATCCCCCACTCTACATCTCTCCCTATACCAAGCTCTTCCAGTTTCAGTTCCTCCATCACCCCTTGAATCTCTCCTGACCCTACTAGTGGCTGTGCTTTGCTTAAATCACACACAATAAGCTATACTTGCCAGACTCTGAGCTTTGGGCCATTTATATGAATGCTCTTGTTAGAACCTGTCTCTTCAGCAAACCTATTCTCCACCTTGTGCTGTGGAATAAGAGCCAGGTGAGTCTTAGTCAGGATCCTATGGTGCTGCCCAGAGTACTTATCTCTCAGTTACCTAGATCCCATTGCCCAGAACCCATCGCCAGTGCACCAGCTTGGCGGACTTTCTTACAGCAGTGTGTGTGTGTGTGTGTGTGTGTGTGTGTGTGTGTGTGTGTGTCTGTATGTGTGGTTGGGGAGTATAAAAAGCAATAGAGGAAGAAATCTTCCTGTTAGTTCAGGCACCAGGGCTGCAGTTCTCTAGGTAATAACACTTCCATTTGTCTTGGGGAAAAGAAAATCTATGGAGTCTCGGAAAGCTATTCTGTTCACAAAGGTAGAGGGAATTCTCAGATCTCGGGAGAATCGTCATCTGATAGAAATAAAAATGCATGTTAGAACCATTGAGATGTACTGATCACCCTGGGACAGACGAAGCCTGCATCTTTGATGGTTTATTGCTTTAAGGAAAGCCAACGCCTAATTAACAACGATGACAAGGACAGTGGCTCTGCTGCAAAGAATTCCAGGGGCAAAAAGGTATTTATTGTGTTTCAGAAGTGTGCCAGTCCAGGTGGAGATGGAATTATCAAATGCTGAGATTTCCGACCACAAATCTTAAAGACCTCAAGCTTGGAGAGGACAGATTGTTTCTTGTAAGGTGTATGAGAAAGTTTTTTAATTTTTTTTTTTAAAACCACCTCTGGCTTATATTTTTTTACCCTGAAAAGGCAAAAGCTTTTGAGCTATAAGCTGCCTTTCTTTATAGAATCATGAAACTCTTCTTCAGATGTAGTCAAATTCTATTGCCAAAAGGCAGGGGATAAATTGGGGATAAATAGATCCCTGTGTTCATTAAAACCTCCAGTCCATGAACTAGATTCCACTGTGGAAGCCGTCATCTTGGCAGAACTGGATATGGATGAAAAATATGTGTATGTTCAGGTCACAAGCTGTGTCTGTCTCTAGAGAGGTTACCATGCACACACAAACAAGGAGCGTGCACACACACACACACACACACACACACACACACACGACGCACACATTTTCTGGTGCTAAGCTCCCTCAGTTTCCTCTGATTATAGGAATGCCTTTGATGAAATGGACAGAACTGGGATCAGTGACTTTTCCTTAATCTTGCAACCAAAAAGCTACAGTTTACGATGCAAAGAAACTTCTCAAGTCACATTATCTTTTGATGTGGGGTTACAGTCTTGATCCCTTGGGACCCCATTTTTGCCCTCCACCCAGGACCATGAATGAATGTGGGTGAGCTTGAATTCGAATTTCAGAACGCTGAAGGCAGAGAACTCCTATTTACGCCCTTGCTGGAAGCGGTGAAAACTGAGAGGAACTTGCTATTGTGTGTGAGAGAAAGGAGCCTGGGGGTCAGGAGGTGAGAATGATAGGCTTGGAGCCAAGCTTGTAGCTCCCCAACTGATGATGGAGAAATGGTTTTGAATAAAAGGATAGATGAGGCCGGGTTCAAGAGCACAGTTCTAGGAGACATCTGGAACAGGTACCTTCTAAGTACTCTCCAAGTTCATGTCCACTCTTAAAACTGAAGTGAAGAATCAGGCTGTTTATCAGATATAACTGTAATACAGCTTAGTAACAGGGCACCTGATCATCCTTATCAGGTTCGAGGTGGGTTAGAGATCCCATTACTGGCCACACTCAGGAAGTATCCTGGGTATTTCCGAAGAAAGGCGTGTTGACTTCATTATAGTCTTGGATCAGAGTCTGAAGCCCACCCTCTCCATGTCCTTGTGTTCTGTAAAAGAATTGGCCCAGGAGATCTCCTGAGCCCAGCGGCAGGAAGAGGGGAAGACAGGTAGGAACTGGGTGCCTTGGCGAGCTGATTGCTGATCGTTTGGTCCTGCTGTCTTTGGTTTGATTGGCCTTTGTGGCTGTGAGGTTGGAGTTATCCCCCCAGCTGGGATTAAAGGTGTGGTCTTTGGCTTGATTAGATCTAGTGGCTGTGGGGGCGGAGTTATCCTCCCAGCCGGTATTAAAGGCACGCTTGTGTGACTCTTGAGATTTGAGATCTCT
>VZQC01008455.1:1646890-1815452 GCA_009823505.1 Rhizomys pruinosus | reverse complement strand
TCAACATCACTAATCATTAAGGAAATGCAAATGAAAACCACTTTAAGATATCATCTTACTCCAATAAGACTGGCTAGGATCAAGAAAACAAATGATACCAAGTGCTGGAGAGGTTGTGGGGAAAGGGGAACACTCATCCACTGCTGGTGGGAATGTAAACTCGTACAGCCACTATGGAAAGCAGTGTGGAGAACCCTTGGAAGACTTGGAATGAACTTGCCACCCGACCCAGCCATACCACTCCTGGGCATGTACCCTCAAGACTTACGCCACCACAGAGATACATGCACGGCCATGTTTATTTCAGCTCTCTTCACAATAGCAAGGAGCTGGAACCAACCTAAATGCCCCTCAACTGACGAGTGGATAGAGAAAATGTGGTACATCTACACAATGGAGTTCTATGCAGCAGTAAAGAAAGACGACATCACGAGCTTTGCAGGAAAATGGCTGGAGCTAGAGGACATCATGCTGAGTGAAGTAACACAGTCCCAGAAAAACAAACGACGAATGGTATCCCTCATCTGTGGATGCTAGTGCCAATTACCCAGTTGTAAGTATTTCTTGTGTAGGGCCCCCTGAGCTTCTGTACAAAGCAGTTGGACATAATGCATTTTGGAAACAACAACAACAACAGAAAATACTGCATCAAAGAACTGACTGAAACAGTGAACTTCTGCTCAAAACAGTCAACGTCCCCATGGAAAATATTGAGAAAGACTAAGAGATGGAAAGCATGTTTGGCAGAATGCACGAGCTCTGACGGGGTGGGGGAATGAGCGGGAACACAGGTCTAGATTTGTTAAAAATAAATAAATAAATACATTAAAAAAAAAAAAAAGAATTGGCCCAGAAGCTAGGCGTGGTGGTGCACGCCTTTAATCCTAGCACTTGGGAGGCAGAGGCTGGCGGATCTCTGTGAGTTCAAGGCCAGCCTGGTCTACAGCATGAGTTCCAGGACAGCCAGAGCTACAGGGAGACCCTGTCTCAAAAAGACCAAAAAAAAAAAGGAATTGGCCAGGAAGGCTGGAGAGATGGCTCAGTGGTGAAGAGCACCGACTACTCTTGCAGAGGACCCGGGTTCAATTCCCAGCACCCACATGATGGCTAATAACTGTCTTTAAGCCGATCATGGTGGCACACGCCTTTAATCCTAGCACTTGGGAAGCAGAGGCAGGCGGATCTCTGTGAGTTCAAGGCCAGCCTGGTCTACAGACTGAATTCCAGGCCAGGTGGGGCTACAGGGAGACCCTGTTTCAAAAAAAAAAAAAGTCAAAAAGAATTGGCCCAGGGACAGGTGGTTAGTAATAGAAACAGAGACAGTTTATTAAGAAAGTTGCTCCTGAGAATGGAGATGGGCCAGCGAGTTGGGAGAGGCTTGGGTCCGGAGAGTGTGGATGCTTTATAGGCCATTTACACAGCCCACCTTCTCTGCCGTTTGGAGATTGCTCAGAGATGGCCAGCTCCTTTCCCTTCCTTCCACGTGTGTGCCTGCAGTTGGAAGGGTTTCTAGTCTTCCTCATCTGCCATTCGATTCCTCGACACGTCTACTTGAATGGATCCTCATCTCATCCTCACTGTTATCTTATCAATGCTTTCAGCAGCCACATCCCTTGTCTCCTAAGACTAAAGGTTCTTATCAAAAGCATGTGCAGAGATCTAGAAAACAACTTGGGAGTCTTTCCTCAGAAAAGTATACGCATAGCAGGTCCTCCAGAAAGTACAACTCTGTCTCGAAAGGGTCTAAAGTCAGAAAATCCCACAGCAAAGCAGGATGGTGACTTGGCTAACCTGCTACCATCTTTTGCATGGGAATTTCTTTTATTGCAAGCCAGCCCATAGCTATCTAGGAGAGGAAAGTCCTGAAAAGCTCCCCCCAGCTCTGCCATTTTCCTTTGGTGTCTGTATTAGTCACTTTTCTGTTGTTGTGATAAAACACCATAACCAAAGGAACTTATAAAAAGAAGAATTTATTTGAGCTTATGATCGATGTTTCCAGGGAATCAGAATCCATTGTGGCAGGAAGCATTGGTGGCTGGGGCTGGAGCAGCAAGCCGAGGGTCACATCTCGCAATGAGCACAGGAAGCAGAGAGAGCAACTGGAGACCACAAGGCTTGTTAAACTCACTAAACCTGCCCCCAATAACGTACTTCCTCTAGCACGGCCACACCTTCTAAGACCTCCAAGAACAGTGCCACTAACTGGAGACAAATGTCTGAATACTTAAAGCCTATGGGGGACACTCATTCAAACCACCACAGTGTCTTTGGGGTTCTTTCTTCCCAGAAGCAGGTCTGGGGTTATTCCTGGTCTTATATTCACTCACTCTTTTTAAAAAAAATGTATAGGGCAGGCATGGTGGTGATTACCTTTAATCCCAGCACTCAGGAGGCAGAGGCAGAGACAGATCTCTGTGAGTTTGAGACCAGCCTGGTCTACATAGCAAGTTCCAGGCCAGCCAGGGCTACATAGTGAGACCTTGTCTCAAAAAAATAAAAAAAAAGAAATTGTGTAATGAAACCTACACTAAGTTAAACAATCTTAATTGACAAGTGAAAAATGATACACATTTATAGTGTACATATGATATTCTGATATATGTGCGATATGGAATGGCTAAATCAAGCTAATTAACATATCCATCATCCTGAATCTTATCATTTTTATAGTGACATTTAGAAACTACTCTCTCAGCATTTTAAAAGTATGTGATACATTATTAACTATAGTCACCACTTATATAATAGCTCTCCAGAACTTTCCAGAACATATTCTTCATAACTGAAACATGCACCCTGGGACCACTGTCTCTCAATCCTCCCACCCCAACTGATAACCACCATTCTTCTCTCTGCTTCTATGAGTTCAGCCTTTTCAGAGTTTACATATAAATGAGATCATGCTGTATTTGGTTTACTGTGCCTGACTTATTTAATTTACTATGATACCTTTCAAGTTGATATATGCTTTTGTGACAAGATTTCGTTCTCTTTTTAAAAGGTAAGTAATCTTCAATTGTGTATTTGTTGCACATCTTTTTATCTGTTCAGCTGCTGATAAACACAAAGGCTGATTCCGTAGATTGGCTGTTATGAATAACGTTGAAATGAATATAGGGATGCAGGCATGTCTATGATACACTGATATATTTCCTTTTATATACACACAGAGACACAGACAGACACACGCACAGGCACACAGACACACAGACACACAGGCACATGTATAAGTTCATTTCCCGAGGTGGGACAAATAGTTACATTTATCTTTTAAAGTTTATTTATTTATTTATTTATATTTTATGTGTGTGAGTGTTTGGCCTACATGTCCCCTGTTGTGCAGTGCCAGAGGAGGCCAGGGAGGGCGTTGAATCCTATGGAACTGGAATCAGGGTTGGTTGTTAGCCACCATGTGGGTGCTGAGAACCAAACCCAGGTCCTGTGTAAGAACAGCCAGAGCTCTTAACTACTGAGCCATCTCTCCAGCCCCTAGTAGTTACATTTTTAGTTTTTAAAAGACTTTTCAAATAACAGTTTCCATAATGGCTATGCTAATTCTATACTAATTTTCATTTCCAGAAATAATGTACAGGGGTTTTCTTTTCTAAATCCTTGGCAACACTTGTCTCTCACTGTCTTATAAGAAGCCATCTTACTAGTGTGATATCGCATTGTGGTATTAATTTGCATTTCCCTGATGATTAGTGATCATACACCTGCTAGTTTTTTTGGTAAGTGCCTAGTTAAATCTTCAGTCCATATTACTTGTTTTCATGCAAATGAATTTCTTATATATCATGAATATTAACCTTTTGAGAGATATATAGTTTATAAGTATTTTCTCCTGTTCTGTAGGCTGTCTATTTGTTGGGATTGTTTCTTTGCTGTATAGACGCTCTTTTAGTTGGATGCAATCCCATTTGCCTATTTTTGCTTTGTTGTCTGTGCTTTTGAGAGCTTATAAAAATAAATCAAAACAATAAAATCCAGAATCTTTGCCAAGAACAATGCCATAAACATTTCCTCTATCCTTTTTCCAGTAGTTAGAGCACTTGGGGTCTTATATTAATGGCTTTACTATTTTGAGTTGATTTTTCTGTGTGAGAACTAGAAGTCTAGTTTTATTATTCTGCATATAGTGTTTTTTTCTTCTGAAAAGAATTAGTAAAGTATTTTTAGGTCAAGCCACTTGGATCAACTTTAATTCTTAAACATTTAAAAGATTTGAGATATTTTTGAAAAATATATTTGTTATTTTTGGGGTATGAATATATTGCTCACATGTGGGTAAGTGAACCCATGTCATGCAATCCTGCAGGAGTCAGAAGAGGGCATCAGATCCTCTGGAACTGGAGTTATGGATGGTTATTAGCCACCATATGGGTGCTGGGATTTGAACTTAGGCCTTCTGCAAGAACAGCCGGTGCTCGTAACCACTGAGCCATCTCTCTAGCCCCAGTGGTTTAAATACTTTAAAGCTTCCTTAACTGAAGTCAGGTTCTTAGGCCCTGAAGCATGTTGGGAAGAAGCCGGAGGCAGAAGCCAGAAGATCTGTGCACTAGTCTCGGTTCTGCCTTGTGCTAGTGAGTTTCTCAGGGTGATGCTGTGATGCTTGGTTCCTGGCGCAGAGCTCCAAATCCCTTTGGAATTTCCTGGGTGATAGAAGTGTGTTTTGTTCCAGTGAGGTAAGATCTTGACATCCCTGAATGGTGCTTCCTCACCAAAAAGACCAAACCAATATTAGAAGCTTGGAAGTTGCTGTTTCCCACACCCCTTCCTCAGGGAAAGGAGACTGGAGAACGAGTTTAATGGTCTGTCACACCCACAGGACAGTGTTTGGAGTGCTTCCGGTGGGTGAACACAGGCGAGTTTCTGGAGAGTGTTGGGTATCTTAGAGCGCCTTCCGGCTTCAGCACTTCACGCCATGCAGCCCTTTGTGTGCTGAACAGCACATCTGCATTAACATAGCAAACCAACAACAAGCAATAACCATGTTTCCCTGAGCTCTGAGAGCTGTCTTAGCAAATTAATCAAATTGCTGGAGAGAGTGCATTAATTAGTGCATTAATAAGTAGTCGGTTAGAAGTATGGTTCACAACTTGAGACTCACAGTTGGCATCTGAAATGGGGCCGCCTTCACCTTGAGACCCAATGCGGTCTCTAGGTAGATGGTGTCAGGATTAAGAACCCAGATCATACTTACTGAAGGATTGTGTGTGTGTGTGTGTGTGTGTGTGTGTGTGTGTGAAAAATCCATACCTGTTCACAGAAAGCTGGAGCAGTGGTACAACTCTCCTTGTACCAGAATTCTGGGGTTTAGTAGCTTAGAAATACAGAATATTATAAAAAAATGAATAAAACATGGAGGGAAGGAGAGAGTGAGCCAGTGTGAGACCAGAAGAACCTTACCAGACTCCAACCCTGAATGAGTCTGCAGCAAAATGGGAGAGGGAAGAGTCTGGCTCTGAAGTCCCAGAACTGAGAAGCTTTCTTCCCAATACTCCACACAGGGCTGTAACTCACTCAAAACTGTACTGAAGCCATAAACTGCAAAGAGCTCTCCTCTTGAACAATTTATGAGGGATCTGAAAGCTCTGTATTTGCTCTAGAGATGTCTATTGTTTGTTTATAATGTGTGCATGTTTAATTTGCAATAAAACCAGGAAGCACTATTATACAAACAGACAACTCATCTACTCTGAGAGCAGTCTTGGAAGGAGGATGGGAGGGGGGAGTTCAGGAGAATTTATTTCTTTGTCCTGAGAGTGGAAGCTTTGAGCTGATGGTTCATGGCTGAGGGGCTGTCCTGAGGGACAGAGGGAAGAGGACACACTTTCTGGGAGAAAGAGGGCATGTAGGGTTCAGTGAGTCCTTGGATGTTTCCTTGTATCAAGGAACAACACTGGAATGGTTGCTATAAGTGGCGTCCACAGGCTTGCTGGATAGCTTTAGTCATCAACTTGATACTCCTGGGTAGAGAGAACTGCAATTGAGGAGTTGTCTCCATTGGACTGGCCTGTGGCCATGTCTGTGGGCAATTTTCTTGATTGTTGAGTGATGTGGGAGGGCCCAGCCCACTGTGAGCGGTGCCACCCCTGGGCAGGTAGTCCTGTGTTGTATAAGAAAGCAGGCTGAGCATGGGCCAGGGGAGCAAGCCAGTAAGCAGCATTCCTCTATGGTCTGTGCTTCAGCTCCTGCCTCCAGGTTCCTGCCCTGAGCTCCGACCCTGACTTCCCTCAGTGATGATCAGTGACATGGGAGTTGTAAGATGAATAAACCCTTTCTTCCCCAAGTTGGTTTTGGTCAGTGTTTTTAATCACAGCAATAGAAAGAAATGAAAATAACAGGTGAGTAAGAGGGGCACCAGACCCCTCATCTGCAGAATACTCTGGTGCTGACTATGGTCAGAGGACAGAACCTGAAATTTGAGTCAGGTAAGTCTCCTGATAGGGGAAGGCAGTCTAGTCTGTTTGGGGTCCTCTAGGTTAGCAGTGGTAGTTAGGGAAGTCAGTCAGTGAAGAGTCATGGTACTGAAGTTTGCTGAGTCTCATGCTTGGTATAAGACCTTCAAATTAAAAAAAAAAAAAAAAAAAAAAAAAAAGAAAAAAAGAAGAAGAAAAAGACCTTCAAATTTCATTTTGATCAAGGTATTCAGAAACTCAGGGGGATTGGAATTATTACTCTCATTTTATACACCGGGAGGCTGAGTCACAGGGAGAATCACCTTCATACCATCAGTTTGCTTCCTGACTCTCACAGTCAGTCACTGCTCAGTCAGTGTGTTTATCACTTTATTATGGGGGCCCTGTGGGAGGAACAACTTCTTTGTGGACCAGGATTAGATACTCCACTTTTATCTCTAGGGTGCACTTTTGCAATGCTGTATTGGGAAGTTAGATCTTTGAGAAGGTGTGGAAGATCTTCCTGTCTTCACTGCCAGGAATCTGTCATGCTTAATAGAACAGAGGCCTACTGTCACCCTTTACCACAGGGCACAAAACTCAGTCCAATAAGTCAATCAATGGCCGGGGGCATATTGGGCATTCTTTTTTTTTTTAAAGCCAATTTTTATTGAAGCTTTGTGCATTTCATACAAAATTTCCAATCAAATCTTGACCTGTGCCCCCTTCCTTTCCCCCCTCCCCACCAGAGCTCATGCATTCTGCCAGATATGTTTTTCATCTTTTTCTCAGTCTCTTTTAAAATTTTCAATGCAGAAGTTTACTGTTTTGAACAGTTCACCGTTTGTATTAGTCACTTTTCTGTTGCTGTGATAAAACCACCATGACCAAGGGAACTTATAACAGGAAGAGTTTATTTGAGCTTACGACTGACAGTTCCAGGGAATTAGAGTCCAATGTGGTGGGAGGCATGGTGGCTGGGGCTGGAGCAGAAAGCTGAGGTTCACATCCTCCAATGAGCACAGGATGTGGAAAGAGAGAGATGGATACTGCAAGGCTTGTTGAACTCACTAAGCCCACCCCCCAGTGACATACTTCCTCCAGCATGGCCACACCTTCTAAGACCTCACAAAATAGCTCCACCAACTGTGGACGAAATGTCTGAATACTTGAAGCCTATGGGGGACATGCTCATTAAAACCACCACATTGTTTCAGTCAGTTCTTTGACCCAGTCTTTTTGTTGTTGTTGTTGTTGTTGTTTTTGTTGTTGTTGTTGTTGTTATTCCTTCCAATTTTCATCACTCTAAAATATGCATATATGCATGCCACATATATCATGGGTTTTAGCATCTTCAGTTTATGATTCTTTTCTTTATTAGGCTGAAAGATGTCATGTTTGAAGGCTCCTCCTTGGCAAGCCCAAACCACCATCAGTTCTGCCCTTGTGCTCCACACTGGGGTTTTCCCTTCCCATGGTCACCAAATGAGGTCCAGTAAGCAACTCGTCCTGTCTTGATCTTCCTGTACTGGTCTCTATGATACAGCCTGGGCAGTCCAACAATGGCATTCTATACTCTGAAGAGGCTGAAACCCCAGTAGCTGCTCAGTCCACAAACTGGATGTCTCAGCAGTCCCCATCTGGCACTGAAAGTTTGGAGGATTCTTGGAGAGACATGAGTCTTCAGTTCATATTAGAAGGTTGAAAAGCTGTGTCTCATGTCTTTGAAGGATGGCAAAAGCAATGGAAGCCTCTGGGTAGCTGCACTTGGCAGTAAGGCAGGCAAAACAACTGTGCTTTTTTTTTTTTTACTTTGTCTTTTTACTAGCATATTGGGCAATCTTGTGCAACTTTCAGTCACATGACCATGGGAAAGTGTGTTGTGATGCCCTCAGGAATGAAGGTTGTCATTCAAAATGTAAGTTTCCAGATATCAAGGACATTCAATTTCTGTCCTTGTTTCTCTAGTTGCTTGCAAAACGTCTGCCATAAATTTATTCATTTAATATTGTAGAATGCATTATCGAACAAAAAAAGAAGGCTGGGGACAACACTCTTGGCCATGTATGCCTTATTGGTTGGTGCCCCAGGCTTCAGTTTGGTGACTGCAGCCACCACATTTCTTAGCTCAGTTGCTACCATAAAGTTTATCTCATAGTTGCATCATGGGTAGGTCCTTGGGCTTTCTCTGGGGTCAGTTAGAGTATTCCCTCCTGTGGTGGATGGGGCGAGGGACAGAAACCCCTAAGGCCTGTGCCTTGCTGTAAGTTTTTTTTTTTTTATCCCTTACTGGTTCATCTCAGTAGAAAACCCAAGTGAAACTGTGCCTATTATCTCTGCTCTCGGGCAGTGCCACTTGAGGACGAGCCAGAGGTAGTGGGACCATGGGCACACTGAGGTGCAGAGGTCCTTGGGAAGAAGGAGTTGCTTGGCAGGAGTATTCTAGGAAGGCTGAGCAGAGAAGCAGTTAACCCACTCGCATGGGATTCTCCTACTTAGTGTTCAATGGGGGTGGGGGGTGGTGGTTTGTACCAGCTTAGATCTGAAGGTGACCCTCACTTAGGAGGCATTTTCTTCCTGACCACTCGCTGTTCCATAGGTTGCTCTTTCAGTCCATCAAGATTGTGTTCACAACCAAGTTTATCTCCCCAACATCTGGAAATGGTAACATCTGCCTTCATATGGCTTAGCTATGTCTAGCATGAACAGTATCAAAATGTTCTCATCTATCTGTTCGGTGTACTGTGACTCAACCCTGGTATTGGGGACACCCCGCACCTACAGGGCCTATAGAGAGGATGCCATGACCTCCCATGGTTCACATCTGCACCCTACCTTCCTCAGGTGGTAGCCACCAGTGGTTCAGCAGGTAAACATGAATGGACAAGAATATATGCTATCAAACCCCTTGGACAGTTTCCAGGGATTATATCCAAGAGAAGCTACGCAGACAGGAAGCCCTTTGCCTGCAGCTTTGAGCTCAGGTGGCCCACCAGATGCTGTGAGCTACTCATACAGAGAGCCATGTCTTTAAACAAACATTGGTCACTTGCCTTCTCTAGTCTCAACATTGGTACCACTATTAGTCATTGTGGTTTTGACCTCGCTTGCCTGATACTGCTGTTACTCAACAATGCAGAGCTTTCCTGGTTTTACCTGTCATCATACTATTCATTCAGACTTGCCTACTTATCTCCTTAAAGCCTGTGGCCCTCTCTGCCTCTCCTACATGGCCACATGCAAGATGGTGCTTGTTCACCCAGCACCATCCAGAGGCCTCAGCCTGGTCCACTCAGTGCCATCCTAGCGTGCCCGGAGGGGAGCCAGGAGTGCTTTGCAGAAACCTGTCTACCGTAGATAGTCGTCCTGTGGGTCCTCCCAGCTGTCTTTGGGGCCTCTCTGGGACCCTGAATGCTGTTGGCAGGAGTGGATGGACTTGTTCTGCCAGCTTCCACTTGGCTTCCTCTGCAGTAAGATAACGTTGGCAATTCTTTCTCATACCAGCTCTAAGCCCTCACTTCCTGAATGATGGCTCTGTGCTGAGGCTGCTTGCAAACTGGGAATTTCCTGGGAATTTCCTGGAGATGGCTGTAGTACTGGTGTCTGGGGCTGACTGACTAATCAGGGAGAGCCTGCACTCCAGGCTGGAGCTGGATTAGAAAAAGTCAGGGGTGCCAGGTGTGGTGGCACTTGCCTTTAATCCCAGCACTTGGGAGGCAGAGGCAGGTGGACCTCTTTGAGTTCAAGGCCAGCCTGGTCTACAGAGTGAGTTCCAGGGCAGTTGGTCTCAAAAAGACCAAAAAAAAAAAAAAAAAAAAAAAAAAAAAAAAAAAAAAAAAAAAAAAAAAGAAGTCAGGGTATAAATTAGAATCCCAGAAGACTGGCCCCTTGCCAGTACCCTCCTGAGTTCTTACTACTGTATACCCCCTGCTACTTATTCCTTCTGTCCCAGAGACCAGCTCTGCCTCTAGGCTAGCCTGGGTACTATCTGGAGAGAGGGGTTCTTTCATCTCCCAGAGGATCCTGGGTGGCCAGTACTGCTACCATTTTTAGAAAGTCCTGCTGCTGCTCTCACAGCTTCTTGTTTTGGGCCACTGATACATTACTTAACCAATTAATTAATTAAAATGTATTATGTCTAACCAGTACCAGGCCCCACGTACTGGTGAGATTTCTTTGATTGTAAGAATAAAATTCCAGGGGCTGGAGAAATGGCTCAGTCGGTTAAGTACTTCAATCCCCAGGATCAAAGTTGCATGTGGTATTGTATGTGCTCATAACCCCCATCCTGGGGAAACAGAGATAGGTAGGTCCCCGGTGCTTGTTGGCCATCCAGGATAGCCTAATCAACAAGCTCCAGGCCATGAGAGACCTTGTTTCAGAAACAAGATGGACACTGTCTGAAGAATGACACCCAAAATTGAGGACACCATATGACCTTGCACATACAAGTACTCCCACAAACATACAAGCACACACATGCACACATGAATCAAAATCCAGTTTGTGCTGTTTTGCACGTGAGAAGGAAGTTTGTCATAAGGATGTAGGGGTCCTTCACAGTGCCCAAAGGCAGGGATAGAGCTGGGCCTCGGGAAGGAAAATCACCAGGCAGTGTCTAGATGCTGGTCTCAGAGATGCTCTTCTGGTGCCCATCTCTGCCTCAACACCTGTTTCATTCTCATTTCTTGGAAGATTGGCCGTCTGCTTTTGGTTCAAGTGACAGGAGCAAGAGGTAGTTCTCAGCTCCCAAATCCCAGTCCATCCCTTCAAGAGGGTAGCCCCACTGTTGCAGAGTCTAGCAGTCCCACTTCCAAAGGAAGACAGGATCTGATTGGTTGAATTCTAAGTAGGTATCCACCTACTTAGTAGTGTGGATAAACTATGGCCAAGGGACCAGGATTGTGAGCACAAACTCTCAGTGCTTCATTCAGGGATGGACAGGTCAGTTGAAATGGGCACAATGAACTGTAAGGTCTCTCCAGTGTGATGCTGAGTCAGGAATGACAGAGCCAGGTACCACATGGCTTTGCCTTCAAAGATGGAGGAAGGGCAGATGCACATGATTACAAGGAAACTGAGCAGTTCTTAACTGGGAAAGGATATTTTGTCCTCTGGAGACATATTCGGCTGTCACAACTCAGGATACATGGGGGGAGGGTCGCTGCCACTGGCATTTAGTGGGCTGAAGCTGTGGGTGCTACTAAGTACCCTAAGTGCCCGGGATAGGCTCATAATGAAAAGTTATCTGGGCTCAAATGTCAATGATATAGAGGTGGGAAACCCTGAAATAAAGTAAATATTTTAAAAATATTTTATTATTTTTATTTTATGTGGGTGAGTGTATTGCCTGCATGTGTGTAAATGCATCCGTGTTGTACAAATGCTCAAGGAGATCAGAGGCTGTCGGATTCCGCTGGACTGGAATGATGGATGGTTGTTAGCTGCCATGTGAGTACTAGGAATCCAATCCAGGTCCTCTGCAAGAACAGCCAGTGTTTTTTTTTTTTTTTTTATTTTGCCAGGTTGTGTGGCTCATGCCTTTATTTTATTTTTTATAATACTTTATTGATGTTTTGTGTATTCAGACATCATTTTTCAGTTCAACTTAGGCACATTCCCTTTCCCTTTCCCCACCCCATCCCAGATCATGCATTCTGCCATACAGTCCCTCACTTTCTCTCAGTCTTTTTTTTTTTTTTTTTTAATTTTTTTTTTTATTAATTTTATTTATTTCTGTATGTGTATGAATGTACGTCTGCATGCAATTTGTGCACCCGTGTCGTGCAACGCCGCGGAGGTCAGAAGAGGGTATCGGATTCCCCTGGAACTGGAGTTCTCCTGAATGGAGTTTCAGACGGTTCTTAGCCGCCATGTGGGTGCTGGGGATCGAACCGGCGTCCTCTGTAAAAGCGGTCGGCGCTCTTAACCGTTAGCTATCTCTCCAGCCCCTCTCTCGTCTTTTTTAAAAGCTTTTCTCTGTAAAGGTCCATTGTGTTTGGGCAGAATTTTATATATCAGTTTGATTCTTGACCAGTCCTTATGTTGTTGTGTTTTTCCATTGTTTGCTCCAAAATCGCCTATATAAAGTCATGTACATGTACCAGAGTTATGTCCTCCGGAGTAAACTGTTTGTTAACTTGATATATGTTTAGGAGTTGCCATTTTTTCCTTTGATTTTATATTACTCTAAGGTATGGATATATACTTTTCATCCATATACATTAATTACCATGTCTGAAAGTATGTGCTAAGTTAACTCTAGGGCTCATTAAGAGATTCACCTTGGGGCTGGAGAGATGGCTCAGTGGTTAAGAGCACTGACTGCTCTTGCAGAGGACCAGGGTTCGGTTCCCAGCACCCACATTGTGGCTAAGGACCATCTTAACTCCAGTTCCAGAGGAATCTGATGCCCTCTTCTGACCTCTGCGGCCTTGCATGACATGAGTGCACCAACCTACATGTAGACAGTACACTCATACACATAAAAATAATAAATAAAAATTATAAAAATGATTCACCTTATAACATCACAGTTGCTTTCAGATAGAAAGAGATATAACAATAACATTGCTCAGCTTGTCTTTTGATTGGGACAGCCAGTGTTCTTAACCACTGAGCCATCTCCCAAGCCCCATAAAGTAAATATTTTATATGCAAATGTGATTTTTTTTTTCTTTTGAGACAGGGTCTTCCCGTAGCCCCAGCTGTCCTGGAACTCTCTATGTAGACCAGGCTGGCCTTGAACTCACAGAGATCCATTTGCCTCTGCCTCCTGAGTTCTGGGAGTAAAGGCGTGCGCCACCGCGCCTGGCCGCAAATGTGATTTGAAATTCATGCTGCTCTTTCTCCATAACTCTTGCACGTTGTCTCTTAGTGAGCCCAAGACCCTTAAGGAAGTGGGAATGCACTCGGTCTGAGCGCTCTGAGTTCTGGGGTGTATGTGAACATTAGATGTCTCCTCACCCTTAAGGAAGTGGGAATGCACTCGGTCTGAGCGCTCTGAGTTCTGGGGTGTATGTGAACATTAGATGTCTCCTCACCCTTAAGGAAGTGGGAATGCAATCGGTCTGAGCGCTCTGAGTTCTGGGGTGTATGTGAACATTAGATGTCTCCTCGCCTCATAGGAGCAGAGGCTCAGAAGCTCTTCCTGTGTGGGGAGCCTTTCTGTTCTCAATCCCGCACTCAGAGCTGGAGTCTGGGGGGCGGCTGCATAGTCGGGGAGTGCTGCTCACTGTGTGTTCATACTAGAGTCCCCCAGTAAGTTAAGAGCACTGCCTCTAGTGCACATTCCAGTGCAGATTCAGGTCCTGGGCTTTGGGAAATGGTTTTCCTACAGCAGCAGAAAGATCCTGGCCTAGCTCTCCCGGCGATCGGGCTCCGTGCAACCCTGACTCCTTGCTTGCCCTCACTGAACCTTCATTTTCTCATCTGTAAAGTGGAGAAACACCTCTTTCCTGAGATGTTAAGTGGTTCAATGGAGGAATGTTTGAGTTCTGCAAATCTAGAGCTCTAGTGGACAGTGTTTCCATTCAGAGCTACCCCTTGCCAGCAGCCTACTCTCAAGTTTCTCAGTTGTTAGAAATGACAGAAATGACAGCCCGGGGACTGTGGGGATGAACGGGTCAGCAGGTCAAGCTGATGATCTGGGCTGGATCCCCAGAATCTACATCAAAGAAACCGGGTGTGTTGGCACCAGTTTGTAATTCCAGCACTGGAGAGAAGAAGACAGGTGGACCTCTGGGGTTAGCTGGGCTAGTCCACTTGGTAACTTCAGGCCAATGAGAGAGCCCCTGTCTCAAAACACAATGTAGAGAGTAACGCAGGAACAATACTCGAGGTTGACCTCTGGACTTCACATGCACTCATATCTGCACACACGTGCACCTGCATACACATGTGCACCTGCATACATATGTACGCACACAGACACACACAGACACACACAGACCCAGACACACATAGATACACACACAGACACACAGACACAGGCACACACAGACACACAGACACAGACACAGACACACACACAGACACACAGACACAGACACACAGACACAGACACACACAGACACACACAGACACACACAGACACACACAGACACACACACACACACACACACACGGAACAGCCTGAAAATCCAAGTCACCTCAGAGGGTGATTGAACCAGAGGGAACCCAAGCCCTGGGGATCTAATTAAGCAGGAACTTCAGTCACAGGTGTAAAGCACTTTTTGTTCCTTTAAATGCAAAGTCATTTTTTCCCCCCTGGGAAACACTGGAGAGAATGTTCAGGAAACCCAGAATCTCTTATATGGCATGTGAATGGGGCAGAGCAGAGACCTCGGAAAGGAAGGAAGTCCACAGGGTTCTGTTTGCAAAGCCCAGGTCCCTGATTGCATTTCATCAACAAAAATAGAGCTGTTGAAGGCTGGGACCTGCCGTGGTGGGGCAAGGGCTTCTGCTTCCCCTTGGGAAATGTCTGTCAGAAGCATTCATCCTTTTCCACAGATGTGTCTTTGGAAGTAAAAGAGGATTTCACACAAACGAAAACAGTATATTTCTGACAGACAGGTAAATGCCCCTGTGTGAAGGCAATAATAACACGTTTGTCAGAGAGGCGAGGAATCTCAAACTTTTTTTTGATACAGATTCAATTGCTCCTTTAATCCCAAATAACCACTCCATCACTGTACCAAATAGAACAGTTGAAGGGTAATTGCCAAAGTGGGAAAGAGGCAAACCCACCGATTTCTGCCTTGAAAGGATTTAGTCTCCTTTCAGAAGCGCTGTGCGTAGGAATCGCTCACGACTGGCATAATGCCTCCTCGATTTTCCCCACTGCAGACATGCTCGGAAAACCACCATTTATCACAGGCCCAGGAGACAATGGAAAGTACTGTTCTGTAATCCCGCCATTCCCCCAAAAGTGAGACATCAAAAATTCATAGAAAAGAAATTGTCAAAGACAGAGAAGAGGCATTGGGGTCACAGATCCTGTCTCTAGTAGTCCAGACAGTGGAAGTAATGCTCCTCTTTGACCCAGACAGCACCTTGCGCCTGCCTCCCAGCTGAGGTACCACAGAATGCTTGTACATTGTCTTTTAAATGGAGGAAGTCTATTCTTCCAAAGCCTGCCTCTGACTAATATTCAGGCTGATTCTCTGTTCCTCTTCTCTAGAGATTACTTGAGGGCTCTTGAGACTTCAGGCTGAGGAGACATGCCCAGGCCAACATTAAATCAAACAATCTAGCTTAGTTTCTTTTCCTGTTGCTGCAACTAAGGGGAGAAAGGGTTAATTTCAGCTCATAGTTCAAGTACAGTCACTCATGGCAGGAAGTCAAGAGCAGCAAGAAGCTCAAAGCAGCTAGTCACATCACATCCACAATCAAGAAGCAGAGAGTGGTGAATGCTTGCTGCAGCTCAGATCTCTTTCTCCACTTACGTAGTTCAGGGTCCCAGCCAGGGAAGGGTGCCACCAACAGTGGGCTGTTTTCCCATCTCAATTAATGCAGTCAAGATAATTCTACTTGACTGCCCAAAGGCCCAGCTTCCAGATGATTCTAGGTTCTGTGAAGTTGACATCAATCATCACACAGGACTATGGGAGCTTTGGTTCACAGCTAAGGTAATGAATGGGTGAAGGTCAACAGCAGCCAGTAATGGTGCCAGGGAGACCCTAAACTGATGATCTAGATTTTTTTTTTTACTGGTATCAGAGATGTTTCAGTTAATTTTTGCACTGGTCATTGCTCTATATTTACTGAAGTTTAATTTATGCTGGGCTCTGTGCCTAGATGTTAGAGAGACAGGAAGGGACTAAAAGATAGTCCTTCTGTACAGAAGTTCCAATCCAGGGAGGCATACAGAAAGGGAGTTTAAAAGTGGTTGGGGCCGGGTGTGGTGGCACATGCCTTTAATCCCAGCACTTGGGAAGCAGAGGCAGGTGGATCTCTGTGAGTTCAAGGCCAGCCTGGTCTACATAGTGAGTTCTAGGACAGCTGGGGCTACAGGGAGACCCTGCCTCAAAAAGACAAGAAAAAAAAAAGCAGTTGGAAAGTAGGGCTGGAGGTTAAGAGCACTGCCTGCTCTGACAGAGGACCCTGGGTTTGATTCCCAGAACCCACATGGCAGCTAAGACCATCTGTAATTCCAGTTCCAGGGGATCTGATAGCCCTTTGTGACCTTTGTGGGCATTGCACAATGCAGGTGCACTTACATACATGCGGGCAATATACTCATACACATGACATAAAAATAACAATTTTTAAAAAAATAGTTGGGCTGGGTGTGGTGGTGCACGCCTTTAATCCTAGCACTTGGGAGACAGAGGCAGGCGGATCTTCGTGAGTTCAAGGCCAGCCTGGTCTACATAGTGAGTTCCAGGATAGCCAGAGCTCCAGGGAGACCCTGTCTCAAAAAGACCAGAAAAAAAAAATAGTTGGAAGTAATCTGGGTGTGGTGGTGCACACCTTTAATCCCAGCACTAGGTAGGCAGAAGCAGGCTGATCTCTGTGAGTTCAAGTTCTGCATCACTGCGAGAAGGGGAGTCATAAAACACGAGGGGGGTGGGGTAGCCATGTTTGTTCTTAGAATTAAATGACCAAAGTACCTTGTGGTCAGGGGAGTGTGGCAATACCAGGGAGGCAGCCAGCATGGGCTCTGGCTGAGACTCCAAGTGGAATAAAAGAAAACCTCCTAGTTTTCAGGATTGTCATGGTTGTGGCTGGGTTAGGACAGACGTGGTCTTAGTATAGTTGAGCGATAAGCATGTTATAACAGCAGTTGGTGAGTCGCAGCCTGGAGTAGCCTTCTCTGTATTCTGCTTTGCTGTCATGCCTGGGGTCTCTTCATCTGTCCTTGGCCTGAGCCTGTCTGTAACTTAGTGCTGAGGTATGCAGTGGACTTCAGTATATAGTGGACAGTCATTGCTGTCAACTGTTGTTGTTCTTGCTGCCTCAGTTCCTTTGTTCCATTGCCTTCCCACCATTTAAACTAGACCTTGGTCTAGGGAATGGGGAATATGGCAGAGGTGGAAAGAAAAATGAACATGTAAAATTATTCTGACAAAAGTAATTAATTTCTGCACATTGCTGCCCCAGAAGGGGGTGCAACTGGTGTTCTGCCAGCTGTCTTTCAGCGGCAAGAACCATCATGCAGAAAAGCTGTGCTGGGTGGTGGCCACAGAGGGCCATGTGGTGTACATAGTGGACAGTGCTTCGGTGTTGGGCACACACAGGACTGTGTATGGAAACTGTGATGAGAAGGTGCTGTCTGGGACACTGCCGGCCATGGGGAGCTGTGCTGGACTCTACATGCTGTGGTCAGCTAGAACTTGATCAGCTACATTAAAAGCTTTCCAGTATGAGCTGTACTGCCTCACGAGTGGCTGGTGAGTGGACCAGTATGCCACCTGCGCTGTAGGAAATGGGGAGGGAGTGGGTCCCCGGGCTGACAAGGGAACCGGAGCCAGAGGAAATCTGGACAGATCTTCCAGCTCTAGTGATTCCTAAATCAGAGAGACTGGCAGAGGGTAAGGCGAATCCGTTTACTCTATGCAACAAGCAGGTTATATAGGTCTGGGGCGGGCAGCCTCAACGTCATATGACCTCACCTCCCAGTGACCAATCCTAGACCCCTATAGCATCACGTGTCATCCCAGCCTGTGGGCGGTACCCAGAAAGGGGCGTGCAGACAAACAAGTCTGCTCAAGGCACCAAGCGAGTGCTGGCATCAGGTGACAGGGTGTGCCCTGTACTACAGCATTGCCTGGTGTGCTAGGCAGATTGTCCTTGCACATGCGCAAGATACGCCTGACTCCAGGACTGTTGTCCCACAATCTAGTGCCTTTTCCCCTCCGGAAATTATTGAATCCTTAGCACTGCACTTTGAGGCTCCTGACCCTAGAAACGACTTTAGAAAAAGGCACTAAATTGCCTGCTGCCTCAAGCAGTATCAGAGAGAGCTTGAATTTTCTCAGTCTCCTGAGATGGAGGTGGGAGTGAGCTGAGCGCGTCAGAGCTCCAGAAGGTGCCTGTTAGTGAAGAGCAGAAAAGTCCTTTTATTCGCTCACCTATACTCTCAACCCCTTTGCCAAAGCAAGATGTGTGACTGAAGCAGATAGGGAAGAACGGGCTTGAAGCAGGAATGATTTTTGCTTTTTTCAGTAGGAGGAGCAGTGAGGCCCACAAAGATGGGGAACAGATCCAGAAGGGTGACACACTGCTACGCGCCCACCATGGCAGGTAACTGTGTATTGGATGAACCATGGAAAGGCTTCCACAGACTACTTGGATGCCAGGATTATAGTTCAGCGTGGAGCAGCAATGCTTTAGAAATAGGATGGGCAGAATTTAAAGGAATTGGTAGATATCCACATGGACAAAGCAGTTTCCTCTTGAGTTTCTAAGCACCTCCGGCTGACTGTATGCAGCATGGCCCCAGTCTAAAAATATTGCATGGATCTGCTTCAGCAATGGAGCCTTGCTTACAACCTGGGGCACTTCAAAGGCTGTCTGTAACTGCCTCCCCGTGTCCATTTCTCATGTATGAGGGAAAATGCTCAATTTGTTGAAAGCCACATTAAGATACTTTTTGGGGGACTTAAAGATGTATAGGCCATTGATGTTCAGATGCATTCTGTTTGTTACATTTCTTGCTGTGGAGCGGCCTCTTTGGATCAATGCACTGAGTAAAATCAATGTAATGGTCAGCATAAATCAAGAGCCCAGGGATATCAGTCCCTAATAGGCCTTCTACCTCTCACCCTGTCTTTCTGCATGCCTCCCAGTTCTTCCTGTCATGGGCGTGGTCCACTTTTGTCTCAGCCAGTCATGAAAGCAGGAAGTGCCTGGTGCATGCGCCCATTCTGGATGGAGCTTGTCGCAAGCAAGTTATTGCAGTGATGTTATGTTAGACACTTACCTAGCGGGTGCCTGTTTTTTCGAGACCTTGTTGGCACTCTGGGCAGTATACTTCCAAACAACAAGGCAAAGGACTTAGCAGTTGCTCTTTAAAAATCAACTCTTGGGCTGGAGAGATGGCTCTGTGGTTAAGAGCACCGACTGCTCTTGCAGAGGACCCGGGTTCAATTCCCAGCACCCACATGTCGGCTAAGAACCGTCTTTAACTCCAGTTCCAGCGGAATCCCATGCCCTCTTCTGACCTCGCGGCATTGCACAACATGGGTGCACCAAATCTACATGCAGACAGTACATTCATACACATAAAAATATAAATAAATAAATAAATAAATAAATAAATCAATTCTTGAGCTGTCCCACTCCTATTCACTCCTCTGTCTGTCTGTCTTCTCTCACAGCATGACAGCATGACAGTGTCTTGTTCTTTCAATATCTTCCAGTGCCTGGTCATGTGTACCTTCTGGCTCTTAGCTGGTCTCCCTTAAGCCCGGTTTAGATGGACTTGACATCCTGGCCTGTCTTCCAGGACCCTCAGTCACAAGTACTCCATGAACTTTCCCACAAGGCATGTGAGAGTTGGGGGAGAGGCTATGTGCATGTATCTGTTACTTCTCTCATGGTAGCTATCAGAGGATCAGTCTGGGCTCTGAGCATACGTCCAGGCAGCTAAATTAATAAGAAGATATTTAGTATATGCTAGATAGATGGGCCATTTGGTAAAGTGCTTGCTGTGTCATCATGAAGACCTGAGTCTGATCACCAGAGGTCACGTAAAAATGCATGTTCTTGTAATCTCAGTGCCAGGGAGGCAGAGACAAGCAGATTCCTGAAGCTTGTTGGTCAGCAAGCCTCACTGAATTGGTGAGTACTAGGTCAGTGGGAGATCGTCTCAAAAAAAAAAAAAAAGGTAGGCTGGGCATGGTGGTATAATATACCTTTAATCCCAGGATTCAAGAGGCAAAAGTGTGTGTATCTCTGTGAGATCAAGGCCACACATTACAGGAAAATGCAGACACGTGTACACCCACATGCATGCACAGACTCACAAATACATGCACATACACACCAAATATTTAGCGCTTGTCTGTTCATGTCTCCCTGGAAATTTGGTAATTTCTCTCTCTTGTGTCTTCTCCTAGTTGGCTAAGTCTACTGTAAGATTTGACTAAACACAACTTCGAAGCTTCTGGCTTCAGGTGTTACCTGCTATCTGAAATTTCTTCCACCAATTTCCCCAACTAGAGTCACTTGGAACTCTTGCCTTGGGATAACCCAGGTAGTTCAACAGCAAGCACTAAGCCAGGTCTCTTCATCAATGTCCAGCGGAATGAACCCCGAGTTCCTCTATGGCCAGTGTTCCTCATTCCCTCTCATCTTGGTCCATGGAAGACACCAAGAGGATGTCCAGGCAGATACCATAAGGGCTGACATTGCTCCTTTCCAGATGAGAGCTCAGAATTCTCTCCATAACTGCAATGGAAAACCCAGGCAGATGCCCTGGGAAGAGTCAGAACTGCAGGTAGAAAAGAAGCTGGAAATAAAAGCTGGCAAAATATTTTCTTTAAAACCCCAATCTACAGAGACGATCACTCTGTAACATTTACTGAAATGTCAGTGTTCTCTAAAGTGCTCGAATACCCATACTGGTGATTAAGAAATCAATAATTAACATGCAAATCTGAAAGCTCTAGGCAAATTGAATATTAATTACTGACTTCATAAGTGGAGACTGCTTGGCAGTATGAAAATAGTTCAGGATAATTAAGATTTAACAACCTTCAGACATAAAGAAAATAAATACAGGGTTCTTGATGAATGACTTTATTTTTATTTCATTATTGTATAATAAACATCCTTGGTTTTTCAGAGACCAGAGAGGGTGAGAAAGAAAGCATGGTTTTGAACAGTTAGTATATATTATAGTCACACTCCCTTCCACCTCCTCTACAGAGGCCCTCTGGGAATTTGCAGACAGCAGTTCAGGTTTGTAGCTAAAACTGCAAGGTAACTGTGTCAGCTGGGAATTGAGAAATAGTGCCCAGCAGGGGCAGAGGTGATGGAGTTGAGCAGTTAGGTGAAGCCCTGATTTCAGAGCATCCAGGCGCTCAGGGACAGAGGAGTCCTAGAGCACTTAGACCCCCTGAAATTTAAAATAAATAAGGGAAGAGTACTTAGGCCTCCTGAAATCTAGGATGCCTCTGTTCCTGACCACCTGGGAACCTCTTCATTTCTTCATTTCAAAGTGCAGCTCAGCCTCTGTGCTCCTATTTCAGGGATCTTCTGGCTCTATCTAGCTCCTTTTGGTGTGATGTTTGGCTTTCTCTGTTGGCTCTACTTGCTTTGGGTTCTTAGCATTCGCTTTTGATGAGTTCCTTAGCTCCAAGCATTTAGCCTCACCCTGGGTTGTGGGTACTTCCTCATACCCTCTGTAATACAACTCATGTTTGAAAATGTCAGTCCTTGGGCTGGAGAGATGGCCTAGCGGTTAAGAGCGCCGACCTCTCTTGCAGAGGACCCAGGTTCGATCCCCAGAACCCACATGGCGGCTGAGAACCGTCTGAAACTCCAATTCCAGGAGAACTCCAGTTCCAGGGGAATCCGACACCCTCTTCTGACCTCCGCGGCATTGCATGACACGGGTGCACAGACTTGCATGCAGACAGTGCATTCATACTCATACAGAAATAAATAAAAATTAATAAAAAATAAAAATGTCAGTCCTCATATGCATTAAGAAATAAGCACTATGTACAGTAAAACTTAAAAAATTTTTTGTTATAAGTTAACATTAATAAAAAGTTGATAAGCCATAGTGTGTGCCTTATATTCTGGTATCACCACTATGCACGTTAAGAAATAAGACATAAACAACATCTCCAGAGCCTCTCAGTGCCTCTTAGTCATTATTTCATTTTCCTGCTCAAGGGTCATTAAATTCACAACCTGAATTTAATGCTATAGGTTCATTTCAACTGGTTTCAACACTCTAAATGTAGAAATAGTTACCCAGGAGTTTTCATGCCTTGATTGTTTCATGCAATATTATGTTAAGAGATTCAGTAGTAATAGTGAATATAGTAATAATTCATGAAATTTCTATTGTGTGCATGTTGTATGTGTGTGTATAATTATGTGTATGCACATGGGCATATGGAGACCAGAGGTGCACAAGACATCTCTTCCTCAGTCATTCTCCACCTTACATTTCTTGTTGAACCTGAAATTCACCAATTACACTAGACTGACTGACCAGCAAGCTCCACACGTCCTCTTGTCTCCATCTCCCCAGTACTGGGATAACAGGTGCACACCACAGAGGCTGGCTTCCAACCTGGGTTCCAGGAGTCTGACCTCAAGTCTGCATGCTTGTGTAGCAAGCCATTGTTCTATGGAAGATTTCTGCTATAGTGTGGATATGGAGTATTCTCCAGTGGTCTGTGTGGTAAAAGCATGAACCCCAGCTTGATGCTTTGGGGTGGTGAAATCTTAAGAAAATGCCTAGTGGGAAGTCTTTAGATCTTTTGGCTGGCTATCTCTCCTTCCCTCCCTCTCTCCCTCTCTCCCTCTCTCCTTCCCTCCCTCCCTCCCTCCCTTTCCTAAAGTCAGATATTTTGGGAAGTTCGATGATTATTGACAGTAGCTTATGGTTACAGTTTTGTGGAATAAAATATTCTTAAAACAATTTAATTTAAGNGGGGGGTGGTGGGTGGGCGGGGTGTGTTGTGGGGGGGGGGGGGGGTGTGGGGGGGTGGTGTCGGGTGGGGGGTGTGGGGTTTGGGGGTGTGGTGGGTGTGTGTGGTGGGGTGGTTGGGTGTGGGTTGCGGTGTGGGGTGTGGGGTTGGTGTGTGGGCCGAGCGACGGCGTGCAGCAGCTGAAAGAGATACTATACGAGCAGAGGAAGAGTGACGTAGTACTACGTTTAGCTTTCTTCTTTCACGCTTTGCAAGTTTGCCCCTCCCCCTCTCCCTTCCCTCCCTCTTCCATCTCCCTCCCTCCCCCTCCCTCCCTCCCTCCCTCTCAGTCTCTTTTTTTCTCTCTCCCTTTTTCCCTGCTGTCTGCTTCCTGGACATGTGGTAAATGGTTCTGTTCTGCCATGTGCTCTGGCCATGATGCGCTACTTGTCATTGAAAGAAAACAATGAGGCCATCGGGTCATGGACTAGAAGCTCCAACACTGAGCCCCGAACAAACTTTTACTCTTTACCACTTCATTGTCTTGAGCATTTTGTCACAGTGACAGAAAGCTGACTAACATACCATCCTCCTTCTACTGAGCTGATATTGTCATAACCAGTTGGACTCATTTCTATGGACCTATTTCTGGAGTCTATGTTTGGCTCTGTTGATCCCTAGATTTCATGATAACATTGTGGATCACATTTATTATACAGAAGCATTAAAACTGAGCAGAGTGCTTCCTTCCTCTTCACCTGTCATTTCCAAAACCTTCTTAGCTATTGTAATTCTATTGTCTGTCTGTACAAAGTTTAGAATGTTTGTTTATAGTGTGGTAGGAACTGCATTTCTGCCACGTCTCTCGTTGGGGAGCATCCGTGTCTTCACTATGCTGAGATTTCCAATCCATGAGTTTAGCTCGCCTCTCTATTCAGATGTCCTAGAGTTCCTGTCTTCAGCATATAAATCTCATACGTATTTCATACCTAAGTATTTTATTGTATTTTAAAAACATTTCTATTGATTTTTTGAGAGTTTCATATAATATACTTTGATCATTCTCAGACCCCTCCTCCATCTGCGCCCCTCCTTACTACCCCCCCTTGACTTCATGTCATCTATTATTTTTTCAAGGCCTCTAAAGTCTAATTTGTGTTCCCAACTGTTCTTGGTGTGGGTCCATCCTCTGGACTCTGGTCAGCTTACCAGGTGTCACACCATTAGAGAAAACTGACTCTTTCTCAGGGCTGGAGAGATGGCTCAGCCGTTAAGAGCACCTACCGCTCTTGCAGAGAACCTGGGTTCGATTCTCAGCAGCCACATTGTGGCTAAGAACTGTCTTTAAGCCAGGCGTGGTGGCATACGCCTTAATCCCAGCACTTGGGAGGCAGAGGCAGGTGGATCTCTGTGAGTTCAAGGCCAACCTAGTCTACAGGGCTAATTCCAGGCTAGTTGGGGCTACAGGGAGACCCTGTCTCAAAAACACCTCCCCAAAAAACCCAAACCAAAAAAACCCTGAAACAACGGACTCTTCTTCTCCCAGCAGCTAGTAATTACCAATAGGTCTTCAGCAAGGGCTGGGGCTGCTTGGCCTCTTCCCCACTGCATGCTGGTTCTTGTTTGGCTTGAATTTGCGTAGGTCTTGTGCACACTGTCACAACTGCTGTGAGTTCATAGGAGTAACCACCCTGCTCTGTACATTTTAGTGATTGAAAATAGAATCTTATTTTGAATTCTCTTTGCCACATTAAATTTAAAAATATTATTTTTATTTTATGTGTATGAGTGTTTTGCTTACATGTATGTGAGTGCAGCCATGTTGTGCAATACCCACGGAGGTCAGAAGAGGGTGTTGGAGCCCGTGAAACTGGAGTTACAGACAGTTGTTAGCTGCCATGTGGGTGCTGGGAGTCGAACATGGGTCTTCTGTAAGAGCAGCTAGTGCTCGTAACCACTGAGCTGTCTCTCTGGGCTGGCCACAGTAAATTTTTTTACATTTATTTATTTGTATGTGTGAACTCATGCCCCTGTGCCGTAGGGTCAGAGGACCACTTGTGGAAGTCAGTTCTCTATTTCAACCATGTGAATTTCTAGGGTCAGACTCAGGTTATCAGGTGTGGTGGCAGCACCCTCACCCACGGAGCCCTCTCACGGGCCCTCACCCACGGAGCCCTCTCGCGGGCCCTTACCCACGGAGCCCCTTATCCATGGAGCCCTCTCATGGGCCCTCACCCATGGAGCCCTCTCGCGGGCTCTTACCCACAGAGCCCTCTCCCATGGAGCCCTCTCGCGGGCTCTTACCCACAGAGCCCTCTCACAGGCCGTTATTTGCCCCACTTTTCTTGTTAATATGCAGAAGTAAAATTGAATTTTGTATTTTGATCTTACATACTGTGATCTTATGAACTCATTTATTCATCCCAGGCTCTTCTTGTAGATCACTGGATATTATTTTGTGCAAAACATCATGTAATTTGAACATAGGAACACTTTTATTTCTTTTTGATTCACATGCTTAATTCTTTTGCCTTTTCAGCTTTTTTCTTGGCTTACTATGCTGCTAGGTGTCCCAGTGCTGTGTAAGATGATGGGGCAGCCTTGCCGCTGTCCTTCCAGTTTTAAGGAGAAAGTAGTTAGGCCTTCTCCACTTAGAGTGATGTCTTTGGTGGCTGTTTTGCATTAAGCGGCGACATGTCCCTCTATTCCTAGTTTCAAACTGAATTCGTTTAAAGAATCATAAATGGAGCCGGGCGTGGTGGCGAACGCCTTTAATCCCAGCACTCGGGATGAGGCAGAGGCAGGGGGATCTTTGTGAGTTCAAGGCCAGCCTGGTCTACAGAGTGAGTTCCAGGACAGCTGGGGCTACAGGGAGACCCTGTCTTGAAAAGACCAAAAAAATAAAAAATAAAAAAGAAGCACAAATGGAAAGGCCTTAACCTATATGACAGAATGCATGAAATCTGGTGGGAGGGCTGTGGGGGTGTGAAGGGGAGAGGGGTTTAAATTTGATTAGGATTTATTGTAGGAAATCCATAAAATTCAATAAAACATACATTAAAATCATAAATAGGCAGAGGCAGGTGGATCTTTGTGAGTTCAAGGCCAACCTGGTCTACAGAGTGAGTTCCAGGGAGACCCTGTCTTGAAAAGACCAAAAAAAAAAAAATCATAAATAAGCTGGGTGTAGTGGCTCATGCCTTTAATCCCAGCACTCGGGAGGCAGAGGCAGGCAGATCTCTGTGAGTCCAAAGCCAGCCTGGTCTACAAAGCGAGCTCCAGGCCAGCTGGGGCTACAGGGAGACCCTGTCTCAAACACACACACACACACACACACACACACACACAACCCCATAAATGAATATTGAATTTTACTGCATGCTTTTTCTGAATCAGTTATTACATTTTTCTTTGATCATGAATATGATTTACATTGACAAATTTAAAAAGAATATTTTATTTATTATTTTTATTTTATGTGTACGAGTATATCATCTGCATGCATATAAGTGTATCCTTGTCATGCAATGTTCATGGAGGTCTGAGAGGGTATTGGATCTCCTGGAACCAGAGTTGCAGGCCATTATTAGCCAACATGTGGGTGCTGGGAATTGAACCTAGGTCCTCTGCAAGAGCAGCCAGTGCTCTGAACTGCTGAGCCATCTCTCTAGTCCCGATTTTTGAATATTGACTATCTCTTGAATAAACTCTATTTGGTCCAGTTATATATTTGAATTTTTTTTCCCAATATCTTCTTAATAATTTTTATGACTGTTTTAGAAGGGATAATGCTCTGTAGTTGTCTTTTCTGAACTGTTTTCATGTAGTTTTGGTATCAGAGCAATCGTGATCTCCTAAAAAGATATGAGATGCAATCCTTCCTATTTCCTAAGGAAATGATGTAGACTTGCGTTACACTTTCTTCAAATGTATGATAGAATCATTTGCCAGTGAAACTATGTGGCCCTAGAGATTTCTTTTTAGAACATTTTAAAGTTAACAAAATTAGGATATTTTAAAGTTACAGAATGGAAACTTCTGGGTTCAATCCTAAGCACTGAAAAAAAGTACTTCATTTTCTTAAATAGTTATAATGATCTATTTCATATTTAGAGTTGTGGGAGTTTATTATTGTTATTATTATTATTGTTATTATTATTTGGTGCTGTGATTTCACTCAAGGCCTTGGGTATAATAAGGCATATGCTCTACTGCTGAGCAATATCTCTGTCCCTAGCAGCTATTATTTTTAATGCCTGTAGGAACTGTAGTGATATTTCCTTTTCTATTCTTCTCTTGATTAATTCCGTTTTTTTTTTTTTTTTTTTTTTTTTTTTTTAAGCTGGTGCTGGGGGCCTGTGTTTCTAACTTATCTTTTTGTTGCTGCAGATAATACTATATCTACAAATAGCAACTTGGGGCAAGGGCGGGTGAGGGAGGGAAACGTGTTTAGATTTCATCTTCAAGGGCCAGGAGTCAGGACATAGGAAGCCCAGGCACGAACCCAGAAGGCTAACAGCACGTAAGCAGAGAAATCGCACGAGCGGGGCTGTTCGATAGCTGGCTGGCTTCCCCTGGCTTGCTCATTTGTACCATGTTTCTTAAAGCAGCCAAGATCACCTCGTCGCGAGGGAGCCACTACCCACCGTGGGATCCCCTCAAATCGTGGTTAGAATCAAGACAGAATGTGCCCCAAGTCAATATCGCTCAGAGCAGACCTACAGTCATAATGAAGGAAATTAATCAATTGGGGTTCCCTCTGCCTGGGTCACTCTAGCTTGTGTCAAATTGAACAAAAACTAGCGCATCACAACCTTGCATCCCTGCCAATACCTATGTGCATGAGGAGATACTTGGTGAGAGCAAGCTGGTAATGTCCAGTCCTGGGAAGCGGTGGATCGCCAGGATCAGTGTGTTCGCGGCGATAACCAGACAGAGCACAGCCGAGCAGAACTGATTGGAGCTGGATGAAACTGCCGGGTTGGTAGAGGTCACACCACTACAATATTCAAATAAGACAAGGTCGGGAGTATACCGTTGATGGACCAGCCAGTCTATTGATTCTGGTCTTGCACGGACCGCGAGTTGTTGCATAGGTAGAGAGAGAGACGAGGAGAGGGAGAGAGAGAAGAAGGGAGGAGAGAGATGCTCCCGGAAAGAGAGGATGTGATTCGATTCTACATTGTTGTCTAGGTTATTTTTACTGCGCATTTGGTCTACGGAGTGCAGCACAGCTGACCTCAGCTCCATCGCCTGTAGCTATGGTTCAGATTGAGGCAAGGGCTGAGTGCTTTGGTGCCGTCTAGGACAGTTATACGGAGGAGACATACATGCTGCTTGCCTAAGTGTCGTATGGTTTTGACAGTGCCCGGTCAACAGAGCCCGAGAAGCCCGTCCTCTGTGCCTCTGTAGCGTATCGTGATTTCTCCCCGTTAAATGTTGAAAATGCCAATGAAATAACAAAGATTTAGAAAAAAAAAGAACAAGCACACCCAATCGCGCAGGGCATTGGTGGAAGGCAGAAATTAAAGTCGGAAAACGCAGGGTCTTCTCAATTCCACGCAGACTTGGGGCGCGGAGAGGCCAGAGTGAGAGGTACTTTGTTTGAGACCAAAGGCTTAGCGCGTGGAGGTCTATCATTATTGAGTAAGCGTAGGTGATACTACGCTGACATAGTAATCAGTTCTATGCCAGCTGGGCTTACAGTGGAAACAGCTGTTCTGTCAAGAGAAAGAGAAAGAAAGAAGAAAGGAAAGAAAGAGAAGAAAGACGAAGAATAGAAAGAAGAAGAAAGAAAGCAAGAAAGAAAGGAGGAAGGGAGGGAGAAAGAGAAGAAGAGGAAGGAAGGCGAAAGAAGGAGAGAGAGAGACACAAAGAAAGAAAGTTGAAGTAAAAAGTGCGCAATCGAGATAGAGCTTAAAGTAGACCTACATAATCTCTGGAATTCCGTGGCTGGAATCAACTGACCCGGGTCTCGGTAAGAGATCATGGTGCATACCAAGATTGTTTTGTTTGTGTGACACATGGGTTTGCCTCGTAATGCCCACGTGGATTGGATACTTGCGTATAGCAGCACCAGGCTGGCAGTGTCTCGTGGCAATAGATCCACCTAGCCGTCTGGCCTCTCGCAAGGTGCTGGATTAAAGACGCAACCACCACCAGTGCCCTGGCAGCCCAGAATGGGAACTCAGTTCCTTCCTTCTATAATTGGGCTCATACTATGGTTCCTGCCCTCCGACCTAGCAGTAGTGGAGACCAAGTTCTTGGTTCCCATGCAAGCAAAGGAGTGAATTCCGTTGTCCCTCTCGTTGGATTTTGCCTGAAGAGATTTTGCCACCTGCCTCGAAACTCCCTAGTTACACTTCTGTCTGGATCTCAGAATAAGACAGGATTTAAAATTTAGTCCCCAGAAAAGAAGGTAACGAAATTACCACAAACAATTTGGAGTAATCACTTGGATGGAGACTAACATCAGATACAAACCCCAATGTCCCCGTTTTTGGGGGGGTGGGCCCTGACCCATGTCTCAAATTCTTAGCTCTCCAAAGTGATTACGTTGCCACAGTGTGTCCACCTTCTTTGCCATTAGTGAAGTGCCATATCATCCTACTTTGCCTGGACAGCACAGCAGGCGCACGTAGCCTGTAACTAATCTATCGCTATATTAGAATATTCTGTCCGCTCAGTAAAGCAGTCGGAAATGCTTTGAGGTCTACTTCTGTAGAGCAAAGAGTGGGTCAAACAAAAAGAGTCCTGAGTAGAAAGAGGTAAGAGGAACCTGGACATGGAGAAAGACAACTGGTGGTGAGAGGTGTGAACCTGTCTTTGCTTTGATATGACTAAGTCTGTAAAACCGGGTGATATGGCTCGACGCCCAATAGACCCAGGTTTACAAAGGGATTGCACGAGATATTAAACTGCAATAGAACAACCAAAATAGGACAATTTGAAAACTGTGATACAGAAGAGGACCGTCTGCCAAAGAAGGCATCCTCATCCATTCCATATGGTTGATTTAGGCGAGACCTTTCCCAGGCTTTGACGTATGGCAGAACCTCGGTGGAAGATGGTAGACATGCATCATGTACCATGCTCCACTCCGGAGCCTAACTGTCCTAGCGCCAGAAGGAGTCCGTTAATCAACCAATAAGACTAATTTATAATTAGGAATTGATAAATGCTGTTGAGTAGAAGAATACACGAAGTCTAGAAACAGATAGATGGTGTGAGGTGGGAGGTGGTGGAAATCAAACATGCTCCCTAAGGAAGTGACATTTTACTACGAGTGATGCCATTTTGTTTTCAGCAGAAAGAAGAGGAAGGGAATGCATTCTAGAAAAAGGAAACTGTGTGTCCTGAGCCCTCCAATGCGATTCATTGGAGGGACCAAGAAGATAGGAAAGGAAGTTACAAGATAACGAAAGAAAGCAAAAAAAAGAAAGAACAAGACAAAGAAAGAAAGAAAGAAAGAAACGAAAGAAAGAAAGATAGAAGGATGAGTAGAGAGACGAGAGAGGAAAGAGACGGGGGAGGAGGGTGGGAGGGAGGGTGAGGGAGGGCCGAGGGAGGAGAGAAGGGAGAGAATGAAGAAGGAGACAGAATTCAATGAAGAGAACTAGTCCGATGATAGAAAGATGGATGGCATGGATACGATAGATAGAAGATAGATAGAATATTTCATGCTATTTATTTGTCATTTGTATGTGTATCGAGTTGTTCTGCATGCTAGTATTAAGATGTACCATGTGTCATGTCCTGCTACAGATGCGGAGGATTCAGCATCCCCTGGAACTTACATTAATGGGTGGTTAACCACGTGTGCTGGGAACCAAAACTAGCTCATCTGCGAAGCACAGCCAGTCACTTCACCACTGAGCCAGTTTCCTCTAGCACCCCCCCAAAAAAAAATTTTTGTTTAAAAGCCTTGTGTGGCGGATTGAATGTCAAGCAAAAGAAGAACCCTCAGCGACCTGTTCCATGGAGCAGTGAGCGTTTGAAGCAAGGTGACACTCATGCGCATAACCACAAGCTGGACCCCCAGAAGCAATTGCATGAAGGGTCAGGACTGGGTAAGTAGAGATGCTTCCATCGATTCCAAAGGGACCCTTGCCAGGATCAGGCTCCAGTAAGGCTGGCTCATCTCATGATGGTAGTTTATCCTGCCATCCTAGGTCACACAGCATCGCCGACCAAGAAGCCGCAGATCTACAATCATACCATACAACCAATAATTGTCTGGTGCACGAGAGAGCTGGCCATGGCTATATGTGGCAGGCCTTGGCGAAGGGTCGAGAAAACTATTCCTCTGCGTTTGACATCTGGTCCTACCCCTCAATGCTCTTGTAACATGGCCAGACATCTTTGAATGAGCTGTCCAGACATGTCGAAGGTACGCAGTCTGTTCCTGACAGCCCAGCTGGGCAGTAGGGAATTTCGCCTGTTATTTCTCCACGTGAAGTAATATGTGTAAATGAACACAACAGGCAAGGCAAAGACACAGACACGTTTGTCCAAACTGAGAAATCAATTTCAGACTTAGTAAAATTACCCTGGTGGACCCATCGCTACTGGGGTTTCAGTTGCTATCCATACTGATTTGTAGAAGTTGTCTCCGGAGCGTGAAGACGCTAAAAGAAATTGCGCCTGGGGAGGTCTTCGCTGCTGCGGCCCAGTAGCCCGACTAATGCTAGATCGGGCTACACCGACTGAAGGCACACATCCTGGGGAAACGGGAGGCAAAGCTCTACGAGGGTGACAGGACGACCTGCTGAGCTCAATGTCCCTGTGATAGCACAGCAGTAGGCAAGCTGTCTCAAGGCCCACTGAGCCCACTCTCTATCCCCCTAACGAAACTTGAGAAGCCCAGCTCAATTAATTGCCTCTGGGTCATGCATCATTTCACAAGAATTCCCACTATGAGTGGCAGATCCTCCCTGTCCTTAAAACGAAGTGTGGAAAAGATCACCAGTTGTTTCTTAGAGCAGAGCTTAAAATATGAACAGCAACACTAAACAGAAGTCCGAGCAGTGGTGGCGCACCCCTTAATCCTGAGCACGATTGGGAGGCACAGAGAGCCGAGGTGGTCATTTGTGCAGTTCAAGCGCCAAGCCTGTCTACAGAGGTGAGTTCCAGGCCAGCTGATGGCTACTACAGGGACCCTGTCGTTGAAAACCCCCCCCGCCAGAAAAAAAAATAGAGACAAGGATGCCACCTCTTGCCTTCAAGCCTCAGTTGTCATCCCTGGTGACAGAAATGGGTTAACCTGTATGGCAGCTATAACCCCTCTGTTGCCGTTGGGCTCCTCCCCTTCAGAATGGATACAGTATCTCCCAAACTGGTCTCGTAAGGGTTACATGGAGATACATAAAATTGCTTCCATTTGTCATAGCACCACTCAAAATAGGTCAGTGATTTGCAGGGGGTGGAGGGATGGGCCAGTGGAAAGCGAGTGAAGTGGGTATAGGGTTTCTTTAGGGAGAGATAAAAATATTTGTTCTAGAATTAGATTGTGATGGTGTTCGCATAAGTGTTTAATGTGCTAAAGACCAGCACTCTTGGTAGGGACGACCTGTACATGTTAATTATTTATCAATAAGCTCTAACTGCACATATGTGGATGAATGCACATATTATATGTCATGTATAAAATCCGCTTTGGGCTGGGAGTGGTGGCACACGCCTTTATCCCTAGCACTTAGAGGCAGAGAAGTAGGGGATCCTCTGCTGTGAGTTTCAAGGCCAGCCGGTCTACGAGGGTGAGTTCCAGGCCAGCTGGGAGACCGTGCCTCAAAAAAGATTTTATAAAATCCAGATTTTGGGTGCCTGTGAGGAGGAGGAGAATGTATATATATCATAATCAACGATAAGAAGATGAGTTAAAAGGCGACCAGGTCCTGTACATGATCAAGAACAGCAGAGTGGTGAGCCGCCAAAGGAAGATGTTAAAGACAGAAAGCACGGAAGGAAAGCCCCTCCAGCTGACCACAAACCTCGTGTTGAGCTGCCTCTGTCCCTGTTTGGGCCTTCCATTCCACTGTCACGAACACTGGGGGGCGGGAGGGGGGACAACTTTGTCCCCATTTTCGACACCCAGGCAAACTGAGGCATAAAGAGAGGCAAAGAACTTCTTGTAAGTTGAGAAAAGAGTATTTTCTGAAGCTAAGGTACAGAAGAGAGAACCCAGGAGGAAGCTGGCAGACGGCCAGAGGCCTCGTGTATTAGGGCTCATGACAGAAGTAAAACCTCACACGGGGAAGGTGGACTTGGCATGAAGCGTAGAGATGCACAGAAAGCGACTCCATCGTTCACCTTGGTCAACTTGAAATAGCCATCAATGGACACATACCTCCATTCAGCAAAAACCGAGGTACCAGCAATGAGTTCAGAGACTGTGACCCAGAGCAGCCTACATGCTCAGGCAATAGCCCCAGGCTCCTCCTCCCTGACTTCCAGACAGCCCATTGCACAGCGGTTACAACTTCCAGCCTCCTTCTGCAGCCGCTCGCCCTCAACCTCCTTCCCATTCCCTTGAAAACACGCTTCCTGCTCTGCAGGTCTTGGGAAACTTCCTTTCCTCTCCTCTTCATGAATAATCCAGGAGAGGCGCTTTCAGGAGCTCCGCTTTCCTAGTCATAATTAAAGTGGGTTCCCTTTGCACCACCTGCTCCCTAAATCCTTCATCTGATGAGGGCACAGCGCCTGAGGGCACTCAGTCTTCCCTTCACACAGAGCTAGCATGCAGGTCTATCAGGCAGTAAGAGTATTCCACCCAGCACACCCAATTCTGTCCCAGTGACCCACTCAGCCTGGTCCCCTGCCTGCATGGAGGTGCCGCCCGTCCAACTTCCTCAGATGTACTGAGCAACTTGAGGAGTCGGAAAGATGGCATAAAGCCCAGTGCCACTTCAGCTTACAGGTCAAAGCAGCTGCCCGTCTTACTCTGGTTGGCACCTGCAAAATGCAGGCATCCTGGACATGCAGGTTTGGAGATTCGCGGGTACCTGGGTAGCCCCATTCTAACTGTGTCACCCATGATAGTTTGCTTAATTCTCCCTCTCTGACCCCTGTGAATGCCTAGTTTTAGTATTTATTTAGTGTGAGGAGTGTTTGGAGAGAGAGACAGAGAGAGAGGGAGAGACTGGTGGGCGTGTGCCATATGACGGTGAGGGTCAGAGAGAACTTGTGGAGTGAGTTTTCTCCTGCCTTTACGTGGGTTCTGGCCACCGCTCATGGCAAGTGCTTGTATACACTGAGCCATCTTGTGAGCCCACTTACATTTAAAGTAAAAGTTCTAAAAATGGGAAGACAAACTGAAGATACAATGTCCGACGCATCATGGAAACAAGCCTTTAATTTACTGATAGTTTTATAGCGGTGCAAAAACTTGAGTCATTGAGGGTTTTAAATGTATTATGAATACTGTTATATGAGTACAATCAAAATATAATCTTATATGCTCTGTGTGTGTGTGAGGGAGAGAGAGAGAAGAAGAGGAGAGAAGAAGAGAGTGTGTCTTGCCCAGTTTCTAAGAACTGAAACACAGACAAGGCAAGTGTGGTTTTCCTCTTACCTTCCTGTCTTCCTTTGGTTGTGTACAGTGTCGGGCTAACTCAGCAGCTGGTGTAGACAGGGGTGTTATATGTTTATAGGACTGGCTGTCCTATGCAACACCTGTACATAGCCAGGAACCTGAGTCTCACTAACTTGTTCAGACTGATGGCCAAACTAGGGCAGATGGATTCATTCCAACCCCTGATCTCACATCTTCTGTCTACTAGGCCAAAAGAAGCCAAAAAGCTCACCCTTAATGCTGAGTGCTAGACCGAGTAGTCTCTATGTATAATGAAATCTCCATTTACTTTGCAGGAATTAAACTCCTGGCAAATCACAATCCTTCCGGACTGCTGCAGGAAGGAGGACGGTGAGGAGGAGGCTGGGTGGTCCATTGTATCATTCTTCCAGTTCAGCCACTGGGACTTCAATGTGCCCTGTACCTGAAACAGAGACCAGCAGCTCTCAGAAACAGATAAAAAGACACTGAATAAATGATTGGTATTCCAGACAAATGAAATGAATCAGCAAAGATCAGCAACACTAAAAATACAGAAAAATGAAGAAACCTACACCACTTCAGTTCAGAAAGAATGTAAAATACAAGGGCAGGGCAGGGGTGTGAGGGCTGAAGAGGGCCTGTTGACGAAGGGCCTGGGATGTCTTGCTGACTTGAAATTTCCTTCAATGCGCTGTAAGGAGTTTGCAGGCTGATTTCCAGCAGGGACAGAAACAATCAGTTTACTCGGGGGGCTGGAGAGGTGGACTCAATGCTTAAGAGCATGACTACTTTTTGCAGAGGACCAGGTTTGATTCCCAGAACCGCATCATGTGGGTAAGGACCATCTTTAACCAGTTCCAGGGGAATCAACATACACCCATTCTGACTCTGAGCATTGAGCACAGGTGCACCTACTACATGCAGGAACAGTACATACCCACACACATAAAATTAAAAAAATAAAAAATAAAATAATAAATATCACTCAGAGGAAAGGAATATGGAACCAAAGTGTAAAATAATCAGAGTCTGACTTTAATTAGCAATAATGACAATAAAAAGGAAAGAATGAACACACAGAGAAAGAACAGACCAAGCTGCTTGTGAGCAAGGGTGAGGGAGGTCTAGGGTAAGCTGCCAAGCCAATGGTTTGGAAACTGAACATATTGGACCAAGAGGTAGTTTGTAGAAGAAAGATTTGGGGGACCTCCACTCCCCCGAGAGAGAACAAGACTGTCAGTGTCACCAAAGTAGGGGTGGGCTCAGAGGCCCACATCTACATTATCAAACAGCTAGAACACAGAGGAGGCCATCCATACACAAGTGTCCCCAAGTAATTATTTATAGTGCTGTGATTCATTTTTCTTTGCATTAAAATGCATGTAAAAATTAAATTTTATGGACACATTATTATTGAACAGCTATTCCACAAAGAAGACCATAAAGGGCCAGTAAAACACATGAAAGTATGTTAATCATCATTAGTCACACAGGGAAATCTAATATAAAGCCATATGAGATACATTTATGTATCTCAAGTAGGATGGATATAATTTCTAAAAGGACAGATAATAAAATAACCAGAGGATATGGAGGACTTGGGATCCCCAGACTCTGAGAATAAGAGGGTAATGGCTAATGAAGCTGGTGTGTATTACAGTAAGAGTAATTTAACAACTGACAAGGTCAAAAACTAACGCCAAGTGTTGACAAAGATGAGGACCTGCTAGAACTCACTTACGTGCCAGTGGAGATGCAAAACGCTCCAGTTCTAAGAACACAGTCCGATGACTTCTTGGGAAGATAAATGTACTCCTGCTGTTACATACAAAGTAGTGAGCGTTCCCAGGTATGCATACCAGAAAAGGGAGAAAATATGTCGTAATCAGAGTTGTGCAGCCTTGTTAGTAATGGTCAAAAACAAGTACTATGGTGTTCCCATGGGTTACTGAATGAAAATTGCTGGTGTTAGACATAAGATTAGCACCCATGAACTTACTTGGTTTTTCAACATTCCATCTCATTTTTGGAGTCTTGCTCTTTTTTAGTCAGTGGGACTAGAAGTTGTTGATGATGCTCTGGAAAAACAGAGCCCCAAGGCCTTGCTTGACTCCTTTCAAGACCCTGTCCTCGCCCTGAGAGGAGTGAGAGGAGACAGAAGGAACAATGTTCCCACCAGCAAAATGGGGGCATCTGAGTCATGGGGTAAATAAACACTTTGATTGGATCTGAGGCCTGCTCTAATGGAGGAAATCATACCTAATCCTAAACCTGTCCAAAAGCCCCATGGCTGGGGATGTCTCTAGCCATGTGGGGAATCATAGTATTCATCTGATTTACTAATACCGTCCCTTGTCACGGATCTGGTCCTTTTAATACTAACTTTTGCTTATATTTCTTCATAGATTCTGCGGCTCTCACTCTCAACCTTGTTCCGGGCACATCGTTGCATGGTGAGGCACATAGCCCAATGGCTTAGGGAATGATGTATAACTGTGAGGTCCTCAACTTCTGATGGGTGCATCCCATAAAAAGCTCTCAACAATGTCTACCAAGGGGATAATCTCTTAGAAAAGGACAGAAAAAAAATGTCTAAGAGTGTATGGTGAGAGATACGGGTTGTGAATGTCTTGTCGTACAGGACTGATGTCGCAACTCATGCAAACTCATGAGCAACTGTAACACTTGACAAGATCACACTATCAAACCCAGGATGGAATGTGAGAGGCTAACAAGGCGCCACCTGCTATTAGGAGGTACAACAGCTGATGGCAGCTGGAGAAGATTTTTTTGGTGTTTCCACTGGTGGGATGTCCCATGCTCTAGTAGTGTGGCCCTTCCATGCACATGTGGCAGCAAAAGTGATATGGTGATATCACAAGGAGACAGGTTGAAGATAGGGCTCAGTGGCTGGACCATCACCCACGATGGCAGCTTAACATATCAGGTCCTTACGTTTCCATTGCAGGGGAATCCAATCGTCGCTTCGACTCATTGCAATTTTACAACTGGGTGCACTACACACGTGTCCTACACTCATAAAATAATTAAATAATTGTTATTAAAAAGTACAGAAGAACTTCAACGTTGGTAAGGAATATGTGCTGAGGTCTGGGAGAGCGGGGGATAATGGGTTGGGCAGGGGGGTCCATTGTATGCACGTATAGATCCCTCGCAAGAATATAATAAAAAAAATAACTAGAACATATCCAAATGTCAATAAATGGATGAAAGGATACATCGGGGTCCATTGTATGCATTGTATAAGATCCTCGAAGAATAAATAAAAGAATTTACACTAGAACACCCAAATCAACAAATGATAAGATATCGGTCCATGTAGATGATAAGACCTCAAGAAAATAAAAGAAATTAACTAGATAGCAACCCAAATGTCAATAAATGGATGAAGGAGTACTGCGGGTCCATGTATGCATGTTATAAGATCCTCGAAAAATAAATAAAGAAATTTAACTAGAAGAACCCAAATGTCACATAAATGTTATACATCATCATTTACAGAGCAAAAAAGAATAAATAAAAAGAAATTTAACTAGAAGCAACCAAATGTCAATAAATGGATGAAGGACGTCCGGGTCCATTGTATGCATGTATAAGATCCTCGAATGAATAATAAAAAGAAACTTAACTAGAAGCAACCCAAATGTCAATAAATGGATGAAGGAGTACTCGCGTGTCCATTGTATGCATGATATTAGATTTCTCGAAAATAAATAAAAAGAAATTAATAGAAGCAACCCAAATGTTCCATAATGGAAAGGAGTACTCGGGTCCATTGTATGCATGTATAGGATCTCTCGAAGAATAAATAAAAAGAAATTTAACTAGAAGCAACCCAAATGTCAATAAATGGATGAAGGAGTACTCGGGTCCATTGTATGCATGTATAAGATCTCGAAGAATAATAAAAAGAATTTAACTAGAAGCAACCCAAATGTCAATAATGTGATGAAGGAGTACTCGGGTCCATTGTATGCATGTATAAATCCTCGAAAATAAATAAAAAAATATTATTACTAGAAGCAACCCAATGTCAATAATGGATGAAGGAGTTATCGGGGTCCATTGTATGTCATAATATCCGAAGAATAAAAAAGAAATTTAACTAGAAGCAACCCAAATGTCAATAAATGGATGAAGTACTCGGGGTCCATTGTATGCATGTATAAGATTCTCGAAGAATAAATAAAAAGAAATTTAACTAGAAGCAACCCAAATGTCAATAATGGATAAGGAGTACTCGGGGTCCATTGTATGCATGTATAAGATCCTCGAAGAATAAATAAAAAAGAATTTAACTAGAAGCAACCAAATGCTCAAAATGGATGAAGGAGTACTCGGGTCCATTGTGATGCATGTATATAAAATCGCTCGAAGAATAAATAAAAAGAAATTTAACTAGAACAACCCAAATGTCAATAAATGGATGAAGGGGTACTCGGGGTCCATTGTATGCATGTATAAAGATTGTAGAAATTAAATAAAAAGAAATTTAACTAGAAGAGAACCCAAATGTCAATAAATGGATAAGGAGTACTCGGGGTCCATTGTATGCTTATAAGATCCTGAAGAATAAATAAAAAGAAATTTAACTAGAAGCAACCCAAATGTCAAAATGGATGAAGGAGTACTCGGGGGTCCATTGTAATGCATGTATAAGATTCTCGAAAATAAATAAAAAAATTAACTAGAAGCAACCCAAATGTCAAAAATGGATGAAGGAATAACCACTGTGGTATAGTCATACATTGGGTACTGCTGAAAAGTTCAGCAGGCTAAACACCTGACATATAGGAAACCATAGACAAACTGAAAACATTAACTGAACAGTAGCAGATAGAGAATGGTGATGTATTTTTTAATTTTTTTTTTCAAAATGTGGAAATAAACTCTATACCAGCCTAAGTTTTGTAAACAGCCAAAATTCATCCCAAAACCATGGTCAAAATTAAAACATTGTTAAACTAATAAATCATTAATTTATCAGAAATCACAGTGAAACATTTATTTTTTAATTAGATGTCAATGGATTTGATAGTTTTAAAAAATAGTAGTATAAAAACAAAAGACCCCATACCAAAGCAACCTGAGTGAAAAGAGCAATACAGGGGGATCTCCTCATACCAGACTTCAAACTGTACTACAGGCTATAGTCATAAAAAAAGATTGTACTGGCACAAAAACGGACTGTATGACCAATGGAACAAAACTGAAGATCCAATTACTAGCACATTACAATTTCAGCCACTCTCATATTTGACAAGGGGGCCAAAGATAACACAATGGAGAAAAGACAGCATCTTCAGCAATGTGTTCTGGCAAAACCTGGATCAACCTATGTAGAAGAATGAAATTAAACCCTACCTCTTGTCCTGTAACAAAGCAAAAGATAAAACCTCAATGTGAACCCCAAACTCTGAAAGGATAGAAGAAAAAGTTGGCACAGCCTACAAGACAATAGGATAGGAAAAGACTTCCTAAATAACACAGCACTGCACAAGAATAAGTCAATATGACAAATGGGACCTCATTAAACTCAAAAGCTTCTGTACATCAAAAGACAATCAAAGAAGTGAAGAGAAAACCCACAAAGTGGAGGAAACCTTCACTGCAGATACATCTGACAAAGCACTGATTTCCAGAATATAACTACTCAAAAACAAAGAAAAAACAAATGAACACTCAAAAGATGGAGCAAAGAGCTGAAAAGACTTCACAATGAGGATAGAGATGGCTGAGAAACATCTTAAAAATTGTCAGACGTCGCTAATAATTATGGAAATGCAAATTAAAACCACTTTAAGATATCATCTTACTCCAATAAACTGGCTAAGATCAAGAAAACAAATGATACCAAGTGCTGAAGAGGTTGTGAGAAAAGAACAGATCCATCTGCGGTGGAATGTAAACTTGTACAGCCATTATGGAAAGCAGTTGTGGAGAACCCTGGAAAACTCAAAATGAACTTATCACTGACCAGATCATACACTCCTGGTATACCACAAGACTCTTTCCTCACGCAGAGATATATGCACTAGCATTTTACTGCAGCTGTGTTCACAATAGCAAAATGCTGGAACCAACCCAAATGCCCCTAACTGATGAGTGATAGAGAAAATGTGGATCATCTAATACAAGGATATTCTATGCAGCAATAAAAGAGACAACATCATGAACTTGCAGGTAAAGATAACTGAGAAGATTATGTTAAGTGTAATGAACAAGTCCCAGAAAACAAATGACGAATAGTATCATATCTGTAGGATCTGCCAATAACTAAGTGAAATTTTCTTGTTGAATTATCATGGAAAGACAACAACAACAACAACAAAAAGACTGCATCATAAGAACTGACTGAAAGGTGATTTGGGACGGGGGGGGGTGGGAGGGACAGAGTCTAGTATCATTTGTAACATAATCTGTACAAAATATATATAGAACATAAAAGTTAATAAAATAAACAATCAAATAATTTTTATATTAAAAAAATCAGTATATAACCAAAACTAACTTCTAGAGAAAATTACAGTCTTAAAATACATTGTGTAAGAAAATGAATAAATACTATATACACAACATATAAGAGTTGGGGGAAATACACACAAAATACTAATAATAAAAAAGAGAAAAATTACTCCTCTACAGAGAGGCCTCAGCAAGAAAAAAAGCAGCTTTTTCATAAGACTAGTAAAGATAGAAAAACGCCTTACTAGTAAAATAAAAACCCTTACTATAAAATAAGAAAAACCTACGAACCAGTGAAGNGTTAAATTTCTTTTTATTTATTCTTCGAGGATCTTATACATGCATACAATGGACCCCGAGTACTCCTTCATCCATTTATTGACATTTGGGTTGCTTCTAGTTAAATTTCTTTTTATTTATTCTTCGAGGATCTTATACATGCATACAATGGACCCCGAGTACTCCTTCATCCATTTATTGACATTTGGGTTGCTTCTAGTTAAATTTCTTTTTATTTATTCTTCGAGGATCTTATACATGCATACAATGGACCTGAGTACTCCTTCATCCATTTATTGACATTTGGGTTGCTTCTAGTTAAATTTCTTTTTATTTATTCTTTGAGGATCTTATACATGCATACAATGGACCCTGAGCCTACCCACTCCCATTAGTCCCCCCCTCTCCCCAGACCTCCAGCACATTTCCTTACCAACTTCATGTTCTCCCTGTCTTTTTATAAAAATTATTTAATATTTTATGAGTGTATTGCACGTGTGTAAGTGCACCCATGTTGTAAAATGCCCATGAGGTCAGAAGCGGGCATTGGATTCCCCTGAAATTGGAGTCAAGGACTGTTGTTAGCTGCCATGTGGGTGCTGGGTCCAGCCACTGAGCCCTATCTTCAACCTGTCTCCTTTTGTGATATCCCACCATATCCAATTACTGCTGCCACATGTGCATGGACACGAGGCCACACACTAGAGCATGGACATCCCACCAGTGGAAACACCAAAGAAAAATCTTCTCCAGCTGCCATCAGCTGTTGATACCTCCTCAGCTAGAGGTGGGGCCTTGTTAGCCTCTCCCCCTTCCATCCTGGGGTTTTGATTAGGTTGATCTTGTCAGGTAGCAGTTGCTCTGAGTTCACGAGTGCCGACAGTCAGGTCCTGTCCCGAAGACGCCATTCACACCTCTCCTCCTCACCCTCCAGGTCTTACATTTTTTTCTGTCCTTTCTTCTAAGATTTCCCCTTGGTCAGGACATGAAGGGAGCTTTATATGGATGCCCCATCTAGGGTTGAGCCCTCACAGTCACTCATTCTAAGCCATTGGCCAGTTATTGTTCTCTGCACTGACTGCTGCCCACTGCAACCAAGGTTGAGAGGAGCCCAGATCTATGAATATAAGCATAAATATTTAAAAGAAAGTTTGACAAGGGGGGTATTTAGTAAAATAATGCTACTATGTTCCCCCCAGTGGCCTATAACATCCCCAGCCAGGGGATGGGTTTAGGATAGGTATGAATGGGTTTAGGATAGGTATGAATACCTATCCCAGGTTTAGGATAGGTATGAATCTCCTCCATTAGAGCAGGCCTCAGATCCAATCAAAGTGTTTATTTACCCCATGACTCAGATGCCCCCATTTTGCTGGTGGGAACATTGTTCCTTCTGTCTCCTCTCACTCCTCTCAGGGCGAGGACAGGGTCTTGAAAGGAGTCAAGCAAGGCCTTGGGGCTCTGTTTTTCCAGAGCATCATCAACAACTTCTAGAGTCCCACTGACTAAAAAAGAGCAAGACTCCAAAATGGATGGTATGTGAAAACCAATAATTCATGGGTGCTATCTTATGTCTAACACAGCAATTTTCATTCAGTAACCCATGGGAACACCATAGTACTTGTTTTTGACCATTACTAACAAGGCTGCACAACTCTGATTACGACATATTTTCTCCCTTTTCTGGTATGCATACCTGGGAACGCTCACTACTTTGTATGTAACAGCAGGAGTACATTTATCTTCCCAAGAAGTCATCGGACTGTGTTCTTAGAGGCTGGAGCGTTTTGCATCTCCACTGGCACGTAAGTGAGTTCTAGCAGGTCCTCATCTTTGTCAACACTTGGCGTTAGTTTTTGACCTTGTCAGTTGTTAAATTACTCTTACTGTAATACACACCAGCTTCATTAGCCATTACCCTCTTATTCTCAGAGTCTGGGGATCCCAAGTCCTCCATATCCTCTGGTTATTTTATTATCTGTCCTTTTAGAAATTATATCCATCCTACTTGAGATACATAAAATGTATCTCATTATGGCTTTAATATTTATTTCCCTGATGACTAATGATGTTGAACATACTTTCATGTGTTTACTGGCCCTTTATGTCTTCTTTGTGGAATGCCTGTTCAAATAATGTGTCCATAAAATTTAATTTTTACATGCATTTTAATGCAAAGAAAAATGAATCACAGCACTATAAATAATTACTTGGGGACACTTGGTGTATGGATGGCCTCCTCTGTGTTCTTGCTGTTTGATAATGTAGATGTGGGCCTCTGAGCCCACCCCTACTTTGGTGACACTGACAGTCTTGTTCTCTCTCGGGGGAGTGGAGGTCCCCCAAATCTTTCTTCTACAAACTACCTCTTGGTCCAATATGTTCAGTTTCCAAACCATTGGCTTGGCAGCTTACCCTAGACCTCCCTCCACCCTTGCTCACAAGCAGCTTGGTCTGTTCTTTCTCTGTGTTTCATTCTTTCCATTTTTATTGTCATTATTGCTAATTAAAGTCAGACTCTGATTATTTTACACTTTGGTTCCATATTCCTTTCCTCTGAGTGATATTTATTATTTTATTTTTTATTTTTTTAAATTTTATGTGTGTGGGTGTACTGTCTGCATGTAAGTAGGTGCACCTGTGTCATGCAATGCCTCAGAGGTCAGAAGTGGGTGTTGGATTCCCCTGGAACTGGAGTTAAGATGGTCCTTAGCCACCATGTGGGTTCTGGGAATCAAACCTGGGTCCTCTGCAAAAGTAGTCAGTGCTCTTAAGCATTGAGCCACCTCTCCAGCCCCCCGAGTAAACTGATTGTTTCCTGTCCCTGCTGGAAATCAGCCTGCAAACTCCTTACAGCGCATTGAAGGAAATTTCAAGTCAGCAAGACATCCCAGGCCCTTCGTCAACAGGCCCTCTTCAGCCCTCAACACCCCTGCCCCTGCCCTTGTATTTTACATTCTTTCTGAACTGAAGTGGGTGAGGTTTCTTCATTTTTCTGTATTTTTTCACGTGTTCTGATCTTTGCTGATCTCATTTCATTTGTCTGGAATACCAATCATTTATTCAGTGTCTTTTTATCTGTTTCTGAGAGCTGCTGGTCTCTGTTTCAGGTACAGGGCACATTGAAGTCCCAGTGGCTGAACTGGAAGAATGATACAATGGACCACCCAGCCTCCTCCTCACCGTCCTCCTCCTGACAGCAGTCCAGGAAGGATTGTGATTTGCCAGGATTTTAATTCCTGCAAAGTAAATGGAGATTTCATTATACATAGAGACTACTCGGTCTAGCACTCAGCATTAAGGGTGAGCTTTTTGGCTTCTTTTGGCCTAGTAGACAGAAGATGTGAGATCAGGGGTTGGAATGAATCCATCTGCCCTAGTTTGGCCATCAGTCTGAACAAGTTAGTGAGACTCAGGTTCCTGGCTATGTACAGGTGTTGCATAGGACAGCCAGTCCTATAAACATATAACACCCCTGTCTACACCAGCTGCTGAGTTAGCCCGACACTGTACACAACCAAAGGAAGACAGGAAGGTAAGAGGAAACCACACTTGCCTTGTCTGTGTTTCAGTTCTTAGAAACTGGGCAAGACACTCTCTCTCTCTCTCTCTCTCTCTCTCTCTCTCTCACTCACACACACACAGACATCATAAGATTATATTTTGATTCTACTCATAATAACAGTATTCATAATACATTTAAAACCCTCAATGACTCAGTTTTTGCACCGCTATAAAACTATCAGTAAATTAAAGGCTTGTTTCCAGTGCAGTCGGCATTGTATTTCAGTTTGTCTTCCCATTTTTAGAACTTTTACCTTTAAATGTAAGGGGCTCACAAGATGGCTCAGTGTATACAAGCACTTGCCATGAGCGGCTGGCCCCAGAACCCACGTAAAGGCAGGAGAAAACTCACTCCACAAAGTTGTCCTCTGACCCTCACCGTCCCTATGGCACACGCCCACCCAGTCTCCCTCTCTCTCTGTCTCTCTCTCCAACACTCTCACACTAAATAAAATCTAAAACTAGGCATTCCAGGGGTCAGAGAAGGGAGAATTAAGCAAACTATCCAGGGTGACACAGTTAGAATGGGGCTACCCAGGTACCCGCGAATCTCCAAACCTGCATGTCCAGGATGCCTGCATTTTGCAGGTGCCAACCAGAGTAAGACGGGCAGCTGCTTTGACCTGTAAGCTGAAGTGGCACTGGGCTTTATGCCATCTTTCCGACTCCTCAAGTTGCTCAGTACATCTGAGGAAGTTGGACGGGCGGCACCTCCATGCAGGCAGGGGACCAGGCTGAGTGGGTCACTGGGACAGAATTGGGTGTGCTGGGTGAAATACTCTTACTGCCTGATAGACCTGCATGCTAGCTCTGTGTGAAGGGAAGACTGAGTGCCCTCAGGCGCTGTGCCCTCATCAGATGAAGGATTTAGGGAGCAGGTGGTGCAAAGGGAACCCACTTTAATTATGACTAGGAAAGCGGAGCTCCTGAAAGCGCCTCTCCTGGATTATTCATGAAGAGGAGAGGAAAGGAGTTTCCCAAGACCTGCAGAGCAGGAAGGCGGTGTTTCAAGGGAATGGGGAAAGGGGTGGTGAGGGGAGCAGGGGTGAGAAGGAGGCTGGAGTTGTAACCGCTGTGCAATGGGCTGTCTGGAAGTCAGGGAGGAGGAGCCTGGGGCTATTGCCTGAGCATGTAGGCTGCTCTGGGTCACAGTCTCTGAACTCATTGCTGGTACCTCGGTTTTTGCTGAATGGAGGTATGTGTCCATTGATGGCTATTTCAAGTTGACCAAGGTGAACGATGGAGTCGCTTTCTGTGCATCTCTACGCTTCATGCCAAGTCCACCTTCCCCGTGTGAGGTTTTACTTCTGTCATGAGCCCTAATACACGAGGCCTCTGGCCGTCTGCCAGCTTCCTCCTGGGTTCTCTCTTCTGTACCTTAGCTTCAGATATCTTTCCTCTCAACTTACAAGAAAAGTTCTTTGCCTCTCTTTATGCCTCAGTTTGCCTGGGTGTCAAAATGGGGACAAAGTTGTCCCCCCTCCCCGCCCCCCAGTGTTGGTGAGGTGGAATGAGGCCACACAGGAGACAGAGGCAGCTCACACGAGGTTTGTGGTCAGTGGGAGGGGCTTTCCTTCCGTGCTTTCTGTCTTTACATCTTCCTTGGCGGCTACACTCTGCTGTTCTTGATCATGTACAGGACCTGGGCTCGCCTTTAACTCATCTTCATTATCTTGATTGATATTATACATCTCTCCTCCTCAGGCACCCCAAATTGGATTTTTAAAATCTTTTTGAGGCACGGTCTCCCAGCTGGCCTGGAACTCACCCTGTAGACCAGGCTGGCCTTGAACTCACAGAGATCCACCTACCTCTGCCTCTCAAGTGCTGGGATTAAAGGCGTGTGCCACCACTCCCAGCCCAAAGCGGATTTTATACATGACATATAATATGTGCATTCATCCACATATGTGCAGTTAGAGCTTATTGATAAATAATTAACATGTACAGGTCGTCCCTACCAAGAGTGCTGGTCTTTAGCACATTAAACACTTATGCGAACACCATCACAATCTAATTCTAGAACAAATATTTTTATCTCTCCCTAAAGAAACCCTATACCCACTTCACTCGCTTTCCACTGGCCCATCCCTCCACCCCCTGCAAATCACTGACCTATTTTGAGTGGTGCTATGACAAATGGAAGCAATTTTATGTATCTCCATGTAACCCTTACGAGACCAGTTTGGGAGATACTGTATCCATTCTGAAGGGGAGGAGCCCAAGGCACAGAGGGGTTATAGCTGCCTAAGGTTACCCATCTGTCACAGGGAAGAACTGAGGCTTAAGGCAAGAGGGCATCCTTGCTTCTATTTTTTTTTGGGGGGGGGTTTTCAAGACAGGGTCTCCCTGTAGCCTCAGCTGTCCTGGAACTCACTCTGTAGACCAGGCTGGCCTTGAACTCACAAAGATCCACCTGCCTCTGCCTCCCAAGTGCTAGGATTAAAGGGGTGCGCCACCATGCCCGGCTCCTTGTTTCTGTGTTGCTTCTATTTTTAAGCTCTGCATCTAGACACCTGGGTATCTTTTCCAACTTCTCTCTAAGCAGGAGGATCTGCCACTCAAGGGGATCTTGTGAAATTGATGCATGACCCAGGCAATTAATTGGCTGGGCTCTCAAGTGTTGGGGGGATAGAGGAGTGGGTGCAGTGGGCCTTGAGACCCAGCTGCTATGCTGTTGCTTCACAGGGACATGAGCTCAGCAGGTGTCACTGTACCTCGTGAGCTGCCTGCCCATTCCCAGGATGTGCTGCCTTCAGTCGTGCCCGTCTAGCATTAGTGGGCTACTGGGCGCAGCAGCGAAACCTCCCAGGGCATTCTTTAGGTCTTCACGCTCCAGGAGAACAACTTCCTACAAATCAGTATGGATAGCAACTGAACCCCAGTAGTGACTGGGTCACCAGGGTAATTTAAAGTCTGAATTGATTTCTCAGTTGGAAACAGTGTCTGTGTCTTGCTTCCTGTTTGTGTTCATTACACATTACCTCACGTGGAAAATTAACAGGCAAATTCACCCTTGCCCAGCCTGGGCTAGAGGAACAGACTGTGTTCCTACATGTACTACAGTCTCCAGGTTCAAAGGATGCTGGCCATAGGACAAGAGCAAGAGGGTGGACCATGTACCAGGTTTTCTGGACCCTTGCCAGCCTGCACATCAGCCATGCCAGCTCTCTGGCACCAGAATTTGAGTTGTGTGATTGATTGTGATCTGCGGCTTTGTGGCGATGCAGTGTGACCTAGGATGGCAGGATATACTACACATGAATGAGCCAGCCTTACTGGAGCCTGATCCCCTGGCAAGGGCTCCCTTTGGAATCCTGGAAGCATCTCACTTACCCATTCCTGACCCTTCGCAATTGCTTCTGGGGTCCTCTGTGGTTATGCATGAGTGTCACTTGCTTAACTCACTCTCATGGGACAGGTGCTGAGGGATTCTTCTTTCTGCTTTCAACCCCACACCAGGGCTTAAAAAAATTTTTTTTTTGGGGGGATGCTAGAGAACTTATAGGTAGATTAGTTAGGGAGTGCCTGCTGTGGTCCAGGCAAGAGATTATGGCCACTTAAATCCAATGAGGTGGACACACTTGAAGATACTTTGGAGGGGTAAATTTGACATGGGGTGCCAAAGACATTGGGGTTTGTATCTGATGTTAATCTCCATCCAAGTGATTACTCCAAATTGTTTGTGGTAATTTCGTTACCTTCTTTTCTGGGGACTAAATTTTAAATCCTGTCTTATTCTGAGATCCAGACAGAAGTGTAACTAGGGAGTTTAGGGAGTGGAAAATCCTTTCAGGGAAAATCACAGAGGGAAACAATATCACTCCTTTGCTTGCATGGGAACCAAGAACTTGGTCTCCACTACTGCTAGGTCGGAGGGCAGGAACCATAGTTGAGCCAATATGAAGAGAACTAGAGTTCATGCTGGCTGCCAGGCATGGTGGTGGATGCGTTTAATCCCAGCACTTGGGAGGCAGAGGTAGGTGGATCTTTGGGAGAACACTGCCAGCCTGGTCTGCATAGCAAGTTCCAGNACCATTACTAACAAGGCTGCACAACTCTGATTACGACATATTTTCTCCCTTTTCTGGTATGCATACCTGGGAACGCTCACTACTTTGTATGTAACAGCAGGAGTACATTTATCTTCCCAAGAAGTCATCGGACTGTGTTCTTAGAGACTGGAGCGTTTTGCATCTCCACTGGCACGTAAGTGAGCGTTTCTCAGGCATAAGTTCGGGTGGCTGGTAGAACTGGAAATGCGTTCCACGATGCGTTTGCAACCAAACATTCAGGCACAGCAACTGTATATATCTTGCAACACTGGCCGTTTAGTTTTTTTGACCTTGTAGTGTTTTAAATTACTTCTTACTGTAAACACACCAGCTTCATAAGCCCATATACCCTCTTATTCTCATGATGCTCTGGCGGGATCCCACAGTCCTCCATTCCTCTGGTTATTTTAATTATCTTGTCCTTTTAGAAATTATAATCCATCCTACATGTGAGATACATAAAATGCCTACCTCCATTTTATGGGCTTGGTTACTAGATGTTCATTTCTCTCCCTGCGATGACTAAATGATGTTCAAACATGACTATTTTCCATCTCTGTGTTTACTGGCCCTTTATGTCTTCTTTGTGGAATGCCTGTTCAAATAATGTGTCCATAAAATTTAATTCTCTCTCACAAGTGGTGCATTTTTTAAATGCAAAGCAAATTAGATCACGAGCACTTATACCAATCAAATTTATAACATTTGGTCGACACTTGGTGTATGGATGGCCTCCTCTGTGTTCTAGCTGTTTGATAATGTAGATGTGGGCCTCTGAGCCCACCCCTACTTTGGTGACACTGACAGTCTTGTTCTCTCTCGGGGGAGTGGAGGTCCCCCAAATCTTTCTTCTACAAACTACCTCTTGGTCCAATATGTTCAGTTTCCAAACCATTGGCTTGGCAGCTTACCCATGTACCTCCCCTTCCACCGCGTAGCTCACAAGCAGCTTTGGTCGGGTTCCTTTCTTGTGTTCATTCTTTTCCATTTTTATTGTCATTATTGCTAATTAAAGTCAGACTCTGATTATTTTACACTTTGGTTCCATATTCCTTTCAGTGTGCGCTGAGGTAGGAATATTTATTCATTCTGCTTCATTGTTTTAGCTCTTTTTGAAATTTTATGTATGGTGTGGTATTGTTACTGAGTCTGCATGTAGGGGAGTAGGTGCTCTGCTACGCTGTGTTTCGTGCAATGCCTCACGCGAGCGGTACAGACGTGAGGTTCCGGGGTGTCTTGGATTCCCCTTGCGTCAACCTCGATGGAGTTGCACGAAGATGCGCTTCTCCTGTTACAAGGACGCCACCATCTGGGCTATCCCTGCGGATTAATCGAAATCCTGTGGGTCTTCCTCTGCAAAAAGTAGTCTAGGTGCTCTTAAGCACTTATGCCCACCTCTCTCCAGCCCCCTGCCGGAGTAACCTGATCTCAGTCTCCCCTCTACACAGACTGCTGGGACAAATTCCAGCTTGTCCAACCATTCATCTCTCCTTACAGCGCATTGAAGGAAATTTCAAGTCAGCAAGACATCCCAGGCCCTTCGTCAACAGGCCCTCTTCAGCCCTCAACACCCCTGCCCCTTTGGCCACAATCTGTTATTTTTAACATTGCGTATCACATGCAACTGAAGATGAGGGCTAGTGAAGAGGCTCATCTTCATTTTTCTCCGCTATTCTTTTGTATCACGTCTCTTCTGATCTCGTGTCCCTGATCCTCTCATTTCATTTGTCTGGAATACCAATCATTTATTCAGTGTCTTTTTATCTGTTTCTGAGAGCTGCTGGTCTCTGTTTCAGGTACAGGGCACATTGAAGTCCCAGTGGCTGAACTGGAAGAATGATACAATGGACCACCCAGCCTCCTCCTCACCTCCTCCTCCTGACAGCCAGTCCAGGAAGGATTGTGATTTGCCAGGATTTTAATTCCTGCAAAGTAAATGGAGATTTCATTATACATAGAGACTACTCGGTCTAGCACTCAGCATTAAGGGTGAGCTTTTTGGCTTCTTTTGGCCTAGTAGACAGAAGATGTGAGATCAGGGGTTGGAATGAATCCATCTGCCCTAGTTTGGCCATCAGTCTGAACAAGTTAGTGAGACTCAGGTTCCTGGCTATGTACAGGTGTTGCATAGGACAGCCAGTCCTATAAACATATAACACCCCTGTCTACACCAGCTGCTGAGTTAGCCCGACACTGTACACAACCAAAGGAAGACAGGAAGGTAAGAGGAAACCACACTTGCCTTGTCTGTGTTTCAGTTCTTAGAAACTGGGCAGACACACCTCTCTCTCTCTCTCTCTCTCTCTCTTCTCTCTCTCTCTCACTCACACACACACAGACATCATAAGATTATATTTTGATTCTACTCATAATAACAGTATTCATAATACATTTAAAACCCTCAATGACTCAGTTTTTGCACCGCTATAAAACTATCAGTAAATTAAAGGCTTGTTTCCAGTGCAGTCGGCATTGTATTTCAGTTTGTCTTCCCATTTTTAGAACTTTTACCTTTAAATGTAAGGGCGCTCACCAAAGACTGGGTCGTCCTCAGTGTATACAAGCACTTGCCATGAGCGGCTGGCCCCAGAACCCACGTAAAGGCAGGAGAAAACTACACCTCCACAAAGTTGTCCTCTGGAACCCTCAACCGTCCTTCCATCATGGCCACACGATACACACACGCATCTCCCTCTCTCTCTGTCTCTCTTCTCCAACACGTCTCCGATCACTAAAAATAAAAGTCTGAAAACTAGCATAATCCAGGGGTCAGAGGAAGGGGAGGAAAATTGAAGACCAGAAACTATCCAGGCACGGGTACACAGTAGAACTTGGGGCTACCCAGGTACCCGAATCTCCACACCCATCAAGTCATGTCCAGGATATGCCCAATGTGCGAATTTCAGGTGCCGGAGAGCCAGATGATGAGAAACGGGCAGCTGCTTCTGACCTGTAAGCTGGAAGTCTGGCAAGCTAGGGCTTTATGATCCATTCTTTCTGACTCCTCTCAAAAGGATGCTCAGTATCAATCTGAGGGAAGTAATTGGCTAAAGCTATGGGAAAAAAAGCCACCGGCTGTACAAGCAGCTAGCGCTCCAATGCAGCAGGGACCAGGTTACTGGAGCTGAGGGTCACTGTCGAAGCTAGACATTGGGTCCCTGCTTGGGTGGATACTCTTACTCCTAAGCGATAGACCTGAGAGAGAGAGCTGATATGTTCATAGACATACATGTTGTGAAGTGAGGAAGGACTCTTGGCGTTGCCCTTGCATAGGCGCGCTTTAGTGTGTGCCACTCACTCATCTAGCATCGAAAGGTTCAGGTGACGGCAGTTAGTTCGTGCAAAGCGCGTAACCCCAACTTTTGAATTATGACTAGGACAAGACGGCACAAAGCTTGCCTGAGAGAAAGGCCCTCTCCTGAGTTTACTTAACATGAAGAGGCAGAGGAAAAGGAGTTTCCCAAGAAAGACCTGCAGGAGGCAGGGAAAAGATGCGGTGTTTCAACAGCGAATGCGGGAATAGGCCTAGGGTATAGGGTGAAGAGTGGTCGTGCCCGTGTTCTCATGCACGGCAGGGGTGAGAAGGAGGCTGGAGTTGTAACCGCTGTGCAATGGGCTGTCTGGAAGTCAGGGAGGAGGAGCCTGGGGCTATTGCCTGAGCATGTAGGCTGCTCTGGGTCACAGTCTCTGAACTCATTGTTGGTACCTCGGTTTTTGCCTGAATGGAGGTTATTGTTGTCCATTGATGGCTATTTCAAGTTGACCAAGGTGAACGATGGAGTCGCTTTCTGTGCATCTCTACGCTTCATGCCAAGTCCACCTTCCCCGTGTGAGGTTTTACTTCTGTCATGAGCCCTAATACACGAGGCCTCTGGCCGTCTGCCAGCTTCCTCCTGGGTTCTCTCTTCTGTACCTTAGCTTCAGATATCTTTCCTCTAACTTACAAGAAAAGTTCTTTGCCTCTCTTTATGCCTCAGTTTGCCTGGGTGTCAAAATGGGGACAAAGTTGTCCCCCCTCCCCGCCCCCAGTGTTGGTTTGAATGGTAAGGAATTAGAGGCCACACAGGACGAGGCATGAGCGCTTTCACACGAGGTTTGTGTCGTGGGAGGGGCTGTTCCTTCCGTGCTTTCTGCTCTTTACATCTTCCTTGGCGGGCTACACTCTGCTGTCTTGCTATGTACAGGACTGCTGCTTAATCTTCATATTGTTGATTTTCACTCTCTCAGGCACCCATGTAAACTTTGAGCATCCACTCCATGACTCTATGTGAAGCTGTTGACACGAGCCGTCTACCTCTCCCTTCAAGTCGGATCTAATGCCTGATCGCCGACCAGTGCCCACCCAAATCGGGTGATTTATATAAATGACATAAATTTCTTGCGATATCATCAACGCTGCATGACTTAGAAAGAAAATAGCAGTTAGCAGGGCTCAATTCTGCGGGACCCTTCCACCAGGTTGCCTAGGCACACCAATAACCACTGCGTCACAACCTTGACACAGATCTAACATCAGAATCCACTCTACCGCATATAGTGTGTGGTAAGCGTGTTTGCCCCATAAACAGCAAAAACTACTAATACATCACTTTCACTTGCAATTCCAAAGTGCATGTTGTAGTTTAGAGATGACAGAATACTACGGCGTCCCTAAAGTAGCTGTTGCAGGAAAAACATCTGGAACCATCAAACTAATTCTAACATATTATATTATAAGAAACAGAACACCCCATCCAATGGCTCCCCTACACCCCTGCCACATCACTGACCTATTTTGAGGTGTGCTGCTTATGACAAATGAGTCTAAGCAATTTTATGTATCTCCATGTAAACCCTTACGAGACCAGTTTGGGAGATATGCTGTTATACACTTCTGAAGGGAGGAGCCCAAGGCACGAGGGGTTATAGCTGACTTAGGTTACCCATCTGCACAGGGAAAAACTGAGTGATTAAGGCAAGAGGGATCTGCTTCTATGTTTTTTGGGGGGGGTTTTTTTTTTTTTTGAAGGGTCTCCCTGTAAGCCTCCCCAGCTTGCCCTGGAACACACTTGTAGAACCAGGCTGGCTTTCTTGAAACTCACAAAGATACTTACCTCGCCTCGGCCTCCCAAGTGCTAGGATTAAAGGGAGTAGCCCACCATTGCCCAGTGCTCTTGTTTCTGTGTTGCTTCTATTCTTTAAGCTCTGATCTAGACAACCGGGTATCTTTTCCAACTTCCCTACAGCAGAGGAGGAGGATCTGCCACTCAAGGGGATCTTGTGAAATTGATGCATGACCCAGGCAATTAATTGGCTGGGCTCTCAAGTGTTGGGGGGATAGAGGAGTGGGTGCAGTGGGCCTTGAGACCCAGCTGCTATGCTGTTGCTTCACAGGGACATGAGCTCAGCAGGTGTCACTGTACCTCGTGAGCTGCCTGCCCGTTCCCAGGATGTGCTGCCTTCAGTCGTGCCCGTCTAGCATTAGTGGGCTACTGGGCGCAGCAGCGAAACCTCCCAGGGCATTCTTTAGGTCTTCACGCTCCAGGAGAACAACTTCCTACAAATCAGTATGGATAGCAACTGAACCCCAGTAGGACTGGGTCACCAGGGTAATTTAAAGTATCTGAACTTGATTTTCATTGGAACAACAGTGTCTGATGTTCCTTGCGTTCCTGTTCTAGTCGCTTCATTACACATTACCTCACGTGGACAAAAATTAACTAGGCAAATTCAACCCCTTTAGCCCCGAGCCTGGGCTAGAGGAACAGACTAGCACGTCCCTACATTGTACTACAGTCTCCAGGCTTACAAAAGAAGATCTGCTGCGCACATACATCAACGGAACAAAGATGCAAGGAGGGCATGTTTCCTGAAAATGGAAAGTGGCTCACCAGGTTATTCTTCGGACCCTATGCCTTAAGTTCTCTGGCACAATCAGCCATGCCAGCTCTGCGTTGGGCAACCAGAAATTTGTGGGCTTCTGTTGTGTTATGTGGATTGTGATCTGCGGCTTGATGATTTTGGCAGTAGGTGGACTCAGTGTTGTTTAAGACTGGACTTTGTAATGGTAGACCACATCTTTAGGGATGGTCGCAGGAAAAGTGATCAATTGAATATACATACACATTATGAAATGATGCTCGAGCCTTTACTTTGAATATGGTCCTGTATCTCTCCTTGGCACATCTCGGGCTCCACCATGCTGATATCTCTGCTGGAGCATCGTCACTCTTACCCATTCTCCATAGCCCTTTCCTTCAATAGTTTCGTGCTGTCTTGGTGGGTCTTCCTCCCTCTTGTGTCCGGTCGGTTAATGCTATTTGTGGTCCATACTTTTGAACGTACATAACTCACTCTACAATGGGGGCCATTAGTGTGAAGCATTAGAAGGAGGATATCATTCTTTACTAAAGCTCCTTTCCATAGTTACAAGTTAACCCTTCACACAGGTCGATATTTAAAATAAAAATTTTTTTTGTTTAGCATGGGTCTATGTTTGTTGGGGGGTGCTTAGATAGAAATGTACATTTACATATGCCTCAGTTTCTCCAGGTTAGGACAGATCACTAGCTAGTCAGACTTGCAGAGGAGACTAGGGTATTGGTTTTCCAGCAACCGACGTGAAGAGGTTAAACGCCACCCTAAACCAGCGTTAACTGTTCAGTTCCAGGGGGATCTGTTACCCTCTTCTGACATCTGAAAACATTGCAAGACATAGGTGCAACAACCTACATACACACACAAAAAAAAAAAAAACACTCATACACATAAAATAAAAAGGACATAAAATGTACAGGCATTAAATATCCTCAGTCATATCTATCTAATTTCTTATCTATCCAAAGTCCCATCCTCATCTTTCTATTCATGGTGACAACTGTTCGTTCCTTCATTAATCTCCTTAGCTCTTCCTCGCCCTCCTCCCATTTTCCCTCCCTGCCCAGAAAGTCAGGGTACTTTGGGTTTATTTTTTTTTTCTCTCTCTCTCTCCCTCCCTCCCTCCCTCCCTCCCTCCCTCTCTCCCTCTCTCTCTCTCTCTCTCTCTCTCTCTCTCTTTCTTTCTTTCTTTCTTTCTTTCTTTCTTTCTTTCTTTCTTTCTTTCTTTCTTTCTTTCCTTCCTCCCACATTGAAATCAGCATTGGGGGCTCAGGACACACAGTTTCCTTTTTCTAGAATGCACTTCCCTTCCCTTTTCTCTGAAACAAAATGTCACTCGGTTTAAATGTCACTTCCTTGGGAAGCATGTTCTGATTTCACACCTCCCACCTCACACCATTATCTGGTTTTAGACTTCTGTATTTCTCTATCAACAGCATTTATCAAAATCCTAATTAAATAATTAGTCTGTAATTGGTTGACTTAACGACTGCCATTCTCGCTAGACAGTTAGCTCCGAGAGTGGAGATGGTAGCCATGTGTACCTCTGTCACCAGTGTTGCATACGCAGCCTGGGAATAGGTCCCCTAAACACATATGGGATGGATGAGCATCCTTCTTGGCAGAGGGCTCTTTCTGAAATTTTAATGTCCTATTTCCTGGTTGTTAATTGCGTTTAATTCTCTGAATCCCCTTGTAACCTGTCTATTGGGTCAGATATCACACGGTTTAAGTCTTGGTATAAAGAAGCACAGTTCAACCTCACCAAGTTTCTTTCCATGTCCAGGTTCCTTCCTCTTTCTACTCAGACTCTTTTGCTTCCCACATTTTGTCTACAGATAGACCTAACATTGCGACTGCTTGATGGGGCAGAGAACTTATAGGTAGATTAGTTAGGAGTGCCTGCTGTGGTCCAGGCAAGAGATTATGGCCACTTAAATCCAATGAGGTGGACACACTTGAAGATACTTTGGAGAGGTAAATTTGACATGGGGTGCCAAAGACATTGGGGTTTGTATCTGATGTTAGTCTCCATCCAAGTGATTACTCCAAATTGTTTGTGGTAATTTCGTTACCTTCTTTTCTGGGGACTAAATTTTAAATCCTGTCTTATTCTGAGATCCAGACAGAAGTGTAACTAGGGAGTTTAGGGAGTGGAAAATCCTTTCAGGGAAAATCACAGAGGGAAACAATATCACTCCTTTGCTTGCATGGGAACCAAGAACTTGGTCTCCACTACTGCTAGGTCGGAGGGCAGGAACCATAGTTGAGCCAATATGAAGAGAACTAGAGTTCATGCTGGCTGCCAGGCATGGTGGTGGATGCGTTTAATCCCAGCACTTGGGAGGCAGAGGTAGGTGGATCTTTGGGAGAACACTGCCAGCCTGGTCTGCATAGCAAGTTCCAGATCAGCTGGGGCTACGAGGAAACCCTGTGTCAAAAAAAAAAAAATTGATGCCAGCATCCTTCCGAGAAGTGGAATTGTTCCAGACTGAATTCAGGATATGTGGTCTATTAAGTCATTTGATTGGATTTTCTTAATTTCTTTCTTTGTTTCTTCCTTCCTTCTTCCCTTCCTCTTCCTCTTTCTCTTTCTCCCCTCCTTCCTCCTTTCTTTCTTTCTTTCTTTCTTTCTTTCTTTCTTTCTTTCTTTCTTTCTTTCTTTCTTCTTTCTTTTCTTCTTTCTGAGACAGGCATTCCCTGTAGCCCAAGCTGGCCTAGATATTTATTGTAGGTAGATACTCGCTACTCACTATGTAGACCAGGCTAGCCTTGGTCTCACAGACTTCCACCTGCCTCTGCCCCAAGTGCTGGGATTGAAGCTGCGTGCCTCCACATCTGGCTTGGTTGGCTTTTCTTTTTTTTTTTAAATTTTTTTTTGGCTTTTCAATTTAAGGGGAAGAATGATAGCTCAGAGGGCACAGAGGAGCTTCTGGCTTGTTGAGGGACTGTCAAGAAACAAGAGCCATAGGCAAGCAGCATTATGTCTCCTCGTTACACTGTAGGGCACCAGCACTCCAGCCTCCTTTGAACCTTCTCAGGGATGGAGCTGAGGCAGGTGCATGCCTCAGTAGGAAAGATGCAGAAAATAACCTAGAACAACATTAAATAATCAATCTCTCTTTGGGAGCCTCTCTCTCTCTCTCTCTCTCTCTCTCTCTCTCTCTCTCTCTCCTGCATGCGTGTGAAGACCAGATCAATACTGGGTGGCTTCCTCGGTATCTCCCCACCTTGTTTTTTGAAAGAGGGTGCTCTCCTGACCCCGGAGTTCATCAGCTCATCAGTTCTGCTGGCTGGCTGTCGAGCCCAGGAACCGTCCTGCATTCACCTTCCCAGGACTGGGATTACAAGCCTGCTACCACCATATCTCATTCACATAGGTTTGGGGGATCAAGGTATGTGTTGGATAGTTTTTGTCAGCTTGACACAAGCTAGACTGACCCAGGCAGAGGGAACCCCAATTGATTAATTTCCTTCATTAGATTGGCTTGTGAGCATATCTGTGGGGCATTTTCTTGATTGTTAACAGATTTGGGGGGCATCCCACCGTGGGTGGTGCCATCCCTGGACAGGTGGTCCTGGGCTGTTTAAGAAAGGTAACTGAGCAAGCCAGGGGAAGCCAGCCAGTAAACAGCACCCCTCTGCAGTCTCTGCTTCAGTTTTTGCCTTTGGGTTCCTGCCTGGGCTCCTATCCTGACTCCCTGCCTTGAAAGATGAAATAAACTCTTTCCCTCCCTCCCCCCTGCCCCAAGTTGCTTTTGGAAAGTATTTTATTGCAGCAACAAAAAAGTAAGTAGAACACAGGCCAAGCACATTACCAACTGAGCTATCCTCTCAGGCCTTTCTAGGCTTTTAATCTGCATTACAATGGGAAGGTAATTATTTACTGATTTTTCTAAAAATCAGATGAAATCCTGTTCTGACCCTACTTAGATAATATATTTTTAAAGCAATGCCCTCTTCCGAGGAGCTTTGTATTTTAGCAACAGTAACAGAAATCAATATGCAGCAAAGGCGAAAACAGTCTTCTATTATCCCACAGCCAACACCGTCACATTGTTTCCTTTGCCCATGCATCCTTAAAATTCTGCTCCACATCCATGCAAAAATGCACAGAATGGTGATCATAGCACAGGCACCATTAACGTTTTTACTGAGGTGTGACAGCCAGGCTGAGAAGTGCCTGAATCTGTACAGCTTGATGAGTTTTTACATGTGTTCATTCTTGTAACTCTCCTCCAGTTCAAGACATAAAGCATTTGCCTGGGTATTGTTTTGTGGTTTACCTTTTCAATGGAATGTTACATCAGAAGCATGTTACCCGGCCATGTTTCCTAAGAATTTTCTAGTGTACTGCACAGTCTCCAGGCTGCTTGCTATTAAAACTTTTGAAAATTTAATCAGATGGTTGGATCACAGATAGCTGGGCCAACCCGCATCATTGGCCATTAAGGTTATTTATCAAACTCTTCCAAGTCATAAATAAAGTTTCAGTGATCTGTATAGTGGAGATTGGACCTTGGTGGCCTGTAGACTGGATACTGCCCACATACTCAGTGCTAGGCTTACATGGTGTTGGCACACACAGTTTTTTTTAAAAAAAGAATATTTGAGTTTGATTGCAAACTTTAAAACCCCAGAGATCTTACCTGCAAACCTCCATTTCTTTTTCTGCTTTGATGAAGCACATCTGGTTTCTTGGGTCATGTTCCAGCAGCAGCGGCGGCGGCGGCGGCGGCGGCGGCAGCAGCAGCCATGGCAGCCAGTAGAGGGTGCCCTTCATAGAAGGGGCAGTGCCCCTGCTTCCGATACTCTTCGTGTATATTAGTTCCTCTTCTTGTTGCTGTTATTGAATACTGACAAAAGCAACTTAAAGGAGGGGCCATTTATTTTGGCTTACCATTTAAGGGATACAGCCCGTCATGGTGGAGAATTCACAGCAGCAGGAGAGTAACGCAGCTGGTCATGTTGTGTTCACAGTCAGAAAACAGAGAGCAGTGGATGCTCATATTCAGCTCAGCCTTTCCCTTTCATTCAAGTCCAGGACCCTGGCCACCCACCACTTCAAGATAGATTTTCCCTCTTCACTGAAACACACCCTTATAGACACACTCGGAGGTGTGTTTCCAAGATGATTAGAAATCCCATCGGGTAGGCAGTGAAGATTAGCCATTAAATCATGAGCCTCGGTTTTCTCATATCGGTAGTATTGCAGTATGTATGAATTTACAACATCTTCCCGGGTCCACTAGGCATCTGAGTTTGCCAATCTAAGCATAGAGCTGCTTTTCTCTTGATGCCTATTGTGCAGTAGTTTTCACATGAGATTGTAGATAACCTCAAAGAACTAATAAATACAAGAGCACTCAGAAGAACTTAGTGAAAACAGAACAAAGTTTCTGTCTGATGGATCCTAATGGCAATTGCTGTTCATGACAGTGACACAGTCACATCTGTGAGCTTCAATTTCTTCATGTTTCAAGTGAGAATAACACCCACTTTGTTGATTGTTTACTAGTGTTTGGCACATAGTAGGTGATCGATAAATAATAGTAAGTTAAAATTAGTGTATCAGACTTGAACAAAGTTTGAAAAAAATTAGTGTAAAAATTAGTGTAAATGATTCTTAATGGTTAATTCATTTGCCTAATTCTAGTTCTTGGATGGTCAAATTTACTTTTATAAGAATAGGTTTTAATTTCCTCTGAACCTCCTGTTCATTCACGAGATCTCTAGAGATACCTATAAAGTTATAACAACAGCAACGTAACAATCTAAGTGGTTACGATTTAATAATATTGTGTCTGAGTGTCTAAAGAGTGACCTTAATATTACAATTTAATTGAAACTATAAATTAGACTATGCTGCAGTGCTCTACCTCACTAAGGAGGTTAGGATGGGAGATAGTCCTTAACCTTCTCGTTCCAACTGAGGTCTGCTTATGCAGTCATGAGCTCTAGCTGTCCTGTGGGGTGGGCTTCAGTTAACAGCTTGAGGATTTCTCTGTAAACATCTGTAATAAAGCAAACAGGTATGTATCCAGAATCCAGAGAATTTAAAATATTGGCCTCACTGGAAGGTACCAGAGGAAGCATCTTTGTCTTTCTTCTAGTGGCTGGTTCTCCAGCCTATTGGAAACCTAGTGGAAATTCCTGTGTGTCCCCCAGGAGGAAGTCTGTCTTGCATTTCATTTACATCATTCTACCCCGAACTAAACTCTTACCTGGGCATTTCTCACCACAGTGATGAGGATGATTCTCATACCCCCTCCCCTTCTCCAGATTCTTCCAGCCTCTCAGTTCACTTAACTAAGATTCACACAGGCTCTGCATGGCGTGTCCCTGGTCTCCTCCAACCTCACCTTACACAACATTCCCCCACCCCCGGATTCATGATGCTCAAGCAACACTGATCAACTTTGGTGCCAAATTCATTCCCATCCTCTGCATATGGCTTGTCCTTGCCTGAATCCCTGACCTGACACCCTAGCCCCACTTTCTTTGTGAGGTTAGCTTCTTCACATCTCAAATTAAAAGTCACCTTTCCAAGCCAGGCATGGTGGCGCACGCCTTTAATCCTAGCACTTGGGAGGCAGAGGCAGGTGGATCTTTGTGAGTTCAAGGCCAGCCTGGTCTACAGAGTGAGTTCCAGGACAGCTGGGGCTATAGGGAGACCCTGCCTCGAAAACACCACAAACAAACAAACAAACAAACAAACAAACAAACAAAAAAAGTCACCTTTCCAGGCCTGAGGGCATAGCTTATCAGTTGAGCACTTGCTGTGCAGGTATGAGATCAGACCTTGAGTTCAGATAAATGCCAGGCAGCCATGCCCACCTGGCATTTATCTGAGTTCAGATGAACTCAGATAAATAATTCTAGACTTGGGTCGATGAGGGAGGCAGCGGGTCCCCAGCACAAGCTGCTGTGACACTAGCCATACTGGCGAGCTCTGGGTTTGGTTGAGAGACCCTACTCAATGAATAAGGTGGAAGAGAGATGGCATGGTTCTTGATACCAACTTCAAACTTCCGCATGAGCCCATCCACATGTGTGCACCCACACATGTGTCCTACATATGCATGAACACACAATGCACAGCGCAGACACGTGAAAACAGAAAAGGAAAAGCAGTCACCTCTCCAGCCTAAGGACGCCCTGTTTCCTGCAGCACTCCGAGCCTTCACACCCCAATTTGCTCTGCAATGATTCTGCCTATTTCCTGTTGGTAGTCTATCTTCCTGCTCAAGTTCCACAGGGACTGAAGCCGCATCTCTCTCATTTATCAAGTTTATCCCAAGTGGATAGCACGTCCTGGTGTATGTAGCAGGCATCAGTTTAGTGTTTACTGAATGAACAATGAATGGATGATGTAGGTGCTATGGGGAAAACTCAGGGGAGTCACAGGAAGGCTTTCCTAGAATGTGACAGCTAGAACGTCCTTCGTGATAGCCAGCTACACGCCAGTGCAGTGCATCTGCTTGGTATTGTTCACAGAGGCAAGGGTTTCAAAAGGTCTGGAGAAACTGAGAGGCAAATACCAATGAGTGGTCTGTTGCTCTCTAGTACTGCCCAGGGGAGGGCCTGGGTTTCAGTCCAGTTAACACTTACACTTGTCTCTGGAAACAAATGGCTCAGCCTTTGATTTATCAACCAGCGTCTTGGGAGTTTGGCTGGCTTGGATTAGAGCTCTTGAATCTGATCAATTCCGAGAGCGCTGACAAACCTAATCAGCTGAAGGTCTGATGTGCCCCGGACTCCCTGCCGCGTGATGAAGCACTGTTCATCTCTGACTCAGCTCTCGCCATACTCTCGTGCACAGTGTTCCATTCTGGTCTTGTCCGTTTCCCCATCAATGTCTGACCTCTGCCCTTCCTCCCCTCAGCTTGACTTCTGACATCTCCCTTTTCCCCCTGTTTGCCCCATGTCATCCTAAAAGCAGGTACTCCAGACTACATCTTCCTACCTGTCGATTGAAACTACTGATGGCTTTTGCATCCGTTATGGGCAGGAATTCTCAGATCTGGAAGGATACTGAGTTCTGGAAGAGAGGAACAAGATAAATTTATAAGATAAGAACCTGCAAAAGAAAAGTGAATTTTTAAATGTAGGAACTTTCCTTTTAGAGTCAGAGCCAGCTAGACGCCTTCCATTATTCTGGGAACTATCAAGGTAGTTACTCTTCTTGGACTCTGAATCAAGCTCCCTGGTTTGAGTTTAGATATTATTTCAAGCTGGGTGTAGTGGCACACGCCTTTAATTTTAATTCTAGCACTCAGGAGGCAGAGGCAGGAGGATCTTTGTGAGTTTAAGGCCAGCCTGGTCTACACAGAGAGTTCCAGGACAGCTGGAAAGACAAAAAAAAAAAATAGATATTATTTCAAGGCCATATAGCTGGTCCAGGCTCTTGCTCTTCTCTGATAACTTGTGGATCATGAGGACAGAGTGATAATCCTAGCTCATGCAAGGCTGTGTGGCTGATTACCATGGCCTGCAGTCTAAGTGTAGTCTTGGGTGAAGTCATGAAATTGAACATATTATATCTATGCACTTAGTTTGTCTATACAACATACAACTTTAAGAATGGTCCCCAATTCCCATTCCTCAGGCCCACATTTCTCATATTTATGAAAGGAACAAAGTAAAAGTCATTGTAGTAGTAATATTATCAGTCTGGATCGGCCCAGGAGGATTGGAAACACAAGATCTGGGTTGAAATCCCAGATCTCGCATGATTCCTGTACCTCATTGGGCTTCGGATTTCTCTTACCAATATTAAAGCTGTGAGGTCATTATGATGAGTCAGTTAATGTATGCTAAGTCAGTTTCACACTCAGTAAACACCTTTCCCTTGTTTTAAAGACACTGGAACATAATTAAAGGCAAAAAATGCCACTCTAGTGATGTCACATCAGGTAATGGGTGGCCTGGATATTTTGGGGGTTTCAGCTTCTCCAATGCTCCTGACATTGTACTAGGGGGTGGCCTCCTACTCTGCCAGCATGTAATGGAAGCTGGGCTTTGACACTCTGGTTTTAAAGTGTGGTCATCCTGGTCCTTTTCTCCGGCTCAGACAAGTCACTGATTCTATTCAAAACCTTCATGGAAAAGAGATCCTTTGATTAAGTTCTGTTCGGTTCTATTAAACATGTCTTGAATCTATTCCTTCCTCTCCAGTCCCTTCACGGTTCAGAAACTCATCATTTCCTGTGCACATCACTGCCCCGTCTCCCTGGTGCCGAGCCCTTCCTCTCCAATCCATCCTTCACACACAGCAGGCAGGTGATTTCTCAGATATGTGTATGTGATGCTGTCAGACTTTTCCTTGGAGTCCTTTGGTGGCAATGTGCTTTCTAACCACCACGGCTCCTGGCTTCCGGTGTCACACACAAACACTGGCTTGTCCTGCTGGTGTGGAGGCTGCAGGAGCCATCCATTCTACAAATATTTGCTAAGCACCTACTCTGTGTCAGTTACTAGTGGGTATTTGGGGCACATCAGTAAATAAAACAGATAAAAATCTCCATGCTGTCAGAAGCTTGTTATTAACTAGGGTGAAATAATTTATTTGACTATTATGTGGAGACATTTTACTTCTATATAACATTACACTAAATCACTTGCATGCTGACACACTTCTTGGGGTGGGGGAGGGGAGTGAGATTTATAGCAAGTAGTAAGGGAGTTGTGTGGAAATCTGAGCACACCCTTGGCAGCTGGAATATGAACACTGTCATGGTTTATGTGAAAGATAAAAGTAAACACAGCTGCTTGTCCATAAAATATAGTACAAATTCTCTCTGTGTGTATGTTCATGCTTGTAGGGGAGGGTGAAATATGTATGTACACGTGCTTGCATGCAGGTATGTGCATGGTGGGGGGTGGGCTCTCCTTGTTAGCTTCATCAATCAACTTGACAGCCCAGCGTTATCTGTGGGAGTCTCAGTTGGCACTGCCTCTATCAGACTGGCCTGTGGGTATGTCTGTGGGGAATTTTCTCGACTGCTAATTGTTCCAGGAGGGTGCAGCCCCACTGTGATGGTTCTGTCCCTAGACAGAAGGTCCTGGGCTGCATAAGATGGCAGGCTGAGGAGAGGCTAAGGGAGTGTGCCTGTGGTTAGCTCTCCTTCGTGGTGCCTGCCTTGAGTTCCTGCCCTCAGCGATGACTGATGACTTCCCTCAGCGATGACTGATAGCTGGAAGGGGAAGCTGAAAGACACTTTCCTCGCCTAAACCACAGCAACAGAAAGCAGCTGGAGCAGGGTGACCTCGGTGTTGTTCCCTAGGTGTCATCGCCTTTTTTTTTTTTTTTTTTTTTTTTTTTTGAGATAGGGTCTGCGTTGTCCTTGAAGTTGACAGGTTTGCTAGTACGACTGGCCAGCGAGCATCAGGAATGTGTCCACATTCTTAGCTCTGGTATTAGAACTGTGCATTAGACTGTCTGCCAGCCTGGTCTAATAGCAAGTTCCAGGCCAGCTGGGACTAAAGGGAAACCCTGTTTCAAGTAGACCAAAAAAAATTATTCTGGAGATCAATCTGAGATCCTCATGCCTGCCAGGCTCTGTTGTCTCTCCAGCCCCAGGTACAAGTTCTACTTTCTTTGTTCTCTATTTGCCCCACCGATTCTTTTTTTTAATTAATTAATTAATTAATTAATTAATTTTATTTTACTTTTTACTTTTTATTTTTTGGATTCTTTTTTAAATATATTTTTTATCTACTAGTTTTTTATTTTTAAATTTATTTTTATTATGTTTTTTTATGTGTATGAATGTACTGTCTGCATGCAAGTCTGTGCACCCGTGCTGTGCAATGCTGCGTAGGTCAGAAGAGGGTGTCAGATTCCCCTGGAACTGGAGTTCTCCTGGAATTGGAGTTTCAGACGGTTCTCGGCTGCCATGTGGGTGCTGGGGATCGAACCCAGGTCCTCTGTAAGAGCGGTCGGCGCTCTTAACCGCTAGGCCATCTCTCCAGCCCCATCTACTAGTTTTATTTTATGTGTGTGAGTATATTGTCTGCATGTATATAAGTACACCTGTGTCATGCAATTCTTGTGAAAAAGGTGTCAGATCCCCAGGAACTAGAGTTATGGATGGTTGTTAGCTGCCATGTGGGTGTTGGGAATTGAGTCTGGGTCCTCTGCAAGAGCAGCCATCTCTCCTGCCCCCGTCCCACCCAGCTTCATTCTTGGCCATTGTCTGCCTCGTGCTGTGCACTTCCATGCTCTTTTCCCTCAAAATGTTTGATATGGATTTCCTTTCCCAACAACAGAAGACTTGGGGTCAAAGATCACTACAAAATATAAACCCCAGACCAGAAGTCTCATCTCTGTGGGAGAAGGGACTAAGTTAATATTGTAAAATGAAAAATTAGGAGTGACAGGGGAATTTGATGAGTCTATCTGGATGCCACCAATAGATCACATTTATAGTATTTTATAAAGTCACTTCTCAGAAGCTGATGAAAATAGACACAGCCATAAGATAGTAACCGTGAGGATGGGTTGGTATTGATAGCTTGTTGTTCAATCAAAAGTGCATGACAAATACGCTGCAGAGTGGAACTGTTCGAGAGGATAAAGAAGGAGAATGTTACATAGGCATTCGTTTCATTTTGTACCCCTACAAGAATGGAACGGATAAACATGCACCAGGGAAAGATCTTTACTACCTCTGGGCCACAGGTCAACCTTCAAGAGATCCCAGAGGAGCGTACAGTTCCCACTCACAACCACAACTGCTTTCACAAAGCAGACTTCCAATCGACTTATGTTTACAGCCTTATCTTAGAGCCTCAGGCCTGAGTCATGTTTGCTCAGAATGCTGGAGGGATGGCTCAGCAGTTAAGAGCACTGGATGTTCTTTCAGAAGACCTGGGTTCAAATCCCAACATCCACATGATGGCTAACAACCGTTTATAACTCCAGTTCCAGGGGATCTGATGCCCTTTTCTGGCTTCCGTGGGCATAACATTCATACACATAAAGTTAAAATTAAACAAAAAATAATGTACATCTCCCCTCAATTCTTTCACCATCTGATATGGGCACTGTCTTCCCAGGATTGACATCGAAGGTGACACTTGACAGGATGGTGACAGCTCGAAGAGGAGGAAAGTAAGGGACACAAGAAGCAGCTCTTGATTGGGTTTTCACAGGAAAAGTGTGAAGGTAAATCTTCAAGTTATCACAGACATTCCTGGTTGGAAAAGATCTGGACAGGAGTCTGTGGCATGTATTTGAATGGAGCATCTCTGAATATGTTTCTTCCTGGTATATTAAATATGACTGGGTGAGGATTCATCAGCCAGTGATCCCCTCAGAGGTGAGAGAATTGAGCAACACCAAGGGCACCCTAAAACACGTCTAAGTGGAAATAGAAACCAGAAGCACACAAAGCCTCAGGCCAGTCAGGAGGGTGGGAGGAGGAATTGAGGAAACTGAGCAGAAGCTCAAAGCAGGGGCTGGAGAGACGGCTCAGTGGTTCAGAGCATTGGCTGCTCCCACAGAGGATCCAGATCCAGTTTCCAGCCCCACATGGTAGCTAACAACCGTCCATAACTGCATTTCAAGAGCATCTAATGCTCTCTTCTGACCTCTGTGGCCGCTGCATGACACAGGAGCATTTACATGCACACATTTACAAAACACATATACACATAAAAATAAATTGAAAAACAAAATTTAAAGGAAGCTCAAAGCCCACGTTTATTCTAAGGCAACTTCTTGGAATCATGCTACCAGGTTCTTAGGAACATGGCATTTTAGAAAGCTACCGCAAGTTCTCTCCACACATCCATAAACAGGGCTCGGCAAATTCTGTCTTCAAAGAAACCACTGCAGGTTATTGATGTGTGGTCTCTCTCTGATAGGAGATGAAATGCAGCGAGGGGCCATTCTGGGGTGACCCTCACTTTGTAATCAACCTTCCTCATTATGCTTGCTTGCTTCCCATGGGCAATGCTCACACGTTTGCTGTTATGTAACTACCAAACACGGCTGGGCAAGCTGTTTGCTGGCATCCTAATTGTGTCCAATCAGAGGGAGATGAATTGCAGCCTGAAGAGTAATGAGACTTGGAGTACTTTGGCAGCCAGCCAGGGGCTCCTCACTGTCCGCTGCAAAGCCCAGCGAGTTGTGTTGGAGCAAGGCACTGCAAGTGGGCTTGAGGAGGGCTGCGGGGCCTGGGAGAGGGCTATGCACAAGCAATAAAATGCTTGAATGAAAGGAGGCGGCTTCTTGCTCTTTCTTCTGTGACCTCTTGCTTTTTCCTCCTCCTCTCTCTCTATTTCTCCCTTTCCTATTCATCAAGAACCTCCAATGCTACCTTAGTCTTTGTTTTGGTCAGAGTTTTCTAGAGAAAGAGATGAATGGGAGGAGGTGTGTGTGTGTGTGTGTGTGTGTGTGTGTGTGTACCTGTATAGAATATATATACACATATATATATATACATATATGATCTACAGATATATATTCTCTATAATACACACATTCTCTATACTCTTCTATATATCTAGACCTAGATCTAGACAGATTGGGTTTATTATGAGGAATTAGAGAGTCAGGAAAGCTGTGCTATGATTTGAAGACCAGGAGCAGAGGGCGGGGGAATGTGCCTGTCCCAGCTCGAGGGGTTGGGTGGAGAGCAAACCTCTTTCCCTTTTCCTCTCTGTTCTCTTCCCGGCCTTCCTCGATGGGATGGTGTCCAGCCATATTGAGGATAGCCATTTGTGTGACCCAGTCCACCAACTTAGATGCCGCATTCTTCCTGAAACACCATTGGTTATGTAGTCATCTTGTGGCCATTAAGCTGGAACATGGGATTGGCCGCCATAGACAGACGTGATCTTGAGCGCTCAGGAATGGAAAGAGAGGCCAGGGCAGAGATCCAGAGGAGGTGTGGACCAAAGGGATCTGTCTTGCTTTAAATGAGGAAGAAATAAGATTGCAATGAATATTCATTCTCAATCTCCTTTGAGTTTGCTGAGTGACTCCTGGAATGGTGATGGCCCCCAGGCTGGAGGTGATGAGGACTCCACTGGGCACTGATGGCAAGCATGGGAAACTGCAGAGCCCTGAGAGTGCCCTGCTGTCTATGAGGGAAACTAAGAAGAATAAAAATGTTATGGAATGAGATTGGCTGTCTGCAGAAATGTCCCAAGAGTTAATAAAATTGAGTTAGTAAAAGAAAGTCAGTAAAAAGAATCTGGAATCACCAAGTCTGCCAAGCCTTGTCAAACTGGAGAGTGCACAACTCTTAAAATGTATTTTATTTCACTTTATTGTTTTAAATCTGTTATTTGTGAACTTCATGCATGCATGTAATGCATTTTAATCAAATCCATCCCTTCTCTTCTCTGGTTCCTCCTCTTACCCACCCCAACCACATGTTCCTCCCAACCTCACATGTTATTTTGTTTGTTTGAGATAGAATCTCACTATATAACACTGGCTGGCCTAGAACTCATTGTGTAGACCAGGCTGGCCATGAACTCATAGAGATCCACCAGTGTCTGCTTCCTGAGAGCTGGGACTTAAAGGTGTGCACCACCACACTTGGCTTATGTGCTCCTTAAAAAAAAAAAAACCTGCTGGGGGGCTGGAGAGATGGCTCTTGCAGAGGACCTGGGTTCCATTCCCAGCCCTCACGTGGTGGCTAAGAACTGTCTTTAACTCCAGTTCCAGGGGAATCTGATGCCCTCTTCTGACTTCCGTGCATTGCACAACATGGGTGCACCAAACCTACATGCAGACAGTACATTCATACACATAAAAACTAATAAATAAAAAAATAAAAAATACCCCTGCTGAGTCTACTTAGTACTGTTTGTATGTGCATGGGTGGCTACACCCCTGAATAAAATGGATTCTCTTTCCACCCAGTAACTATCAGTTTCCAATTGCTCCTCAGCTAGGGGTGGGACATTATGAGAACTCCCCCATCCATGCTGGGATTTTGGCTGGATTGATCCCATGTAGGCCTGCTGCGTGTGTGTGTGTGTGTGTGTGTGTGTGTGTGTGTGTGTGTCTCAAGGTGAAACCCAAAACCCTGAAGGTGATAGAAGGAGAAGTTGGCAATGACCTACAAGACATAGGTGTAGGAAAAGACTTTTAAATCAGATAGCAGCTGTGCAGGAAATATGGTCAACAGTCCTCAAATGGGACCTCATCAAACTCAAAAGCTTCTGTACAGAGAAAGAAACAATCAAGGAAGTGAAGAGAAAACCCACAGAGTGGGAGGAAACTTTCACCAGTGATACATCTGACAGAGTATTAACATCCAGAATACATAAACTATTCAAAAAACAAAGACATAAGAAAACAAATGACTCACTCGAAAGATGGAGTAAAGAGCTGATCAGAGACTTCACCAATGAGGAAGTAAAGATGGCTGAGAAACATCTTAAAAAATGTTCAACATCACTAATAATTAAGGAAATACAAATTAAAACCACTCTAAGGTATCATCTCACTCTGATAAGACTAGCTAAGATCAAGAAAACAAAAGATACCAAATGCTGGAGAGGTTGTGAGGAAAGGGGAACACTCATCCACTGCTGGTGGGAATGTAAACTTGTACAACCATTATGGAAAGCAGTGTGGATAACCCTTAAAAGAGTCGAAATGAGCCTACCACCTGACCCAGCCATACCACTTCTGGGTATATACCCACAAGACTCATCCTACCACAGAGACACATGCACATCTATGTTTATTGCAGCTCCCTTCACAAAAGCAACCAACCCAAATGTCCCTCAACTGATGACTGGCTAACAAAAATGTGGTCCATCTACACAATGGAGTTCTATGTAGTGGTAAAGAAAGATGACATTATGAACTTTGTAGGTAAATGGATGGAACTTGAAGCCATTATGTTAAGTGGAGTAACATAGTCCCAGAAAAACAAGTGGTTAATGGTTTCCCTCATTTGTGGATGCTAACACCAAATCCTGAGTTGAAAAGGCAAGCTGAACAACATTATTGTTATATTTCTTTTTATCTGAAAGCAACTATGTTGTTATAATACAAATCTCTTAACAGGCTCTAGAATCTACCCACAACTTATTTTCAGACTCTGTAATTATTGTATATGGGTAGAAGGTATGTATTCATATTTTAGAGTAATATAAAATTAAAAGAAGAAAATGTGAATTCCTAAACATATTTTGGAATTAACATACAGTTTATTCCCAGAGGTCATAATTTTGATGCACATGAGATGATTATATAGGCATTTGTTGGAACAATACAAAGGGGAGGGAAAAGCAACAACATAAAGACTGGGTTAAAAAACTGAATGATATGGATGAACTCTGGCTAAAATAGCAAGCCTTTGCAGGGCAAAACTTTGGAATGACTGAGAGAAAGGTGCAAGACATGTATGGCAGAAGGCATGAACTGGGGTGGGATGGGAGCAGGAAGAAGGGAATGTGTCTAAATTGGACTGAAAGATGATGAATGAAATACACAAATCATCAATAAAAGTATTTAAAAAATTCTGGAAAGACTCAGAAAAATATGCAAGAAATGTATGGTAGAATGCATGAACTCAGGTGGGGTGGGGGGCATGGAAAGGGAAATCAGTCTAAATTGGATTGAGAAATGATATATGATGTATGAAAAAGTTTAACAACACTAAAATATATTTAAAAAATAATTCTAATTTTGAAGGAGTCAATCACAAGTAATTGATTAGTGGGGGTTATATATAAAGAGTTTCGAGAAGAGCCTGGCACAAAATAATCCTACGTAGGTGTTAGAATAGATGATGTTGATGATGATGATTATGATGATGATGATGGTGACATTGACAAAGATCATGCAGCTCCTTTGGATATGTGGTAATAATTCAGATCTGAATATATAAGGCTACTATCCAGGGTTATTAGGCCCTGTAAAAGCAAGGAGATCTTGAGCAGCAGTTAATATCTACCACACCCCGTCTGACGCCTCTTACAGCTTCATCTCTAGTGGTGGGTGTTTTGATGGATGTCAAGACCTCGCATTAGTAAGTAATGACAAGTTTCTTACAGGAACCACATGTCCCTTCTGTCATTCATTTCCAAACAATGGTAGATTCTCCATCTCAAAACACAGCTGATAATGAAAAATGATGAATCAAAATTGACTGAAGAATTCTTCCCATTATTTGGTGCCTGTATTTGTGGAAGCTAAGGTTTTTCACCAAACTTTTTATTACCAGTAGAATCTCAGTAGATCTTCTAACAACAACCCTGACAGGCAGGGTTTCAAACAAACATTAATTAAGTCTCTTAACACCCTTGAAAATCAGTATACCATATGGCAATTACAGGGAAAAGGAATAATTGTAAAGGCTAAGAAATTTTTAAGTGATTGCTTACTTCACAACACAGAGATCATTTGCATACATGCAAATGAATATTTAGAACTGTGGATAAGACAGAAATGTTTGCTTAATGTCTGATGAACCATAATTAGCTGTCCTTCCAGTGAAGGAAGATTCACTGAAGACTAGGTCAAAGTTTAATCCTATCCAGGACCAAGGCCGGTGTGTGTATTCTCTGTGTGACCTTCCCACTTCTGTCCTGCTCTAGATCCACACCATTGAGTTGTACTGATGGGAAGGTTCTGTTTCTCCCTGTCTAAAAGGAGAGCGTCTAACAACTACTGATGACCAAACAACTAAAATTTTGATTAACTTCAATAGCATACACATTCTTGGAGGAGAATTGAGTTTGTAAATGATGAGTCATGAATTTAAGAGCTATTTTGAAGGCAATACGTAAGAGATGTTAATATATTGTTACTAGTTTATGACCTATGTGCAGGGCACAGCTGGTTATAATTATAAGCGATGTTGTTTGGAGCTTGAGTGTCCTCCAGAGGCCACTGTGTTGAGGCTGTGCCCGAGAGTACTTCCATTGGAATATAGTGGGATCCTTAAGAGGTGGGGCCTGGTGGGAGATTTTGGGTCTCTGGAACATGATTGTGAAACTGTGGTCGCTTCTGGTTTGGTGCCCAGCCATGTGCTCTATGTGCTCTTGCCCTGGAATACTGCTCACTTCTGGCCGGAAGCAGTGGGACCAGTCATGATGGTTGAAAACTCCAGAAAAGCAAGCCCAAATAAACCTTTCTTCAAAACTGATCACCATGGGTGTTTTGTTTACAGTAACAGAAAGTTGACCAACACTTCGTACTAATAATTGGGAATAATAAAAGGTCCAGAACAGTCAAAGTGAGCAGAAAACAAAGAGAAGAGTACCAAATCTGGAGACATCATGATGCCTAAATATTTTATTACTTTTTATTTTATGTATATGACTATAATGCCTGCATGTAGGTAGATACACCCGTGTCGTGCACTGCCCACAAAAGTCAGAAGAGGACATCATCTGTTCTCCTGGAACTGGAGCTACAGATGGTTGTTAGCCACCATGTGGGTGCTGAGAATTGAATCCAGGTCCTCTGCAAGAGCAACACGTGCTCTTAACCACTGAGCCATCTCTCCAGCCTCCATAATGCCTATCCCAAAAACATACCACAAGGCTATAGTTACTAAAGCAACAGGACACTGGCAACAAGCCAACAAATGATACAAAGATCAGTGGAACAAAACAGAGAACCCAGAAGCGAATCCATGTTCACAGAGTCAAGTCACTTTTTAGTGGTGCCAAGAAGACACCGTGAAGCTCTAACAGTCCCACCAATAAATGGTGATGGTAAAATTAGAAACGTAACAGCAGCCAAATAAAACTAGACCCCTCCCTCTTCCTAGACACAAAGATCAATTTGAAATGGACAAAAGACCCAAATGCAAATCAATAACTCTGAAATAACAATTCAAAGACCCAGGGAAATATATAAAGACCTTGGTGTAGGCAGTCAGTGTTTAGACAGGATCCTAAAAATGTAGGGAACAAACAGGGGAACAGACAAATGAGCTCATATTAAAGTTAGAAGCTTTGTACAGAAAGGAAGCTATCCCCAGGTGTAGGAGCAAAACTACAGGAAGGAAGGGAGGGAAGGAAGGAGGGAGGGACAGAGGGAGGGAAGGGGGAGAGAGAAAGGAAGGAAGGAATCTTTTTTTGTTTTTTTTTTTGGTCTTTTTGAGACAGGGTCTCCCTGTAGCCCCAGCTGTCCTAGAACTCACTCTGTAGACCAGGCTGGCCTCAAACTCACAAAGATCCTCTTGCCTCTGCTTCCCAAGTGCTAGGATTAAAGGCGTGCACCACCACGCGGAATCTTAAGAATGACAGGGATGAAGAGAGATTGACATCTAGAATATGAAAGGGACTCAATGCAATTTAAAATGGGCTTAAGAGGCTGGAGAGATGGCTCAGGGGATGAAGCACTTACCTCGCAAGGGTGAGGGCTGACATTCTGATCTCTAGAACCCATGTAAATAAGCCAGCTTGTGACAGCCACTTGTAATCCCATCACTAAGGAGCCAGAGACAGAGGAGTCAGAGCAAGGTGGCTGGAGGAGCCAGAACAGAGAAGCCGTGGGCTCAGCGTGAGACTCTGCCTCAGCAGAATGAAGGGGAACGTGATCAAGGAAGACATTGACCTCAACTTGGGGCTTCCACATGTGCACACACATTTACTCACATAACCTCCCGCATGTACCACACATATGTGAACATGTCAATGCACATGCATGCATACCACACACACACACACACACACACACACACACACACAATACAATTTTTAAAACTGGGCTTAAGAACTGAACAGACATTTCTGAAAAGAATCACAAAGATGGCTGACCGAAACAGGAAAAAAAATGCTGCTTCACAAGTCTTCATAGAAATGCAATAAAAACCATAGGCATCATCTCACCCCAGTGAGAACAGTCATTATAAACAAATGGATGGAGAGATGGCTCAGTGGCTAAGAGCACCAGCTGCTCTTGCAGAGGACCTGGGTTCGATTCCCAGCACCCACATGGCAGCTAACAACCATCTGTAACTCCAGTTCTAGGGGAATCTGACCCCTTATTTTGACTCCAAGGCCATTTCATGACACGGGTGGACTGACACACATGTAGGCAATGCACTCATACACATAAAATAAAAATAGTGAAAAGCAGACAGACAAACAAACACCAAGAAACAACAGATGCTGGTGAGAATGCAGATGTGGAGATTCTTATACATTGCTGGTCTGGCACAAAGTAGTTCATCCATTATGAAAAACCATATGAAGAGTTCCAAAAAACTAAAAATAGGACATCCATTTGCTGTAGCAAATCTACTGCTGGGTACACACCAAAGTGAGAATTGGATTATGGGATACCTGGGGAGGGGAATCAGCCATGACCCAGGAAGAGGACAGGGCTAACATAAAGGAATTCGATAGAGGAGGTTGCATTTTTCTCTGAAGGTAGTAAATGATCATTCCAGGGCTTTGAGCTGAAGAGGGACATCAGAGTAATGTTTAGGAAAGATCCTTCAGCAATGTAAAGATTGACTTGGAATGGGAATGAAGACAGCCACTCAGAGCGACAGGCTTTCCTTCCATAGTGGCTATGTAGGATACTGTCTGAGCAGTGGTGGGGATGTCCAGGGCAGTCTGCAGAGGGAGCAAGGAGCCTGGTACAGAACCAGCTAAGGGCCACCCTCCCTGGGAAAGAGGACCATGTTCACTTGGGAGCCTCTGCTCTTTCCTTCTCACCTTCCTTCTGTGGACAGGAACATCTTTCTGGTTTGCTTGCACTGAGAAGATGGTACTGCATCCCGAGGCTTGAAACAGGCATTTGGACTTGCCAGGCATCTGTGGGCTTTGCCATGACTTGGGGTCCTGGGAATGGCTCATAAAAACCAAGCAGGGTATTTGAATCTCTGATTCCAGATGTTTTGAAGTGAATAAAACCCCAGTCCCTGCTCAGAGGAACCTAGATAGGTCTAGCTGAGTCACTGTTCCTTTCTCACCACAACTGTCTCATTTAGAAACATACACAACTGACTTAGACAAAGATATATGAATCCCAAAGAGACTCAGTGGTTGGGAAGCACTAGCCTGGGATGCAAGCTGCCTATACACACCTGCCAGTCTGAAAGTCCTGTTGTGCCTCACCCCAGCCCCAGCCAGGGGTAGAACCAAGGCCAAGAAGAGATTTCAAGAATCAAAATTGGGACACAGTCTTATGACACATTTATGGCAGCAACATGGAAGGTGGTGGGTGGCACACTGCAAGAGAAAATAATGCAAACTTTTGGAGAGCTGGGAAGACCATAGATAAGTCACATTTCAGCAAAAGTATGTGTGATGATCTAATTCAGGGAGAAGGAGTGGGATTCAGGATACAAATCACTTAATTTTATAATTAAAAGTATTTTATTGATTGGATTGTTGGCTGTACAGCTGTGGGAGCAAAGATACCCAGCCAGCTGGAACACAGGTGGGCCTGTTGCCTCTACGGGACTCGAGTGCATACAGATAGGTTGCTTCTGCTGGATCAGCCAAAGCACAGGGTGTGGGGCAGGTGCATCAGCCAGGTGGATTGTTGGAGGATTGGATTATTGGCCTGTTGTGCATAGAGATTGATTGCTTCAGCCAGATCAGCTGAGGCGCAACTTGCATCCCCACCCCTGCCAACTGGAATTGTGGAGGGAGTGTCCAGGTGGGACTACAGTACAGTAATCCCCACAATTAACCTAGAGGAACCGGCTGGCAAGAAGCAGAGGGAGTACAATGCTCAGAGGGTATCATCTGGATTGTTACCTACCCAGTCTTTGTAGAACCTGCAGAACAGAAAGGGAAGAGTGAGCTATACCTTCCAATATATAACCAAAATTGAAAGCCTGAAACCTAGACAAATCAACAATCCATAAACAAGGAGAAAACAACAAAGGCATCTGAAGGAGTCAAGGAAAGCAATCCTTCAACACAATGAAGAAAGCTTTGAGATTCGCATCAGAATACAAGAAAAAGAAACCCACATGCCAAAAGCACAATGAAAGAACAATATGGGAAAAGCACAGAATAATACCACACCAAACTCTACCAACCCTATAAAAGATTCCTACAATGAGATCTCCCTAGAGGTAACTTGGGACACAGATCTTAGAAGAACAATCACAGATATATTCAAAGAAATCATAGAATATAAAGAACAAATCAGAGAATTAAGGGGAGAGAATGGAAAACTCAGGAAGGACCTAGAGGGAGAGAATGACAAACTTCAGAAAGAACTAGAGGGAGAGAATGACAAACTCTGGAAGGAAGTGGAAGTGGAAACACTGAAAAGATCCCAGGCTGGATTGAAAAAGGAAACCAACCAGCAAAGCAAGGAGCTACAAGAAGAGATTGAGAAGCTCCAAAAGGAAGTGGAAATACTAAAGAAATCACAGGATGAAATGAAAAAAGAAGTTAAACACCCATCCAGTCAAGAGGAAAGAATGGGAAAAAGCCTCAGAAGCAGAATGGAAGAAGCAGAACAAAGAATATCAGACTTGGAAGATAACACAGAACAACTAAAAAGCTCAAGTGAAGACTATGAAGAATTTAAAAATACACGAGTGGAACAACCAGGAAATGTGGGACAATGAAAAGATCAAACCTCTGCATCATAGGGATAGAGGAAGGAGAAGAATCCCAAGAGATCTTCTGTAAAAGATCTGATTGATACCATCTTCTGTAAAAGATCTGATCAATACCATCCCTGAACTAAAAAAAGACAAACCCATACAGATACAAGAAGCACATAGAACACCAAATAGACAAGATCAGAAAAGAAACTCCTCACGCCATAACATAGTTAAAATGCTAGATGCTCAAAACAAAGACAAAATTATGAAAGCCACAAGAGAAAAACAAGGTACATATAAGGGGAAACCTATCAGAATTACAGCCGACTTTTCAGTGGAAACTATGAAAGCAAGAAGAATGTGGAGCAAGCATTCCCAGTGCTAAATGACTATAAATGCCAACCCAGGTTACTATACCCAGAAAAAAATGTTGATTCTAGTTGAAGGAGAAAGAAAAGTCTTCCATGACATAAACAAGGTGATAGAATATATGTCTGGAAAACTAACTCTTCAGAGAATACTTGAAGAGATTCAAAGGACAGAGGAGCAACCATCCCCAGGCACCTAGAAAGAGAAATTAATAAAACCATTACTGCAGAAGTAGAAACCTAGACCAAAAACGCAAATGGATAATAAGGTGAAAGGAAGCAACACACATCTCTCAATTATAACCTTAAATATTAATGGACTAAATGCCCCAATCAAAAGGCATAGACTGGGAGAATGGATTAGGAAACAGAACCCATCTTTATGCAGTCTACAAGAAACCCATCTCACCCTTAAGGATAGTCACCAGCCTAAAGTGGACAGATGAAAAAAAAAACATTCTAAGCAAATGGTACCAAAAAGAAAGCAGGAATTGCTATTTTAATATCAGACAAAATAGAATTCAAAGTAAAAGTAATCAGAAGAGACAAAGAGGGCCATTAAATCCTTATCAAAGGGAAAATTAACCATGAAGACTTCACAATCATGAATATATATGCACCAAAATCTGGTGCACTGAACTTTATAAACAAAATTCTACAGGACCTCAAGGCACAGATTAACCCCAGTACACTCATAGTAGGGGACTTCAGTACCCCCACTGAGTCCTTTAGACAGATCAACCAGACAAAGAATAAACAGAGAGATATATGAACTAAATGGTACGACACACCAAATGGACCTCACAGACATCTACTGAATATTCCACCCAAGTACCAGAGAATACACTTTTTACTCAGCACCCCACAGAACATTCTCCAAAGCTGACCACATACTTGTACATAGAAAAAACCCTCAACAAATACAAAAAGATTGAAATAATTTCATGCATTCCATCAGACCACAGTGTAATAAAGCTCAATATTAACACCAGGATAAGCCCTACTATCTACAGGAACACATAGAGACTAAACAACACACACCTGAATAATGAATGGGTCAAGGAAGAAATATAGAAAGAAATAAAAGCATTCCTGGAACTAAATGACAATGACAGTACAACACAACAATACCTATGGGATACTTAAAAACTAGTCTTAAAAAAAAAAAAACAAAAAAAAAACTAGTCTTAAAAGGGAAGTTTATAGCCCTAGGTGCCTACATTAAAAAAATAGAAAGAGCACAAATAAATGATCTAACACTGTAGCTAAAAACACTTGAGAGCTGGCAACAAATGAACCCTAAATGCAACAGATAGGAAGAAATAACAAAAATCAGAGCAGAAATCAATGAAATAGAAACAAAGAAAACAATACAAAAAAAAATCAATGAATCCAAAAGTTGGTTCTTTGAAAGAATAAACAAGATAGACAGACCTCTAGCCCAGCTAACCAAAAGAAAGACAGAGCAACTCCAAATAAACAAAATTCATGATGAAAGGGGAAATGTCACAACAGACAATGAAAAGATCCAGACAATCATATGGGAATACTTCAAAAACCTATACTCTACTAAATTTGAAAACCTAAGAGAAATGGATGAATATCTGAAATCCTGGGAGTCACCAAAGCTAAACCAAGAAGAGATTGACAGCTTAAATCGACCCATAATATATGAAGAAATTGAAAAAGTAATAAGAAACCTCCCAGCTAAAAAAGCCCAGGCCCAGATGGTTTCACAGCAGAATTCTAATAAAACATTTAAAGAGGACTTACAACCATTATTACTCAAACTGTTCAGAAGGATACAAGCAGAGGGAAATCTCCTAAATTCCTTCTATGAAGCCAGCATCACTCTAATACTAAAACCAGGCAAAGATACAACCAAAAAAGAGAACTATAGACCCATTAATGAACTCAGATGCAAAAATTCTTAAGAAAATACTCACAAACCACATACAGAACCACGTAAAAAAAATCATCCATCATGACCAAGTTAGATTCACACCAGAGATGCAGGGATTGCATGCCAAAATCAGCAAATATAAAACACATAAATGGACTGAAAGACAAAAAACAAACAATCATCTCAATTGATGCAGAAAAAGCCTTTGATAAAATCCAGCATCCCGTCATGCTTAAAGTCTTAGAGGGAATTGGAGTGGAGGGATCATTCCTCAATGTAATCAAAGCCATATACAGGAAACCCACAGCCAATATCATCCTAAATGGGGAAAGTACAGAAGCATTCCCTTTAAAGTAAGGAACTCAGCAAGGCTGCCCCTGTTACCATTCCTTTTCAATATAGTGCTTGAAACACTTACTAGGGCAATAAGGCAAGAAAAAGAAATTAAAGGAGTACTAATTGGAAGAGAGGAAGTCTAGCTATCCCTTTTTGCAGATGATATGATAGTTTACCCGAGGGAGCTAAAAACTCCACCAGTGCATCAAAGAACTGACTGAAATGGTGAACTTCTGCTCAAAACAGTCAACTTCTACATGGAGAATTTTGAGAAAGACTGAGAAAGAGATGAAAAGCATGTTTGGCAGAATGCATGAGCTCTGGTGGGGTGGGGGAGTAGGGTGGGGGACACAGGTCTAGATTTGATTAGTCACATAATCTTGTACAAAAAATATATATAATAAAAATAATAATAAAAATAAAACAAACAAACAAATACTCCACCAGCAAACTCCTAGAAATAATTATGAGTTTCAGTAAAGTGGTGGGATACAAAATTAACCTAGATAAATAGTATCCTTTCTTTACACCAACAACAAGCAACTGAAGAGGAGACCTTCCCACTCACTAGCCTCAAAAACAATAAAATACCTAGGAACAAACCTAACCAAAGACACCAAAGATCTCTACATCAAAAATTTTAAACCCCTGAAGAAGGAGATTGAAGAAGACATCAGAAGATGGAAAGACCTCCCATGCTCATGGATTGGAAAATTAATATAGTAAAAATATTCATTCTACCCAAACTCTTGTATAGATTTAATGCAATCCCAATTAAAATCCCCAAGATTTACTTCACAGGCTTGGAAAAAAAATCCTTAAATTCATATGGAAAAACAAAAGACCCTGAATAGCCAAAGCAACCCTGAGTGAAAAGAGCAATACAGGGGGGAATCTCTATACCAACTTCAAACTATACCATAGGGCTGTGGTCATAAAAACAGCATGGAACTGGCACAAAAACAGACCTGTAGATCAATGGAACAAAACTGAAGATCCAAACTTAAGCACATTCAATTTCAGCCACCTCATATTTGACAAGGGGACCAAAAAGAATCAATGGAGGAAAGACAGCATCTTCTACAAATGGTGTTGGCAAAACTGGATCATCACTTTGAGAAGAATGAAATTAAACCCCTACCTCTTACCCTGTACAAAAATCAACTCAAAATGGATCAAAGATCTCAACGTGAAACCCGAAACTCTGAAGGTGATAGAAGAATAATTTGGCAGCAACCTACAAGACATAGGCGTAGGTAAAGACTTTCTAAATCAGAAATAAGTTCTACAATTGACAAGTGGGACCTCATTAAACTCAAAAGCTTTTGTACAGTGAAATAAACAAACAGGGAAGCGAAGAGAAAACCCACGGAGTGGGAGGAAACCTTCACCATTGATATACCTGACAGAGCATTAACATCCAGAATATATAAACTACTCAAAAAACAAAGAAGTAAGAAAACAAATGACTCACTCAAAAGATGGAATAAAGAGCTGAACAAAGACTTGACACAAGTGAGGAAATAGAGATGGCTGAGAAACATCTTAAAAACTGTCCAACATCACTAATAATTAAGGAAATGCAAATTAAAACCACTTTAATGTATCATCTCACTCCGATAAGACTGGCTAGGATCAAGAAAACAAATGATACCACATGCTGGAGAGGTTGTGGGGAAAGGGGAACACTGATCCAATGCTGGTGGGTATATAAACTTGTTCAACCACTGTGGAAAGCAGTGTGGATAACCCTTAAAAGACTCAAAATGAGCCTACGTGACCCAACCACACAACTCCTGGGTATGTACCCACAAGAGTCATCCTACCACAGAGATACATGCACAGCCATGTTTTGTGCAGCTCTCTTCACAATAGTGAAGAGCTGGGACCAACCCAAATACCCCTCAAGTGACAAGTGGCACATCTACACAATAGAGTACTATTCAGCAGTAAAGAAAAATGACATCATGAACTTTGCAGGTAAATGGATGGAGCTTGAAGCCATTATGCTAAGTGGAGTAACATAGTACCAGAAAAACAAGTGGTGAATGGTTTCCCTCATTTGTGGATGCTAACACCAAAGCCCCAGTTGAAAAGGCAAGCTGAAAAACATTATTGTTATATTTATTTTTATCTGAAAGCAACTATGTTGTTAAAATGTAAATCTCTTAGAGGGAGTGACCCCTCAATACCAGATCCTCAACTGACCTCAAGAAAACAAAAACCTTGGTTAATCTGGGCTAACTGTGTGGCCTTAAACATCCAAAAGGAAAGTATAGAAATAAATAATCAGTAAAGCCTGAGAAATATACTTCATGTATAAAACTTGAGATCTTAGTAAAAAGACAGAAAGAAAAGATAGAGAGCACTGTTGTTTTACCTGTCTTCAATTCTTACTAGCAAGTACATCTACCCTGTGGCTGCCACTGCTTTTGCTATCCTTCAAAGACGAGACACAGCTTCTCAACCTTTCACTATGGACTGAAGACTCACGTCTCTCCAAGAATCCTCCAAACCTCCAGGTCCAGATGGGGACTGCTCAGACATCCAGCTTATAGACTGAGTAGCTAGTGGGGTTTCAGCCTCTTTGGAGTATAGACTGCCATTGTTGGACTACCCAGGCTGTATCATGGAGGCCAGTACAGGAAGATGAAGACAGGACATGGTGCTTACTGGACCTCATTTGGGTGACCATGGGAAGGAAAGACTCCCGTGTGGAGCACAAGGGCAGGATTTATGATTGTTTAAGCTTGCCAAGGAGGAGCCTTCAAACACTTCTTTAAGGAAAACATGATATCTTTTGAACTAATTAAAAAAAAAGAAATCATAAGCTGAGGTTGCTAAAACCTAAGATGTCATAATCTTGATATATGTGGCATGCATATATGCATATTTTGGAATGATGCAAATTGGAAGGAACAACAACAAAAAAGATGGGGTCAAAGAACTGGCTGAAACAGTAAACTACTGCATTGAAAATAAAAAAAAGACTGAGAAAAAGATGAAAGATGTGTATGGCAGAATGCATGATGCATGAGCTCTGGTGGGGTCGGGGGCAAGGAAGGGGGAATAGGTCTAAATTTGGTTGAGAAATGTTGTACAAAATGCACAAAGCCTCAATAAAAATTGGCTTATAAAGGGTATACAATCAAAAAAAGAAAAAAAGTGGATGCCCCCTTTAAACAGAAAAATTATTATTTTTACTTTATGTGTATGAGTGTATTGCCTGCATGTGTATAAGTGCACCTGTTTTGTGCAATGCCCACAGAGGTTAGAAGAGGTTGTTGGATCATCTGGAACTGTTAGTCACCATGTGGATGCTCAGATCTGAAGTGGGTCTGAGAAGTGTTAGCCACCATGTGGATGCTCAGATCTGAACTTCGGTCTCTGCAAGAGCAGCAGGTGCTCTGAGCCATGTCTCAAGCTCCAACTCTGTCTCTTGGTTGGATCCTTTAGGCTATTTGACATGGCTATTTTGCTTCTACATTTAAACATTTGTAAAATGTATGTGTGTGTGTGTGTGTGTGTGTGTGTGTGTGTGTATACATGTGGAGCCCAGAAGACATCATCAGATCCTGTCCACATTTTTTAATATAATATTTTTATTGATGTTTTGTGTATTTCAGTCATCATTTTCCAGTTTAATTTAGACATATTTCCCTTTCCCTTCCTCCCACCTCACCCCAGATCATGCATTCTGCCATAACTGTCCTGCATTTTTCTCTTAGTCTTTTTAAAGTTTTTCTCTGCAAAGGTTTATTGTTTGGGGTAGAAGTTAACTATATCAGTCTGTTCTTTGACCCAGTCCTTATGTTGTTATGGTTCCCTCCCAATTGTATTGCTCCAAAATATGCCACTATAAAGGTCGTATATGTACCAGAATTATATCCTCCAGGAGTAAACTGTATGTTAACTCTGATATATGTTTAGTTCACATTTTTCCCTTTAATTTTATATTACTCTAAGATATGAATATATACCTTCTGCCCATATACATTAATTACCATGTCTGAAAGTAAGTGGTAAGTTAATTCTAGGGCTCGTTAAGAGATTCACATTATAACATCACAGTTGCTTTCAGATAGAAAGAAATATAACAATAACATTGCTCAGCTTGTCTTTCAAATGGGGAATTTGGTACTAGCATCCACAAATGGGGAAATCATTCCCCGGTTTTTTTTTTTTTTTTGAGGGGAGGGGGAGGAACGTGTTACTTCACTTAGCATAATGGCTTCGAGTTCCATTCACCTGCAAAGTTCATGTCATCTTTCTTTACCAGTGCATAGAACTCCATTTTGTAGATGTACCACATTTTCTCTATCCACTCGTCAGTTGAGGGGCATTTGGGTTGGTTCCAGCTCTTTGCTGTTGTGAAGAGAGCTGCAACAAACATAGATATGCATGTATCTTTGCAGTAGGATGAGTCTTGTGGGTATATACCCAGGAGTGGTATGGCTGGGTCAGGTGGTAGGCTCATTTTGAGTCTTTTAAGGGTTATCCATACTGCTTTCCACAGTGGTTGTACCAGTTTACATTCCTATCAGCAGTGGATGAGTGTTCCCTTTTCCTCACAACTTCTCCAGCATTTGGTGTCTTTGTTTTATTGATCTTAGACAGTCTTATCAGAGTGAGATGATACCTTAGAGTGGTTTTAATTTGTATTTCCTTAATTATTAGTGATTTTGAACACTTTTTAAGATGTTTCTCAGCCATCTTTACTTCCTCATTGGTGAAATCTCTGATCAGCTCTTTGCTCCATCTTTTGAGTGAGTCATTTGTTTTCTTACGTCTTTGTTTTTTGAATATTTTATTTTATTTTATTAATTTTTTTTTGTCTTTTCGAGACAGGGTCTCCCTGTAGCCCCAGCTGTTCTGGAACTCACTCTGTAGACCAGGCTGGCCTTGAACTCACAAAGATCCACCTGCGTCTGCCTCCCGAGTGCTAGGATTAAAGGCATACGCCACCACGCCTGGCTGAATAGTTTATATATTTTGGATATTAATACTCTGTCAGATGTATCACTGGTGAAGGTTTCCTCCCACTCTGGGTTTTCTCTTCACTTCCTTGATTATTCCTTTTGCTGTGCGGAAGCTTTTGAGTTTGATGAGGTCCCACTTGTCAGCTGTTGACCTTATTTCCTGCAAGGCTGCTGTTTGATTTAGAAAGTCTTTTCCTACTCCTATGTCTTGTAGATTGCTACCAACTTTTTCTTCTATAGCCTTCAGAGTTTCGGGTTTCACGTTGAGGTCAAATTTTTAATATTTATTTTTTAAACATTGTTTTATATTTACTGGCCCAAATTAGTAAAGTGGATGGGTAGTGAGACCCATGACTCTGTTTCTGCTGCTTCTACACTGTGATTACAAGTGTACAGTGCCACCTCCTGGCTTTTAAATTTTTTTTTTTAATTTTTATTTATTCGTGGTATGTGTAGGAATGTTACTGTCCTGCATGCAAGTACTGTGCACCCGTGTCGTGCATGCCGGCGGAGTTCAGAACGAGGTCCGCGGTTCCCCGTAACTGGAGTTCTCCTGGAATTGGAGCTTTCAGACGGTTCTCGCCGCCATGTGGGTGCTGGGGTCGAACCCGGGTCCTCTGTAAGACCGCGGTCGAGTGCTCTTAACCGCTAGGCATCTCCAGCCCCGGTCTTTTAAATTTTTTAATGTATGTTCTAGGAATCAAACTCAGGACTTTTTGCATGCAAGGCAACCAACCATTTTACAGACTGAGCTCTCTCCTCCTGCTTCTTTTAGAGAAGATCCCCATCCTCTAACTGATGTAAGGTTTTTGGTTGTGGGTTTTTTTTTTTTTTTTGACAAAGTCTCCCTGTAGTCCCTGCTGGCTTGGAACTCACTATGTAGACCAGGTTGGCCTTGGTCTCACAGAGGTCTGCCTGACTCTACCTACTGGGTACCTGTCTTGTTACAGGTTTTTAACAAGGCCTAAGACAGTAGTGTTGAAAAGAAAGCAGGGGTTTAAAAACATTCCAACACAGTTCCTCACAGAAATTGAAAAAATAATCTCAAATTTTAGTCACTTTTTTGTTAAATATTTTACTTCTTATTTTTATGTGTATGGGCATATTGTCTGCATGTATGTAAGTGTTCCCATGTCATGCAATGCCTGTGGAGGTCAGAAGAGACCATCAAATTCCCCTGGAACTGGAGTTATGGATGTTTTTCAGTCAATATGTGGGTGCTGTGATTCGACCTCAGGTCCTCTGCAACTGCTGAGCCATCTCTCCAGGCCCATTGACCTTATTTTCAAAAAAGTGGCCAACCCCCCCCCCAAAAAAAAACAAAAGCCCACACTCGATAAAAGACAGTATGCTCAACAAATGGCGCTGGTGAAACTGGATAGTTACATCTAGAAGAATGAAACTAGATCCTTAGCTCTCACTCTGCATAAAACTCCAAATGGATTCTGACCTTAACATAAGAACTGATACCTTGAACCTGGTAGATGGGAAAGTATGGAATATACTAGAACTTCTATGTACAAGAAAGAACTTTCTGAACAGGACCTTGATAGCATAGGTAGGTATTATGACCAAAATTGACAAATGGGACCTCATGCAACTATGAAGCTTCTATACAGCAAAGAACACTATCATTCAAACAAAGAATAGGAAAATGTCTTTACCAGCTGTCTATCTGTTAGTGGGTTGTATCTAGAATTAAAAAAAGAAAACTAACATAAACCCTCAAAGACCCTAATTGAAATTGGAGCAAGCGCATAAACAGAATTATGATGAAATGCAAATGGCTGAGAAATATATTTAAAATGTTCAATATCTTCAGCTGTCAAGGAAATGCAAAAATACTTTGAAATGTCATCTTACCCCAGTCAGAATGGCTAAGATCCTAAAAACAAATAATGACAAATGCTAGTGAGGGTGTGAGGAAGGAAAACACTTATTCACTGCTGGTGGGAGTGCAAACTAGTGCGAACTAGTGCAGCTACTGTAGAAATCCATGTGAAGCTTTCTCATAAAGCTAAAGATATGTCTACCACATGATCCAGTCATATCACTCCTGGAAATATAGCAAAAGTACTCTCTATACTGCTACAGAGATACCTGTTCATCAATGTCTGTTGCTGTTCTAATTGCCATAGCCAGGAAATAGAAACAACCTACCTTAAGATATCATCTCACTCCGATAAGACTGTCTAGGATCAAGAAAACACATGATACCAAACGCTGGAGAGGTTGTGGGGAAAGGGGAACACTCATCCACTGCTGGCGGGAATGTAATCTTGTACAACCATTATGGAAAGCAGTGCGGAGAACCCTTAGAAGACTCAAAATGAGCCTTCAACATGACCCAGCCATACCACTCCTGGGAATGTACCCACAAGACTCATCTTACCGCAGAGATACATGCACAGCCATGTTTATTGCAGCTCTCTTCACAATAGTGAAGAGCTGGAACCAACCCAAGTGCCCCTCAACCAACAAGTGGATAGAGAAAATGTGGTACATCTACACATTGGAGTTCTATGAAGCGGTAAAGAAAGATGATATCGGGGCTGGAGAGATGGCCTAGCGGTTAAGAGCACTGACGCTCTTGCAGAGGACCCGGGTTCGATCCCCAGCACCCACATGGCGGCTGAGAACCGTCTGAAACTCCAATTCCAGGAGAACTCCAGTTCCAGGGGAATCCGACACCCTCTTCTGAACTCCGCGGCACTGCACGACACGGGTGCACACACTTGCATGCAGACAGTACATTCATACACAGTACAGAAATAAATAATAAAAAAAAATAAAAAAAAAGAAAGAATGATTCATGAAATTTTCAGGTAAATGGATGGAACTAGAAGAATATTAGTTAAGTGAAGTAACACAGTCCCAGAAAAAACAAATGACAATGGTATCCCTATCTGTGTATGTTAGCACCAATTACCTGTTGTAGGCAAACTGAGCAATGTTAATGTTATATTCCCATGAATATGAAAACCATTGTGCTCTTATATGTGTAATCCCTAGACAGGTTCTCTAGATTAACATAACCATTTATTTATTTTCAGACTTTGGAATTTGGCATAGTGGATGGAAGGTCTGGCATGCATATTTTAGAGTAATATATGGAAAGATGTGAATCCTGAATATGATTTGAAATAACATACGTTTGTTGAATCCCTTCTGCATGTTTGGTAGCCTTTTCAGAGGATAAATACAAACAGGCGCTAGTAAATGACAGAAGCAGTTGAGGGAGAATACCCAAATTAACCAGACTCTTCTCAGCTGAGAAGTCAATACATATATTAATAATATAAGAATATATTATATATATATCATATGTTAAGCAATACAAGTTGAGGAGACACAACAACAAAAGAACTGGGACAAAAAAACTCAACTGAAACAGTGAATTTCTCCCCAACATAATCCTCTGCTTTAAAAAGCTTGGAAAACTCCAAAAAGATGCAAGACATGTATGGCAGAATGCATGAACTTGGTGTGGTGGGGGCATGGAAAGGGAAATGAGTCTAATTGGATTGAGAAATGATGTATGATGTATGAAACGTTTAATAACAATGAAAATATATTAAAAAAGTAAAATGCCTGGGAAACAGGTCCCGAGTCCAAATATCATGACAAAATTAACAGAAGGAGAAATCTAATAAATGGACACTTTGAAAACCCTTGTGAAGAAATTTTAATGGACTGTCAAGTTAGACATTTGAATTTACCCTGTTCTTACTTCTCCTGGTCCCCTGCCTAGATCAGGTACTTAACTACTCCTGCCTTCACTTCGCTTTCACAGGCACTAGTCAAGTACTTTTCCCCCCTCTATAGTTATCCTTTTGGGGGTCCTTTAGACAGACCCTCTGAATGGGGGATACCAGTTGCCACACCCAATGTCCCTTTTCAGCATGGAAGAAGTCAGAGTGGTTGGCGTCCTGAATCCCTTCTGGTGATTGGGGTGATCCTTTTCAGAGGATAACATAATTAAACAAGAGCTAGAAATTGATTAGGCAGTTTAGGGATGAGACACCCCCCCCCCCCCCAGATTAAGCGGACTCTTTCTCAGCTGAGCACTCAAGGCTTTCTGGACCAGCCAGTAGACACGTATCCTTCTGGCAGCCCCGGAAGAGTAAGAAAAAAACAGGGAAAGAGAAGAATTACATACTGAGGCCCCAGAAAAGAAATGGAAATCCCCTTTTTATTCTCACTATTTGTTTTCTCATTATCATTTTATAGTTTTTTTTTGTAAGAGAAAAAAAGAATTAAAAAATTTTTTTCACATAATGTTATTTTTATTTTTTTAAAACAAATCTGACCTGTGTTCCACACCATTCCCCCACCCGCAAGAGCGTCATGTCATTCTGCCAAACATGCCTTTTCATATTCCGTATTCTTCAGTCTTTCTCATATTTATGCTCCATGAGAAATTGACTGTGTTTGAGCAAAGTTCACTGTTTTCAGTTCTAGTTTTATGATGCAGTCCTTTTCTTCTGTTGTTTGTGTGTTGTTCCATATGGTTACGCCCAACTGCTTTGAACAAAAACTCAGGGGGCCTACACGAAAAATACAACTAGGTATTGGCCTAGCTCCACAGATGAGGGATACCATTCGTGCGAAATTTGTGTTTTCTGGGGGGGGGGAATTGTGTTAGTTCACTCAGCATGATGTCCTAAATAGCTCCAGCTTATTTTCCTGAAAAGCTCATGATGCTCTTTCTTACTGCTGATAGAATCCATTGGGTAGAGTGTACCACATTTTCTCTATCCACTATCAGTTGAGGGGCATTTGGGTTGGTTCCAGCTCCTTGCTATGAAGAGCTAGCAATAAACATGCCATGCATGTATTCTCTGTTGTGGTGGTGAGTCTTGAGGGTACATGCCCAGGAGTGGTATGGCATGGGTTGGGTGGCAAGTTCATCAAGTCTTCCAAGGGTTCTAACACTCGCTTCCTTAGTGGCTGTACGAGTTTAATTCCACAAGCAGTGGATGACTATTCCCCTTTCCCCACAACCTCCCAGCACTTGGTATCATTTGTTTTTTTTGAACCTAGCCAGTCTTATTAGTGTAAGATGATATCTTAAAGTGGTTTTGACTTGCATTTCCCTTAGTATTAGTGATGTTGAACACTTCTGGTGGAGGTTTTCCCAGACATCTCTAATTCCTCACTTGTGAAGTCTCTGTTCAGTCTTTGCTCCATCTATTGAGTGGGTCATTTGTTTTGCTTTTTCTTGTTTTTTGAGTAGTTATATATCTGGATCAACGCTTTGTCAGATGTTCGCAGTGAAGGGTTCCTCCACTCTGTGGATTTATCTTCTTACTTCCTTGATTGTTTCTTTTGATGTACAAGAAGCTTTTGAGTTTAATGAGTCCCATTTGTCCATTGTAACCTTAATCTGTGGCAGCTGCTGTCTGATTTAGGAAGTCTTTTTCCTACACATATTGTCTTGTAGTCTGCTGCCAACTTTTTCTTCTTTATTTGCTTCAGAGTTTGGGGTTTTCACGTTGAGGTCTTTGATCCAATCTGAGATTGATTTTATAGGGGTGAGAGGTAGGGGTTTTAATTTTCATATTCTCCTAAAAGTGGTGATCCAGTTTTGCACCACACCAATTGCTGAAGATGCTGTCTTTTCCTCATTGTGGCTTCTTGGCCCCCTTGTCAAATAAGAAAGGCTGAAATTGTATTTGCTCAGATTGTGGATCTTCTGTTTTCATTGGTCAACAGTTCTGTTTGTGTGCCAGTACCAGGAGCTGTTTTATGATATAAGCCCTGTAGTATAGTTTGAAATCTGGTATAGAGGTCCCCCCCTAGTATGGCTCTTTTCCTCAGGGTTGTTTTTGGCGTATCGGGGTCTTTTGTTTTTCCAATGAATTTAAGACTTTGTTCCCAAGACCTGTGAAGAAATTCGTTGGGGATTTCTGAATGGGCATTCGCTTAACTCTACTACACGCGTTTCGGTAAAATGCATTTTACAATGAATTTTTCCCACTCCATGAGTGGGAGGTTTACCATCTTCTGATGCATTCTTCAATTTCTTTCTTTAAAGGTTTATTTTTGTTGTTGTAGAGGTCTTTGGTGTCTTAGTGTCGTTTGTTCCTAGGTACATTTTTTTGTTTTTGAGCTATTTTAGAGTGGGACAGGTCTCTATGGAATTCTTTTCTTTTCCCCAGTTGCTTGTTGTTGTTTGGATGTAAAGAAAGGCCATTGATTTAGCTAAGGTTAATTTTTTGTATTCCTGCCTGACTTTGCATGAAGCTGCTATCATGTCCTAGGGATTGTTCCTGGTGGCGTTTTCTTAGCATCCCTTTACGTAACAAATCCTATCCCAGCGACATCAGGGATGATTTGGACTGCCTCTTTTCCAATTAAGTACTCCTTATAATATCCTTTTCTTAGCCTTATTGACTGTAGGCCAGTTGTTTGACAGCACTGTGTTAATGAGGATGGTGGACCAAGGGGGGCAGCCTGGCCGAGTTCCTACCTTTAAAGGGAATGATTCTGTCCTTTTCCCCATTTGCGATGATATTGGCTGTAGGTTTCCTGATATGGATTTGTTACATTGAGGAGAATGATCCTCCTCCAATCCATTCCGTCTAGGCCTGTAAGCATGAAGGGATGCTGGGATTTTGTCGAGGCTTTTTCGCACTCAATTGAGCATGATGGTGTGGTTTGTACTTTGATTTCGTTTCATGTGTTTGTCTGTATAGATTTCTTAGGCTGAACCATCCCATGCATCTCTGGTATGAATTCCATCTGGTTCCAGCAATGATGACTTTTTTTGATGCTGGGTCTGTATGCGATTTGACCAGTATCTTTTTAGGGGGGTTTAGAATTTTGGCATCTATGTGTCATTAGGGAGGTTGGGTCTAATAATCTCTCTCCTTTTTAGTGGATCTTTGTCCTGGTTATTGGTAATAGCGTGATGGCGGCTCATAGAAGACGGATTGGTGGAGAATTCCCTCTAGTTTACTTCTTAAACGTTCGTACATAATGATGGTCTGTATCTTTTGGAAGTGTTTTATCAGAATTCTGCTGTTGTGAAACCTCAGTGACATGGCTTGCTTTTTTAGTTGGCGAGGCTCCTTACTTACGTCCTCACTCTATTCCGTCCTATCGTTTGGAGTCTGTTTAAGCGTGATTCTTCTCTCTTGGGCCAAGCCTTGTCGTATTCCAGGCGTTTAGATACTCAATTACCATTTCTACGGTTTCTTTACTTTAACTTGGTAGCATACCTAGGTTCTGTAATACATTCCCATATAATTTTCTGTCTTTCCTTGTCCATCATTGTGATTATTTCCCTTTTCATCACGATTATATTGATTTTGAGTTGCTCCCTTTTTTTTGTTTAACTAATGGGCTAGAGGTCTGTCTTTCTTGGTTTAGGATCTTTTTCAAAGAAACCAACTTTGGCTTCATTGATTTTTTTTGATTGTTTCTTTGTTTCATATTTCATTGTTTTCGGCTCTGATTTTTGTTATGTTGGATCTTCCTGTCGTTGCATTTAGGGTTTATAATCCTTTTGTTGCCTTTCAAGTGCTTTTTTTTTTTTTTTTTTTTCTTTTTTTTTTTCCCTTGTGCTCTTTCTGTTTTTCTAATGTAGGCACCCAGGGCTATAAACGTCCCCCTTAGGACTGCTTTTTAAGAGGTATCCCATAGGTTTTGTTGTGTTGTATTGTCATTGTCATTCAGTTCCAGGAATGTTTTTATTTCTTTCTTTTTACTCACTTTGTTTTCTCATTATCATTTTATATGTTTTTTTTTTTTTTTGCAAAAAGAGAAAATAAAAAAGAATTAAAAATATTTTATTAAAAAAAAGAAACAATGGGCTGGAGAGATGGCCTAGTGGTTAAGAGCGCTGACTGCTCTTGGAGAGGATCCGGGTTTGATCCCCAGCACCCACATAGCGGCTGAGAACTGTTTGTAACTCCAATTCCAGGGGAATCCAACACCCTCTTCTGACCTCTGCGGCATTGCATGACATGGATGCACAAACCTACATGCAGACAGTACATTCATGCACATAAAAAATAAATAAAATTAAAAAAAAATTAAAAAAAGAAACAACCTAAATATCCATCAACAGATGAATGGATAATGAAAGTATGACACATTTACACAATGGAAGGTTATTCAACTGTGAAATTATGAAATTCACAGCTAAATTAATGAAACTGGAAGCAAGCATCCTGGATGAGGTAACCCAGAGCCAGAAAGACAAACATTGCATGCTCTTTCTCATAAGTGAATGCTAGCTTTGAATCTTTAGATAGATGTATTTCAATTAGACAATCTGTAGAGTTCAGGGACTTGATAAGGGCTCATGAAACTGGGAGTTCATGGGAGATGAGTCAGGATGCAGTGATATAAAGGGGAAGGAAACAATGACTTAGGAAGGGTTAGGTGAGGTGAGAATGTGAGGACAGGGTAGAGGAGGAAATACAGAGAAAGAAAGTAACATTAAAGGCCTTTTGGAAAAGTCATATGGAAACCTTCTATTGTAGAAGCTTCTTAAACTATATACATATGTGGTATCAAAAGAGTTTAAATGTAGTTACCCTATAATGGGGGTTCACTGGGCCTGCCAGACACTACAGGCTACCAAATACAATGCCCAGTGCCGGGAATGGATCTCCCTCTTTGGAGGTTTTGGCCAGGGGTTCCCATAGACCCTCAAACAATTCTGGGTATTACCATTCCTCCTGGTTTCTCACCAGAACTCTTGCAGTAAGACCCTACTGCTGAAGACGCTAGACACATGAGTTGTAGAACAAACTGGTACTCACTTTGAAGCTTCGTTTCTATTGGTCAGCTTTAGCAGTGCTGAGAAGTGCTGTTCATCCCAGCAGAAGAGAAAAGTGAGGATCAATCTTGCCCAACTGTGAATCCTGCAAGCTACAATAATGACTGGCCTGGTGAGATAAGCCCTATGTTATAATAGTGGCGTGAATGTTACTGGAGTACACAATCACCTCCTGCTCCACAAGATGGAACCTGCACCTGGCACTGTTATCAGGGCCAAAATCTTTGGCTAGACAGGCTATAGGGGAGAACCCATTAATGTTATTCTACTAAATAGACTTAATATTAAATTGACTCTGAACGACTTATCATTATACCCATAAATTAGTGCATCTCTCAACTCCGACCAGGGAAGCTTCTTACAGAAGGTCCCAATTAACACAGAGGCTCACAGCTTGTCGACATGTAAAGAATAAGAGACAGCAGAGTGCTCAGCCCTGAATGGGACACTGATGTCACACCCCATCTTCCTAAGGCTCAGAGGTCATTGAGGAAGAGGTGGCAGAAAGATTGTTAAGAGCCATAGGTGGTGGAGGAATATAAAACTGTGTTTTCTGGGCACAATGGGGCAGTTTTTCATGTGATCCCATGGTGCTTGTGACAGATGCACAAGACCTAGGCAAGTTCGAGCCAGACAACATTCCAGCGTGGGGGTGGGGGGGGATGGGCAAGAAGCTCCGGCCCTAGCTGAGGAACTATTGAAAACTGATAGTTGCTGGGAGATGGAGAGTCAGTTTTCTTTAAGGATGTGTCATCTGGCAGGTTGACTAGATGCCAGAGGGCAGATCCAGACTCAAGAACATTTAGGGAACACGGATTAGACTCAGAAGGCTTTTTTTAAAAAAAATGATCTTTTGTATATTTCATACAATCAAATTTAGACCCCCTCACCCATCTATGCTCCTCCAATCCCCCAGTGGTCCTCATGTATCTGTCACACATGTTACACCTTGTCCAGTCAAGTGTTTTTACCCAGTTGTCCTTCAGGGAAAATTCATCCACTGGAGTCTAGTCAGTCTATCTAGAGATTGTAATTAAGGAATATTCTCCCTCATCCGGTAGTAATCAGTCTCGAATAGTTCCCAGTCTAAGTCCAGCCAGCTATTTCTCTCCCTCTACTTTGGGCCCTTGTCTGATTGAATTGGCATGGGTCCTGTATTTGGTGATACCATTGCCAGGAGTTCACATGCACAAGGTTCCAGTGGCCGGAAAGCCTCTGCTTCCCTGTGTTCACGAACCAGCCCTGGCTCTTATACTATTTCCCCTCCCTCTCCTGCAATGGTCCCTGAGCCAGGGGTGAGTAAGCTTTAATATAGGACTCCTGTCCAAGGACACACACTCTGAAATATCTTATTCTTTAAAACATACCCAGTTGTATCCTTCTGTGTGCATTGTACTGTTCTATAAGGAAGCTTCAATGGTGAGAATTGAGGGGCGCACGATTTCTCTCTATACCCCTCATTCTGCTATGTTCCATGAGCCTTAGGTGCAGAGGTTCCACTGTAAATGTGTCACCCAGGTGATAGGCCTTTAAAAATAGGAAAATAATAGAGGCTGTGAAGTCCAGAGGGGAAGTAGTAGGATGGGACAGGGGGTCTGAACATGATCAAAATCATTGTATGAAATTCTCAAAGGATCAATAATATATTTTAAAAGAATCATTTGCTGGTATAAGTTGCTGGAATTATAGGGTCATTTTCTGTATGTTATCATAGTACCACCAAATACAAGCTATTAAAATGAGGATAAAGGAAAAGACAAGACAGCAGGAACAAGCTTTATGATTCTGAGCTCTTTGATCCTGAAGTCCTGGGGAGAAGGTGAGTGAGACAACAGGATACATTGATGACCAAGAAACCCTGTGTCTCCTACCTCCTGGCACCTTCTGGGGTGACACTGTCTAGTCACCAGCTGTGATAGGCTCCTGTATATCATCACAGGACACCTCCAGCTCCTCTGGGCTGTCAGGACTCTCTGAGAGGCATTGTCTAAACTTCACCATTTATGGATAAAGAAGTTAGAAAATGAGAAAGAGAATTATAGGAGGCATTAAAGACATGTTGGCATTTGTGGGGGGCAGGAATGAAATCTTGACCTGATTTCTATGGCCAAATTCCAACAGTGTGCTTACAAGTTTGGATTCTCTCCCTGGAGTAATGCACCCATAAAAACTCAGTTAAGTGTGAGAGTACTGAAGTTCAGTTTTATGATTAACTAAACCTAACTTTATTTGCTATAATCTTTTATATTACAGATTTTATGGCCACATCCAACACCCTTCTTTGTGGCTGTTTGAAAATTTATCCTGCTTCAATGTGCTGGAGGGAGGGTATGGTACAAAAAAAATCATGAGATGAAGACTTAATTAGCTGTGTGACCAGGGCCACTTCCATAAAGCCTCTAAGTATGTTTCATCATTTAAAGTTCAGGGCAACATCTGTCTAGAAAGTGCCACATACAGTATCTGACACATAAGAGGTTTCTTACTACCTGCTTTATAAGTTATAAAGTTTGATGTTTTGATGTGCATTAGATAATGACAGAGTCAACATAGTCCAGGAAATTGATATATCTGTCAGTCCACATGGTCACCACCCTGTTTGTTTGATAACAATAACTAATATCTACTCATTTTTTAGCAAAATCCACTATACAGTACAGTACAGTACAATACAATACAATACAATGGTCCTCCTCTCAACTGCCATTTTAACTGTGATTTCAATTATCTATAGCAAACCAAGGTCCAGAAAATTAAGTGGACAATTCCAGAAATCACTTATAAATTTAAATTGCAGGGCTGGAGAGATGGCTCAGCTGTTAAGAGCATTGGCTGCTCTTCCAGAGGACCAGGGTTTGATCCCCAGCACCCATATGGCAGCTAAGAACAGTTTTTAAGCTGGGCGTGGTGGTGCATGCCTTTAATCCCAGCACCAGCACATGGGAGGCAGAGACAGGCAGATCTCTGTGAGTTCAAGGCCAGCCTGGTCTACAGAGTGAATTCCAGGCCAGCTGGGGCTACAGGGGGACCCTGTCTCAAAAAGACCAAAAAGAAAATTTAAAATTGCATGGCATCTGAGTTAAAGCTACCCAACATTCCACTGTGTGCCTCCATCCTATACAAGATTGGAATCACCCCAGTGTGTCCCACTGTATCTGATACCCTAGCCTTGGCCACTCAGTAGCTAGCCCAGTTACCCCAGTTACCGGACTGAGTGTCAGAGCATCACACTGCTTGTAGTCAAGTCGACTTTATTATAATTATTAAGAGCAGTGACACAAAGGAATCACCAGAACAGTAAACATGGAAGGGCAGATTAACTCCAGGCTACACAGCAGGTCTATTGAGCATAAAAGAGAAACCAGTATAGACAGACACGCATACACACATGCACACACATACACACATATACTGATGCATACACATTCACACACACAGGCACATGTACAAAGGTACACACATATATACATATTCTCACACACATACACAAACACACACATGCACATTACACACATACACACATGCACACACATACATTTCACATATACAGATACACATGGACATATGCATATAATATACCCATGCAAAGATACACACATGTGCACACACATACATACAGGTACACACACACATATACACACAGGTACACAGACATATACACACATGCACACACATACACACAACTGCACACACACACACACCTGCACACACATACACACAGGTGCACACACATGCACACATATATACACAGGTGCACACACATTCACACACACATNGATGGAGAGTCAGTTTTCTTTAAGGATGTGTCATCTGGCAGGTTGACTAGATGCCAGAGGGCAGATCCAGACTCAAGAACATTTAGGGAACACGGATTAGACTCAGAAGGCTTTTTAAAAAAAAATGATCTTTTGTATATTTCATACAATCAAATTTAGACCCCCTCACCCATCTATGCTCCTCCAATCCCCCAGTGGTCCTCATGTATCTGTCACACATGTTACACCTTGTCCAGTCAAGTGTTTTTACCCAGTTGTCCTTCAGGGCAAATTCATCCACTGGAGTCTAGTCAGTCTATCTAGAGATTGTAATTAAGGAATATTCTCCCTCATCCGGTAGTAATCAGTCTCGAATAGTTCCCAGTCTAAGTCCAGCCAGCTATTTCTCTCCCTCTACTTTGGGCCCTTGTCTGATTGAATTGGCATGGGTCCTGTATTTGGTGATACCATTGCCAGGAGTTCACATGCACAAGGTTCCAGTGGCCGGAAAGCCTCTGCTTCCCTGTGTTCACGAACCAGCCCTGGCTCTTATACTATTTCCCCTCCCTCTCCTGCAATGGTCCCTGAGCCAGGGGTGAGTAAGCTTTAATATAGGACTCCTGTCCAAGGACACACACTCTGAAATATCTTATTCTTTAAAACATACCCAGTTGTATCCTTCTGTGTGCATTGTACTGTTCTATAAGGAAGCTTCAATGGTGAGAATTGAGGGGCGCATGATTTCTCTCTATACCCCTCATTCTGCTATGTTCCATGAGCCTTAGGTGCAGAGGTTCCACTGTAAATGTGTCACCCAGGTGATAGGCCTTTAAAAATAGGAAAATAATAGAGGCTGTGAAGTCCAGAGGGGAAGTAGTAGGATGGGACAGGGGGTCTGAACATGATCAAAATCATTGTATGAAATTCTCAAAGGATCAATAATATATTTTAAAAGAATCATTTGCTGGTATAAGTTGCTGGAATTATAGGGTCATTTTCTGTATGTTATCATAGTACCACCAAATACAAGCTATTAAAATGAGGATAAAGGAAAAGACAAGACAGCAGGAACAAGCTTTATGATTCTGAGCTCTTTGATCCTGAAGTCCTGGGGAGAAGGTGAGTGAGACAACAGGATACATTGATGACCAAGAAACCCTGTGTCTCCTACCTCCTGGCACCTTCTGGGGTGACACTGTCTAGTCACCAGCTGTGATAGGCTCCTGTATATCATCACAGGACACCTCCAGCTCCTCTGGGCTGTCAGGACTCTCTGAGAGGCATTGTCTAAACTTCACCATTTATGGATAAAGAAGTTAGAAAATGAGAAAGAGAATTATAGGAGGCATTAAAGACATGTTGGCATTTGTGGGGGGCAGGAATGAAATCTTGACCTGATTTCTATGGCCAAATTCCAACAGTGTGCTTACAAGTTTGGATTCTCTCCCTGGAGTAATGCACCCATAAAAACTCAGTTAAGTGTGAGAGTACTGAAGGTCAGTTTTATGATTAACTAAACCTAACTTTATTTGCTATAATCTTTTATATTACAGATTTTATGGCCACATCCAACACCCTTCTTTGTGGCTGTTTGAAAATTTATCCTGCTTCAATGTGCTGGAGGGAGGGTATGGTACAAAAAAAATCATGAGATGAAGACTTAATTAGCTGTGTGACCAGGGCCACTTCCATAAAGCCTCTAAGTATGTTTCATCATTTAAAGTTCAGGGCAACATCTGTCTAGAAAGTGCCACATACAGTATCTGACACATAAGAGGTTTCTTACTACCTGCTTTATACGTTATAAAGTTTGATGTTTTGATGTGCATTAGATAATGACAGAGTCAACATAGTCCAGGAAATTGATATATCTGTCAGTCCACATGGTCACCACCCTGTTTGTTTGATAACAATAACTAATATCTACTCATTTTTTAGCAAAATCCACAATACAGTACAGTACAGTACAATACAATACAATACAATGGTCCTCCTCTCAACTGCCATTTTAACTGTGATTTCAATTATCTATAGCAAACCAAGGTCCAGAAAATTAAGTGGACAATTCCAGAAATCACTTATAAATTTAAATTGCAGGGCTGGAGAGATGGCTCAGCTGTTAAGAGCATTGGCTGCTCTTCCAGAGGACCAGGGTTTGATCCCCAGCACCCATATGGCAGCTAAGAACAGTTTTTAAGCTGGGCGTGGTGGTGCATGCCTTTAATCCCAGCACCAGCACATGGGAGGCAGAGACAGGCAGATCTCTGTGAGTTCAAGGCCAGCCTGGTCTACAGAGTGAATTCCAGGCCAGCTGGGGCTACAGGGGGACCCTGTCTCAAAAAGACCAAAAAGAAAATTTAAAATTGCATGGCATCTGAGTTAAAGCTACCCAACATTCCACTGTGTGCCTCCATCCTATACAAGATTGGAATCACCCCAGTGTGTCCCACTGTATCTGATACCCTAGCCTTGGCCACTCAGTAGCTAGCCCAGTTACCCCAGTTACCGGACTGAGTGTCAGAGCATCACACTGCTTGTAGTCAAGTCGACTTTATTATAATTATTAAGAGCAGTGACACAAAGGAATCACCAGAACAGTAAACATGGAAGGGCAGATTAACTCCAGGCTACACAGCAGGTCTATTGAGCATAAAAGAGAAACCAGTATAGACAGACACGCATACACACATGCACACACATACACACATATACTGATGCATACACATTCACACACACAGGCACATGTACAAAGGTACACACATATATACATATTCTCACACACATACACAAACACACACATGCACATTACACACATACACACACACACACATACATTTCACATATACAGATACACATGGACATATGCATATAATATACCCATGCAAAGATACACACATGTGCACACACATACATACAGGTACACACACACATATACACACAGGTACACAGACATATACACACATGCACACACATACACACAACTGCACACACACACACACCTGCACACACATACACACAGGTGCACACACATGCACACATATATACACAGGTGCACACACATTCACACACACATGCATACACATTCATACACATACACACCTGCACACACATACACACAGGTGCACACACATTCACACACACATTCATACACATTCATACATATACACACATGCACACATGTACACACGTGCACACACACATTGTGCTGGATAGCTTTAGTGTCAACTTGACACACCTGGGTTGAGGGAGCCTCAATTGGGGAATTGGCTCCATTGGACTGGCCTGTGGCCACATCTGTGAAGTATTGTCTTGATGGTCGAGCAGTGTGGGAGGGCCCAGTCCACAATGAGTGGTGCCACCCTGGGCAGGTTGTTGTGTACCATATAAGAAGGTGGGCTGGGCATGAGCCAGGGGAGCAAGCCAGTGAACAGCATTCCTCCATGGCCTGTGCTTCAGCTCCTGCCTCCAGGTTCCTGCCCTGAGCTCCTGCCTTGGGCTCCCCAAGTGATGAACTGTGACCCAGGAGATGTAAGCTGAATAAACCCTTTCCTCCCCAAGTCAGTGTTGGTCAGAGTGTTTTGTCACAGCAATGGAAGAGAAACTAGAACACACATGCACACACATACACACAGGTGCACACACATACACATGCACACACATACACATATGCACGTGCACACACACATGCACACACATACATACACACAGAGTTTTGCACCGGCTGTGGTCTGAAGCATCCACTAGGGATCTTGGTGCCCAGGTCCCACTGATGAAGCGACGCTAGGAGTCAGTCGCTCTGTCTCTCAGTTCTCCACCATCTCTCAGGATCTCTTCTCTGCACACATCCGCTGCTTTGTCTCCTTTGCCCTCTCTCTCCCCTTTCTTCCTGTTCTCAGTCCACTGTTCCTTTTTCTTAAGGCTTAGTTCCTTCCTTCTCTGGTGCTCTCCCTTTGTCCCTCCTTCTCTCCCCACTCCTTGTCTTTCTATCCCACCCCTCTCGTTTCTTGAGACAGGCTCTTGCTCAGCAGCCCAGGTTGACTTCAGTCTCACAGTGCTCCTGTGTCCCACGCCCAGTGTGTTGGGGTCAGAGGTGTGCACAGCATGTCAGTGGCTTCCCTCTCCTTCGCTGCTATGTCTTAGGCCTTATGGGAGTTTGCTACATTTGATGGTTATGAATCACATTAAAGATGAAGAAGACAAAAGTCTTTAGTCATACAGCTTATAGTATCAAGAGGTGTGCTACAGCTCATATGACAGGGATTCTGAATTGACTCCAGATAGAATACACTGCTTGTCTACTTTCAGCACACATTTCCTTCTGAAGATTTGTGGAGGAATGGAGAAATGGAAAAACATGTTTGAACAATCACATTCCTGACCAGCCCTGGACATTTTCAGTTGAGCAAACTTTTCATTTTAAATAATTTTACTTAGAAAGATCCTAGACTAATGGAGTTTTTGTTTGTTTGTTTTTAGACATTGTACAGGAGTGCCACAATAGGACATAGTAGTTTCTTTTTTTTAAAGAATATTTTTATTTAAAAATTTTTTTAAATTTACTTATTTTCTATGTGTATGAATGTACTGTCTGCATGTAGGTTTGTGCACCCATGTCGTGCAATGCCGCGGAGGTCAGAAGAGGGCGTTGGATTCCCCTGGAACTGGAGTTCTCCTGGAATTGGAGTTACAGATGGTTCTCAGCCGCCATGTGGGTGCTGAGGATCGAACCCGGGTCCTCTGCAAGAGCAGTCGGCGCTCTTAACTGCTAGGCCATCTCTCCAGCCCCCAAAGTAGTTTCTTTAGACTAAAAAAATAGAGATGAGGGGATTGGAGAGATGGCCCAGAGATTAAAAGCACATTCTATCTTTGAGAGGACCCAGGTTCTGCTCCCAGTGCTCACACGGCGGATAACAATCTTCTATAACTCCAGTGCCAGGAGACTTGATGCCCTCTTCAGCCCTCCATCATTACACAACACAGGTATACCTACATACATGCAGGCAACACATACACATAAAATAAAAATAAATTAATCAAAAATAATGAAAGTAGGAGGGAAACTATCTGGAAAGAGGCAGAGGATCACGGGGAGAGGGAGGGGAGGATCACGGGGAGAGGGAGGGGAGGATCTAGGGGAGAGGGAGGGGAGGATCACGGGGAGAGGGAGGGAGGATCACGGGGAGAGGGAGGGGAGGATCTAGGGGAGAGGGAGGGAGGATCAAGGTGGAGAGGGAGGGGAGGATCACGGGGAGAGGGAGAGGAGGATCACGGGGAGAGGGAGGGGAGGAGTGAGGTCATATGTGAAGATGCCAGAATAAAACTCATTTTTCACAATTAATATATCCTAGAACATAAAAGGAAAACTGTAGATTCTTCGGTCGGGGAGGAATCTTCACAGTCATCCTAATAATCCATGTGGCAGTGAGAAGGGCCATGTGAATGGGATGTCAGTGGCACAGGCTGCTCACCTCCTAAAGGCCAGCATTAGGGAGGGGAGAGTTCAGAGGATCAGGTTCACAAGGGACTGGCTGGCGATGCTGAGACATAGGAGTGGCTTCCACCTCTCAGCTCCATCTTGGGGGTCCCAGGGCCCAAAGGGCTTTTTTATAAGGAGGGAGGAGAGGAGCAGGCTGGGGGCCAAGTGGGGTACTATCATCCAGAAGGTCACGGGCCAATGGCGTCTCATCATCCAGATGTGGCATCTCCCTTTGCACCTCTGCAAAGGCCATCACACCAGACCCCCATCCCTTGGATCTCTTGAAACTCTTTCTCATGTTTCCTTAAGATAGACCCCATAGCAGGTGATATGCTTGTGTGTGCATTAGAGGCCGAGGAGGGATACAGCATGGGCCATGAGCTGATCTGGCTTCTGTGTGTCTAGAGATCCTGGGCAAAAGATGGACGAAAGCCAGGACAAGCAACAACTTGTGGCACTCTGCCAGGCAGTTCCTCCAAAAGCTGCCCTGCAACACTGTCCTCAGAAACTAGTTTTCTAAGGGAACTCAGCAAGTTGAAATGGTGTGTTAAGATGTGGCGGTAGAGTCAGTGACGGCATTCTATGGGTCTTCCCTGGGCTCCCTCCTAACACGGCACTTGGAGAGGATCAGCTGCCTCTGTCTTGGCAATTTGGCAGCAGAAGGAATTGAGGGAATTTGGCCTTTGGTCCTTGGCCTTCCTGTCAGGCCCTCAGTGTCACATGTTTTATTCCTGCCAAAGCAATAAACCAGGAGTGTGACTATCAACCACGCTACCCCTCAAAGGTGTGACAGAGCTTGAAATTCAAAGCCAAGGGGGCTCTGATGGGCTCACACATGGCAGGGCCATGTCAGGGCATGTAAGCCAACATGGGAGGAAGTGCTCAGAACTGTAGATGGCCTCTTGAGATGGGCTCAGCCAGAAGATAATTGAGGGTCTGCACAGCAGCTGGGGAGCCTGTCACTTTGCAGCACTGCAGTTACCTTGAAAAAGCAAGGCTGATTGGAAATTAAAATGTGTGCAATTGTGTGGGGAGCGTTTCTGAGAAGAAACAGAATCAACTTAGTGGCCCCACCGAGGCCCTTACAGGCCAGCACCAGATGTCGGGATATTTGAAGGAAGCCACAAGACTCCTGTCTTTCCCGAGGCAGAGGATTTAGTGCTTAGGCTGATCTGAGCTATTTTGAAGAGACACTGGCAAACCGGAGGAAGAGGTGTCAGAGAGTATGTTGAAATTGATGCTGACCTAGCCTTGGGAGCAATTTTAACATGCAGCTCAGTGATGCACTCTGCATCTCTTGCTTCACCCCTGATGTGTGGAGGGTTGTCTTCAAGTCACTGATGTCCCAAATCAAGTGTCGCTGGGCTGTGGGGCAGGGGACCTGTGTATCAAGTGAGTCACCATTTTTTTCCAATTCTGGATTACTGGACAAAATGAATGCTTCTTCCTTCTACTAACTTCCATGCAATCAGACATAGGGCTTGAACATTCTGGAAGCTTCTTAAGCTCCCTTATCTCCTGGCAGGAGGCTTAGCCACATTCCTTTTCCTAAGCATAGGTTTCTGCCATTGAAAAATGTGTGTATAGGAACATAGTGTGTCTAGTTTGAACAGTATGCATTGTGTACATATAATGTGTGGTTTACTGTATTTGAATTCATCTATTAAAATTTTATGTACAGAGGTTTATTTCTGTATATGGATATGGGTAGGTATACACACACACACACACACACACACACACAGTAGAAAGAATAATGACTTCCAAAGATACCCACATTTTCATCTCTGGAACCTGTGACCATGTCATCTTACATAACAAAAAGGACTTTGTAGGTATGATTAAGCATTGTGAGGAGGAAGATCAATCTGGAGTGTCTGATGGAATCACAAAGCCATTATAAGGGGAATTCAAGTCAGACAAAGGAGATATGGTGACCCAGCTGAAGGATGGAAGCTGATGATGCTCTGTGAGCTAGGAGTTTTGGGGGCACAGAAGCTAATGGGGAGCAATAGATTTCATGGAGTCCCACCAGCATCTTCTGGGCTCTATGACTGGAGAAAACATAATTTCACTGTTTTAAGCACCAAATCAATTTGTTTTAGCAGCTATAAGAAATCAACACACATAAATACATATAGCAAGTTAATAAAATTCAGGGAAATAAAATTCAAGGATCGTGAAATTCATGTGTATACTAAGTTTTAGTGGATATTGATTGTACAAAGTGTTGTTTTTTTTTTTTTTTGTCTTTTTGAGACACGGTCTCCCTGTAGCCCCAGCTGTCCTGGAACTCACTCTGTAGACCAGGCTGGCCTTGAACTCACAAAGATCTACCTGCCTCTGCCTCCCAAGTGCTAGGATTAAAGGTGTGCACCACCACGCCCGGCACAAAGTAATTGTTTTATAATGATATTTTTGTTCAAGTCTATTATGCACTTTGACCTTATTCAGTCCCAGTGCCCTCTCATCCCCCTTCCACTGGGCTTCTTCCCCTTTCTAAAGAGCCCCCCTTCTACTTTCATGTCATATAAGTGTGTGTATTAAACATATTATATAAAATGAAGCTAGCAATAATGTGCAGGGAGAATACTGTTTGCGACTAAAGACCGCCTTCCTCTTAAAAACTTCCCATGCAGCATTGTGGTCTTGGGCAAACCATTTAGCCTCTTCATGCCTCAGTTTCTTCATTTCTAAAATGGAGATATGATGCTACCTCATGGGGTAAAGGGAAGATGAAATGAGGTGACGTATGTAAATACTTACATGAGTGCTCTGCTCTCAGCAAGTGCCACATCACATAATATTACTCTAATTTTTCAGTTAAGAAAACAGACTGTTTCCCATGGCTAGCAGCCCTGCTGTGACATGGCCAGGGTGGACCTGGCCGGCCCAGTTCTAGAAAGGCACCATCACCATCCTGCCTCATCATGTAAAGGGGATGTGTTCTGGGACTGGACAGAGGGCTCAGCAGTTAAGAGCACTCACTGTTGCTCTTGCAGAGCAACAGGGAGTTTGAGTCACAGCACCTATGTCAGACAGCTCACAACTGCTTGCAGCCCCAGCTCCAGAGGATCTGAAACCGTCTTCCGGCCTCCAAGGGTACCTGCAGGCGCGCGCGTGCGCACACGCACACACACACAAATTTAAATTTAAAAATAAAAGTAACGCACACACAAATTTAAATTTAAAAATAAAAGTAAAGGGGCTGGAGAGATGGCCTAGCGGTTAAGAGCACCGACTGCTCTTGCAGAGGACCTGGGTTCGATCCCCAGCACCCACATGGCGGCTAAGAACCGTCTGTAACCCCAATTCCAGGAGAACTCCAGTTCCAGGGGAATCCGACGCCCTCTTCTGACCTCCCGGCATTGCATGACACGGGTGCACAGACCTACATGCAGACATACATTCATACACACAAATAAATAAATAAAATTAAAAAAAAATAAATAAAAGTAAAAAGAAAATTCCGTCTTTTGAGATAGGGTCTCCCTGTAGCCCCAGCTGGCCTGGAACTCACTCTGTGGACCAGGCTGGCCTTGAACTCACAGAGATCCACCTGCCTCTGCCTCTGCCTCCCGAGTGCTAGGATTAAAGGTGTGCACCACCATGCCCAGCTTAAAGACACTTCTTGGTCATCGTGTGGATGCTGGGAATCGAACCAGGGGTCCTCTGCAAGAGTGATAGGTGCTCTTAACCACTGAGCCATCTCTCCAGCCCCCAATATACTTTTCAACGTATGTAATGAACATTACTTAAAATGTTTTCTTGACTTTATTTGTATTTGATAAATGAGTGTTTTGTCTGCATGCATGTACATGCACCAAGTGCATGCAATGCTTGTGGAGGTCAGAAGAGGACATAAGATTCCCTGAGGAGATGGAGCCCAAGATCTCAGCACTCAAGACACTGAGATGAATGAAGCCAGTGATCCCAGCACTCAAGATACAGAGAAGGAGCCATGATTTCAGCACTCAAGATTTTAAGATGGAGTTGGTGATCCCAGCACTCAAGACACTGAGATGGAGCTGGTGATCCTAGAACTTTTTAGAGAAAAAAAATGTAAAGGGAACAAAAGCAACAAAAAGAGTTGCTCAAAGAATTTACCCAAACAGAGCTGGGCATGGTGGCTTGCGCTTTTAATCCCAGCACACGGGAGGTAGAGGTAGGCAGATCTCTGTGAGTTCAAGGCCAGCCTGGTCTACAGAGCAGGCTCCAGGACAGCTGGTACTAAAAGGGAGACCCTGCCTCAAAAATACCCCCTAAAAGGAAAAAGAACTTAGCCAAACAGTAAATTTGTGCATCAAAAAAGTTAGAAAAAAAAAGACTTGAGAAAAAGACACAAGGCAGGACTTAACATGTAAGGCAGAATGAATGAGTAGGAGGGGTGGGACATGGAAGGGGGGAAGGGCATAAACTTGATTAAGATATATTGTGGGGGCTGGAGAGATGGCCTAGTGGTTAAGAGCACCGACCGCTCTTGCAGAGGATCCGGGTTCAATCCCCAGCACCCACATGGCGGCCGAGAACCATCTGAAACTCCAATTCCAGGAGAACTCCAGTTCCAGGGGAATTCGACATCCTCTTTGACCTCTGCGGCATTGCACGACATGGGTGCACAAACTTACATGCAGACAGTACATTCATACACATACAGAAATAAATAAAATTAATTAATAAAAAATAAAAAAAGATATATTGTATGAAATGCACAAAAGCTCAATAAAAAAATTAAGAAAAAAAGATTCCCTGAAACTGGAGTTATGGATGGTTGTTAGCTTCCATGTGAGTTCTGGGAACTGAACCCGGGTCCTCTGGAAGAGAGGCCAGTGCTCATAACTGCTGAGCCATTTCTCCAGCCCCATGAACATTATTTTAAATATAGAATAATATAGAATAAGACATATATAATTCTAACTAAAGCTAAAACACCCACAGACCACCTCTAATCCTGAATTCTCTCCCACCTCTTCAGATAACCACCCTTTGAGCTGATTGCAAAGTCTTCCAGACTTTACTTGGAATATCTTTGTACCCATGCACATGGACCTGCAATAAAATACACTGTCATTTGATTTCAAGTCTACATTTCTTACATGGATTCTACTATGCCATAAGGATTATTCTGAAACTTGGCATTGTATGCCTGAGATCTATCTACGCTTTGGGATGTAGGGCTGCTTTAGACCTCATAATTGCTGAATTGCATTCTGCTGCATTACATTTTCTTATCCCATTATCAGTGGACCTTCAGGTCGTTTTCAATTTCTTGCTATTAGAATGCTTCAGTTAGCTTTCTTACCTAAGCTTCTTGCATGCACGTGAAAGCGGTTCCCTAGGTAGCAATAGGGATGAGGAAATGCTGGGTCATAGGGTATGAGAACATGCAGCTTTAATAGACTCTGCTGCAGATACCTCAATATGGTTGTCTTCATTTTTCTTTCTTCCAGTAGTGTTTGAGGAGCCTCTGTCTCTACTGGATCACTGCATTTGATTTTGTCAGGATTTTAATCTTTACATATTTGATGAGTGAAAAACAGAATCTTTTTTTTTTTTTTTTAGTTTGCATTTAGAAACATCTATCAGTTAGATATTTGAGCAATTTTTCCAAGTTGCTACTTGAATATCCTGTCCATATTGGTTATTTTTCTTGTTGCTGAGATAAAACACCTGAAAGGAACAAATTAAGAGAGGAAGGACTTACTTGGGCTCGTGGTCTGATGGTACAGTGGGCTCACAGGGCAGAGGAGGAACGGCGGTGGGAGAGTCTGTGGCTGTGTGGTGGGAACATGAGAGAGTTCGTGGCTATGTGGTGGGAGCATGAAGCTGTTGGCTTGTATCTCAGGGAACTAGAGAGCAGAGATGGGAAGGAAGTTGGGAGTGGGTCCGGGCTCCACCCTCAAGGTCCACCTCTAGTGATCCGCTTCTGCCAGCTGAGTCTCATCCCTTACAGGTTACACATCCTCTCCAAACAGCAGCAGAGCAACCTGGGAGACCGGTGCTCAAAGAAGGGTGCCTATGGAGGACACTTGCCTGGAGACCACAGTGCCCCCCCCCCGCCAGGGTCTCCTGTAGCCCCAGCTGGCCTGGATCTCTCTATGGAGACCTGGTCTTGATCTGGATATTACAGAGCTATGCCTGCCTCTACCTCCCAAAGGCTGGGGTTAAAGGAGTGCACTCCCATGCTTGACTTTAGACCACAGCACTCTTATTATGGTTTGAGTGTGAAAAATTCCCTGTATAAGGGGGGATTTCTATACCAGACATCAAACTATACTACAGGGCTATAGGCATAAAAACAACCTGGTACTGGCACAAAAACAGACCTGTAGACCAATGGAACAAAAATGAAGATCCAAACATGAGCACATACAATTTCAGCCACCTCATATTTGACAAGGGGGCCAAGAAAACTCAATGGAGGAAAGACAGCATCTTCAGCAAGTGGTGTTAGCAAAACTGGATCACCACTTGTAGAAGAATAAAATTAAACCCCTACCTCTTGCCCTGTACAAAAATCAACTCCAAATGGATCAACGACCTCAATGTGAAACCCAAAACTCTGAAGGTGATAGAAGATCTCTCCAGCCCTCAGGCTGTTTATTATTGTAATCAGTGATGAGATCATTGGTGCATATGGTGGGGTTACTGTTAGTCACGTGAAACCCACAGCCAATAAGGACATAAAATGTTTCTCCCATAAGTGTTGACTTAACCAGAACTCCACCATCTTCATGAGGTCACTGTAATGATATCGTTGGGGCCACTGCACTCATAAGTTGATATCTCCATACTCAGGAATGGAACCAAGCTGCCTCCACAACAGCCAGAGACATCAGATGCTGGACAAACAGAATCCTCCGTCCTACCTGTGACCTCAGCGGGATGGAGACCAGAACAGTGGAAAGGGCACACCCCACAGGGCTCAGCCAGGCATTCGGGCCCTGCCTGAGAACCTTCGGGAAAATAATTCCTGGACTTTGGTTCCTGTCACAATCTGCAAAGCCTTTGCCCTGGGTCTGCTGGACTGCAATGGTGATTAAACTCATTTCCCAGGGCGTCTCAAACATCAACCTGAGCTATTCTCCCTTTAAGACTCCGGAAAAGACTTTCTAAATCAGACAGCAGCTTCTCAGGAAATAAGGTTGACAATTGATAGCAAAAGAAACAGTCAAGGAAGTGAAGAGAAAACCCACAGAGTGGGAGGAAACCTTTCCTGAAGATACATCTGACAGAGCATTAACTTCCAGAATATATAAACTACTCAAAAAACAAAGAAGTAAGAAAACAAATGACTCACTCAAAAGATGGAGTAAAGAGTTGAGCAGAGACTTCATAAGTGAGGAAATAGAGATGGCTGAGAATCTTCTTAAAAAGTGTTCAACATCACTAATAATTAAGGAAATGCAAATTAAAACCACTCTAAGGTATCATCTCACTCTGATAAGGCTGGCAAGGATCAAGAAAACAAATGATACTAAATGCTGGAGAGGGTGTGGGGAAAGGGGAACACTCATCCACTGCTGGTGGGAATGCAAACTTGTACAGCCACTTTGGAAAGCAGCATGGAGAACCCTTAAAAGACTCAAAATGAGGGGGCCTGGAGAGATGGCTCAGCAGTTAAGAGCACCGACTGCTCTTGCAGAGGACTCAGGTTCGATTCCCAGCACCCACATGGCTGCTAAGAACCATCTTTAAGCTGGGCGTGGTGGTGCACACCTTTGGTCCCAGCAGTCGGGAGGCAGAGGCAGGCTGATCTCTGTGAGTTCAAGGTCAGGCCTGATCTACATAGCGAGCTCCAGGACAGCTGGGACTAAAGAGAGACGCTGTTTCAAAAAAAAAAAAAAGACTCAAAATGAGCCTACCCATACCACTTCTGGGAATATATCCATCAGACTCTTCCTACCACAGAAATACATGTACAGCCATGTTTATTGCAGCTCTCTTCACAATAGTGAAGAGCTGGAACCAACCCAAATGCCTCTCAACCTATGAGTGGATAGAGAAAATGTGGTACATCTACACAATGGAGTTCTATGCAGCAGTAAACAAAGATGACATCATAAAATTTGCAGGTAAATGGATGGAACTAGAAGATTTTATGCTAAGTGAAGTAACACAATCCCAGACAAACAAAAGATGAATTGTATCCCTTATCTGTGGATGCTAGTACCAAGTACCTAGTTGTAAGACAAACTGAGCAACATTAATGTTATATACCTCATGATCTAAAGACAACTATGCTCTTGCAATGTGGATCCCTAAACAGGTTCTAGAGCTGACCTAACATTTATTTTCATACCTAGTTGTAAGACAAACTGAACAACATTAATGTTATATTCCTCATGATCTAAAGACAGCTGTGCTCTTGCATTGTGAATCCCTAAACAGTTTCTAGAGCTGTCCTACATTTATTTTCAGACCTTGGGTTTTCGGCACATGATGGAGGGTATGTGTGCATCTTTTAGAGTATTATGGGATTAAAATGGAAAGATGTGAATCAAAGAATATGATATGGAAGTAACATACAGTTTGTTTCCAAAGGATAATATTTTAATATAGGTGCAATGTAATAGGCTTGTGCAACTTAACCTTTCTGGGTGTTTAACAACCATACTTAACACCCATACCAATTTGGCCAAGGGACCTAAGGGATAAGTTTGTTCCTTGCCTTCAGAGGTCAACCAAGTCTTAGGGGATTATGCATGGGGGCACCTCTTGAAATGTCCTTCAGAGGTGGGTCACTAGTCTTCCTGTGTAGGGAGGTCTTGGAGAGGCACTGATGGGACTTCAGCTAGTATCCAGTCTACAGAGAGGAAAGTCTGCTCATGCTTCAGAAAAGGAAGCCTGGTCTAGCAAGACCTGCTTTTGTCCTGAGTGGATGGAACTGGTGAATGAAAAGCTGAAAGGAGCAACGGGCTCCCACACTTCTCCCCCCCCCAAGAAAACCCCACCAAAACCCTGAGACACCCCTGAGGACCAGATCCTCAACTGACCTGGAGAAAACAAAAGCCTTGGTTAATCTGGGCTAACTGTGTGGCCTTAAGCATCCAAAAGGAAAATACAACCAGATACAAATAATCAATAAGACCAGAAAAACTGTACTGCACACATAGAACTTGAGATCTTAGTAAAAAGACAAAAAGAATAAAGAGAGAGTACTGTTGTTGGGCCTATCTCCAATTCTTATTGGCAAGTGCATCTACTCTGTGGCTGTCACCATTTTTGGCACTCCTCAAAGACATGAGACACAGCTTTTTAACCTCCTAATATGGACTGAGGACTCATGTCTCTCCAAGAATCCTCTAAACCTTCAATGCCAGATGGGGACTACTGAGATACCCAGCTTGTGGACTAAACAGCCAATGGGATGTCAGCCTCATCAGAGTGTAGACTGCCATTGTTGGACTACCTGGGCTGAATCATGGAGGCCAGTGCAGGGGAATCAAGACAGGACGTGTGCTTACTGGACTTCATTTTGGGGGACCATGGGAGGGAAAGACCCCAGTGTGTATCAAAAGTGCAGGATTGATGGTTGTTTGGGGTTGCCAAGGAGGAACCTTCTAGCACTTCCTTAGGGAAAACATGACATCTTTTAGGGAAGAAAAAAAAATCCTCCAATTTAAGTGATATGTGTATGTATGTGTGTATGTATATATTTATGTATATATATATATAAAACTATGTCTATATATGTATATATAATGTAGCAATACAAGTTGGAGAGAACAACAACAAAAGAACTGAAAAAAAACTCTGGAAAGACTCGGAAAAAGATGCAAGACATATATGGCAGTGTGCAGGGACTTGGGTGGAATGGGGGGCATGGAAAGGGACTCTAGATTTGATTGAGAAATGATATATGAACTATGGAAAAAGTTTAATAATAATAATAATAAATGGGAAAAAAGTAATGGAGATAGTGGATAGCTTTGACTGCCTCCCAATTTTAATGGGAAAGCTTCTATTTTTTTGCCATTTAGAATGATGTTGACCATGGATTTGTTGCATATAGCATTAATCATGTGAGATATGTTCCCTCCAATCTAATTGGTTCTAAGACTTTTAACATAAATGTATGATGAATTTTGTCAAAGACATTTTCTGCAAGTATTGAGATGACCTTGTGATTTTTTTTCTTGAAGTCCATTTATATGATTTATTACATTTATTGCCATAATATATATTGAACCATCCCTGCGTGTCTGAAATAAAGCTGATTTGATCATAAAAAATGGAAGGGGCTGCAGAGATGGCTCAGCAGTTCAGAGCACTGACTGCTCTTGCAGAGGATCCTGGTTTGATTCCCAGCACACAGATGGCAGCTAACTACCATCCGTAACTCCAATTCCAGGGGAATCCAATGCCTTCTGACCTCTGTGGGCATTGCATGACATAGGCACACTTACATGCATGCAGGCATATACTCCCACACATAAAAAATAAAAATAAAAAAATTCCCTGTATATACACATCTGAACACTTGGTCCCCAGGCAGTGGGGTTGTTTCTGAAGGTTGTACAGCCCTCACCAGGGGGAGCCTTGCTGGAGGAAGTGGGCCACTGGAGGTGGGCCTTGAGGTTATATTACCAGGATCCACTTGTAGTTTTCACTCTGCTTCCCGACTGCTGGAGCAGTGTGAGCAGCCAGCTCCTGGCACCACACTTTCCTGTCATGGTGGACTGTATCCCCTAGAACTGTGAGCAAACTTGATGTGAGACCCTGATGCTGAATATAATGCATACATAAATTATAAACAAAGAAAAATCAAATGGATACTGACTTGGAAGCTTCACCCCTACTGGCTAGCTTTCAAAGTGCTGGAAGGTGCTATGTACACTACCAGTTGAGAAAAGTAGCCATTAGTCTTACCTAGCTGTGAACCCCATGCTCTATAATAAGGACTGGCCTAGCAAGCTATACCCTCTAATGCAATATTGGCACAAATATTATGGGAGTAACCAACTATCTACCCTCTTATTGTATTAAGTGTCATAAGATGGCACTGGTATTGGGGCCAAGAACTTGTGGCTAAATATATCATAGGTCCTAGGGAAGAACCTATTATTAATATTATACTAAAGGGACAATATTTAATGACTCCTAATGGCTTATTTCTATACTGATAGATTAGTGCATCTCTTAACTCTTGTTTTTAAAAAGCAAAAATAAATAATAAATAATATGTCTGATGAGTTTGAATTTTCTGTTCCATAATAATAATTAATAAACTATTACAGACAGGGTCTCCCTGTAGTCCCAGCTGGCCTGAAACTTTCTATGTAGACTAGGCTGGCCTTGATCTCACAGAGATCCTCCTGCTTCTGCCTCCTGAGTGCTGGATTTAAAGGCATGGGTCACCACACCCGGCAACTCTTTCTATTTTTGCTTGCTCATATTCTTGTTGGGACAAGAATTTCTCTTGTATTTATCTGTTTCTCACAGCTGTAGGACTTCCTATGTGCTCCTTCTGCCTGATTACACATCAATCCTCTTTTGTCAGTAGTTGTGTGGGATCTGGGCTTGCACATCACACTCAGGCTGACTCTCGCACTCCATCTGCATCTGTACATAGGTTTGTTGGCTGATACAGCCACAACTACTCTTTTGCACGTTGACCATGGCTGATTTCCTGTCACATGGTGGAGGTGAGTCATTGTGGAAGTGAACAGAGGCCCAAGCCTAAAATATTTACTATGCAGCTCCTTACAGAAAATGTTTTTCCTGGTATAGATAAATTATGACTTATTTAAGCAAATTCGCTTTTGCTGGACACATAGATTGTTCCCACTTGCTCCTGGGGACACTTCTGTAGTTGCTATCATTGCACGCATATGTCTTTCTTTTTTGTGATGTAGCCACCCCAGTGTGTTGGATCCTGGCAAGTAGAACTGCTGACTTACCATAGTGTTGTGTTGGGCGAGACTTGCTCATTTGAACTAGTAATGCATTTGAATTGGAGACTAGTTTGAGGGAGTGTAGTGATTTCAGGAGGACTAGGGGCAATGGGCCAGGCACTGTGCAAGCTGACTTCCACGTTATTTCACTGAATCCTCCCAACAGTCCTGAAATTGCTATTAAGAACTGCTTTTTGATTTTGTGAGAATGTCATACATGTGTACGAGATATGATCACACACACACATTCCATTCGCCTGTTGTGGTAGTTGAATGAGGCTCTGAGGCTTTGGACATTTTATCCCCAGTTGGCAGAGCTGCTTTGGGAGGTTTTAGGAGGTGTGGCCATCCATGCTGGAGGAAGCAGGGCACTGTGGGGGGTGGGGCTTAGAGAGCTGTTAAATCTTGCTGGATTTCTCCTCATCCTCTGCTTCCTGTGCCTGCTTGAAGATGTAAGTGCTTAACTCTGCTCTAGCTCTTGCCACCTCACCATCACCCCCCTCCCTTGATGGACTCTAATCCCTCTGGAACCTGAAACCATAAACTCAAACTCTTCTTCCTTTAAGTTCCCTTAGTCACAGTGTTTTGTTGCAGAAACAGAAAGCTAACTAATACACCTGTCCAACTCCCCCAGGTCCCTCACAACATCTCTCCCTCCTACTTCATGTCTTCTTTATGTTTATAACACGCGAAGTCCGCCAAGTGCTGCCCATATATGGATGGGTGCGGACCATCCATCGGAGCATGGGAAAGCCACCCATGGTCACATCCTCAAAGAGGAATAAGCCTCCCTTCTGCAGCAGCTCCTCAGCTGCCAACAGCTCCCCAGCTAGAGCTGGAGAGCATCTCCCCAATCAATGTTGGGATTGCGGCTGGTTGTAAGCTCATGTGTGCAGCAGCCCCACCATGTCTAGAAGACAGGACTTCACAGCCCTCCTCCCCATCTTCTGCCTCCTCTTCTGGGATGAAGAACTACTTTGGATGTGAAGATCTTGAGGTTCAGTGAAGTCGAGTAGCTGGCCCGTGGCTGCAGGACTGGTGCCTGAAGGAGCCAGGATCAGAAGCCCTTCCTCTCACTCCAGAGCCCACAGGGTGTTGTCTCCCAGAGAAGATGTAGGTATGCAAGCAGTTGGCATAACACAGCTTCACAGGTACTGACTTTACATATTTGTTCTTGGTTCAATGAACAGGTAACAACATTTGTAATTAATGCAGTAAGTTTATGTAGACAGATGGATTAGATTAAGGTGATTTTACAGATGTCCTAAAAACTGTTGGCTTTCTTAAGGAAGCTAAATATTTCTTTTGCAATCTTATTTATGCTTCTATAAATAAAGGCACAGCTGTGGTCTAGTGTAAAGAACAGTGGATTTAGACATCTGAAGTTGGAAAAACTATGCTCTCTGCCTCCTAACACTGTGTGTGACTATACTCTCTCTGTGCCAAAGTTCATTTGCAGAGTTGTGAGAGTCAGCGTGAATAACTGTAAAATACCCCCCTCCCCGTGTCTGATGTGTAATGAAAGCATAATCTGTGAATGTTCTTGTGCTCTGAGAATCGTTCCAGAAACAGGGTTCAATCTGATAAACCATGGTAGACTTTAGAGAGATTGGCCAAGGCTCAAATCCTGCTATGCTCCATGATCCTAATGCCACACCCTTGAGAGATGCCAGGTCCCATCCAGTGCCGAGAATGTGCTCAGTGCTTGTGGCATAGAAAAGAGAAGCTTGCATGACCTGAAGTGGTGCTGAAACATTGGCGCATGGCTGGGCTGAAGCTCTCTTGCATGTTCAGAACCTTAGCACTAACAGATAACATTGACTGAATATTTACTACACACTAGAGATTGCCAACTATCTCACCTAATTCTCACCATAGCATCAGGAGACCAGTACTCCACCTCTTCCTCTGTGGCGTAGAATGGCAACACGAAGGCCTGGAGAGGTTGGGTGGGTGGGAAAGCTGGGAGTCACTTCCTGACACTTTAGCCTGCACACTCAAGCCCCAGCAGGAAGCCTTTGCTGTATCTTGGCTGGGCTTCTGGCCAGCTCTAGGCTTCTGGCTAAAAGCACCTGGCCTGTGGGGCACATTAGAACTGGCCCGTGGTCCTTTCTCAATGCTCTTCTGTGGTGTTAGGAGGGTAAGATTACCTTTCCTACGAGGCCATCTGGCGCCACAGTCACCATATCTGTCTTAGAGCATTGATTTTTTTTTCCTGGAGATCCTGGGGAGTTCCCTCCAACATCAGACAGTAACATCTGCCATCCTGCCATCTTTCTGTGAGCACTGCTTTCCTCTGGGTCATAGAGGAGGCTCTGACCCAAGCTCGGATGAGCACATGCGTCAGAACCACATCCATCTGTCTGTGACTCGCTGCTGCAGCTTCTTTCTTTTCTTTCTTTCTCTTTCTTTCTTTCTTTCTTTCTTTCTTTCTTTCTTTCTTTCTTTCTTTCTTTCTTTCTTTCTTTCTTTCTTTCTTTCTTTCTTTCTTTCTTTCTTTCTTTCTTTCTTTCTTTCTTTCTTTCTTTCTTTCTTTCTTTCTTTCTCTCTCTCTCTCTTCCTTCCTTCCTTTCCTTCCTTCCTTCCTTCCTTCCTTCCTTCCTTCCTTCCTTCCTTCCTTCCTTCCTTCCTTTCTTTCTTTCTTTCTTTCTTTCTTTCTTTCTTTCTTTCTTTCTTTTGGTTTTAGCTGCCACGCTGACCATCTTATTCACAATATAAGCTCCAAATGGCCTGGAACTCGTCTTTTATGGCCTCTGCCAGATTAAACATTTAGAACATAATACACCGACTTCAACAACAATTGCACAATCTTCCAGCAAAGCAGCATACTGATTTCGATTTAGACAATTGCACATATTTTCAGGTCTTTGGAGGGTCTGTGGGATTTTAGATGGTCAGGGGTTCCTAGCCTACTCCTCATTTCTAGTTTCCATTTGAGACTGGAGGAGCGATGGGGTCCTGGGATGGGGACGAAGGTCTCCTTTAGCCATTTTCTTTTCTAGAAATAAGAGGAGCTCAGCACCAGTTCTGAAACTACTCCAGAGTAGAAAGGGAAGAAGGGAGCACCTGCAGTGTGGGGAGCACAGGCTCAGCTCCTTGTCTGTTGCTGAATGACACATGACCTTGGTCAAGTCATTTGGGCTTCTCCTTGGTGTTTGGCTAATGAGGACATTTAACTTATAGAGCAGATGTGAAGATCAATTAATAAGGTGCTCAAAGAGCCTCAATATAATTTTAATTGATAGTAGGAGATAGAGTGAACACTATTTTTGTTGGTGTTGTTAAGTGACTAATCATGGCAGAATATTTTAATTCCCAAGCAGAGTGACTTTTCTCACCACAGTGACTGTATCCTTGAGCTGTGAGCCAGAATAAGTCCTTCCTTACTTAATTTTGCTTTTGTCACATACTTTATTTTTTATTTTTTTAATTAAAAAATTTATTTATTTATGTGTATGAATGTACTGTCTGCATGTAGGTTTGTGCACCCGTGTCATGAAATGTCTCGGAGGTCAGAAGAGGGCGTCGGATTCCCCGGAACTGGAGTTCTCCTGGAATTGGAGTTACAGACGGTTCTCAGCCACCATGCGGGTGCTGGGGATCAAACCTGGGTCCTCTGCAAGAGCAGTCGGCGCGGTGCTCTTAACCGCTAGGCCATCTCTCCAGCCCACATCACATACTTTATTGTGGCAATGGGAAAATAACCAGTTCAGTGATTGGGGACGGATGAGTTGATCCATGAACCAATTACGGGACTCAGTCATTAACACCAGACCCCACCGTAGTACATATGTGTTCATTCCACATTTGTATGCAGAGCTCCAACCCTTGGAGCGGGCTCTATATTAGGTGCTACAGTGTCACTCAGAGTCAGCATTTGCCTTCAAAGAACTTACCACTGAGGGTGGAAGATAGACAGAAAGCTAATCTTCATGTAATACTCAGGCAAACGTTCCCAAAGAACATCTGCCATGGCTGGGGAGGCTGCTCTGATTCCCTGTCATTTCCTTCGTTGTCTCAGAGAACAATCCCAATAGCAGAGCTGCTGGGAGCCAAATCTTAAATCCAGTGGTTTAGGCACATACATGATCAGGCTGATTTAGGACTTGTAAAAGAGTCATATCAACATACAGCAGGGAAAGGAAGGGTCAGTAGAGCAATTGTTTGTTCTCAGCCTAGTCATTCCTCTGTTGGGTGGTCTTCCGGAAGCTCACCATTTACCTCTTGGGGAGCCTGAGTACTTTGCTGCCCCCACCCCCGCCCATCAGGAAGGACAAGCTGGGGTTGAGCGGATAACTTCTGCTTGGTGCAACAGCAACCTGATGAAGCCTTAGCCTTTTCTAGCTTTTCTGACATCAGTACAAATAAATATGGGTGACGGAGATGTCAGGCTTAACCGAGAAAGAATTTTCGTGGTACAAAGTGCGCCATGCATGCTTTCTGTGACATGTTTAAAGTCAATTTGTGCTCACGCTAAGGATTTAAGATGGGAAAGAAACTGAAGGGTAGAGTGGACTTTAAGGCTGAGAACTGACGTTCCCAGAAAAGAATAATAGCCATACCTGTGTGAAAGACGCCACAAGGCCAAGAGACTGAGAGAGGCTGAGCGTCGGATCCCAGGTCAACTTTTCCTCTGTGGAGCATACAGGTAATGCCGGCCTAGCTTGGGGTAGGGCTGCAGTGAAGAGAAGCTTTCCTCCAGCCCCCTCGGTTCTTAGGTTTGCATCACACGGTATCTGTCGTACCTTCCAGTTCTGGGATGTGCAGGACGGACTCTTCTCTGCATCTGAAGCCAAGTCAGAACACTCCCATTCACCACCTTGCTGACTCCACACTCTGGTGCTGTCCCCGGCTGTTCCTGTTTAGAACCCCGAGGCTCAGGTCTGATGGTTCCCAGCTGGCACCGCTGTTGGGAGGTGTTGGAAATGGAAAAGCTAGCACTGGGATCTAGTTGGAGAACTAGAGAAAGCAGGGGACTGGAGGTATGACACGAGAGAGAGAGAGAGAGAGAGAGAGAGAGAGAGAGAGAGAGAGAGAGTAAAAGAAGAGAGAGGAGAAAGGAAGGAGAGAGAGAAAGAGGAGAGAGAGAGAGAGAAACCGAGAGAGAGAGGAATGAGAAAACGAGAGACAAGGAGAGAACCGAGACGACGAGAAGAAGAGAGAAAGAGCGAGAGGAAGAGAGAGGAGGACGAGAGAGAGAGCGAGAGAGAGAGAGCGGATTTTCCCTGCTGGATTACAGGCATGCACATTCTCCGCGCCCCTACCCCTGTGGATTGATGTGGAACCCAGGGCTTTCCGCATGCTCAGAAAGCCGTCTACTACTGAGAATACATCTTCAGGCCTGTCCTCTGCCCCGAACCCTCTCTTATTTCTTCCTGGCAGCGACGAGGGGAGGAGAGAAGCCGCTGCTGTCTCTGACATTATACTTATAAGGATTTGTTAACTTGGCTTAAGGATAGGGTCTAGCTAGCCCAATAGTGACCCCTGTACACTGGAGAGTCTCAGAACTACTAGCTGATTCCTTCACGAAGACGGATGACTCAGCATTTCCAGTCTGGCAACTTTAGAGCCTGGAAGATTTCTGGAGAGTCACTGGTCTTCAGTCCATGTAGGAAGGTTGAAGAAGGAGGCAGTCTTGATTGGTAGCGAGATGGGGGAAGAGGAGAGGAAGATGGCTTGGGAGGGAGAAGGATGAGTATGGAGGAAGGATGGATGGATGAGGGAGGGACGGGATGATGGTGGATAGACGGACTGGAGGGATGGAATGGAGAGCGATGGGAAGGATGGAGGGAAGGATGGATGGAGGGAAGGAGGGGAGGATAAGGAAGAGGAGGGGGAAGAGAAGAAAAAAAAAAAAAAGAGGGGAGGGAGGGAGGATGGGGGAGGGGAGGAAGAGGTGGATGAGGAGGGAGGGATGAGGAGGGAGGATGGACGGAGGAGGATGGGGGAGGAGATGAGGGAGGGAGTGGGATGAGGGGAGGGAGTGGATGGAGCGGGACAGGGATGGAGGCGAGGAAGGATGAGGAGGAGGAGAGGAATGGATGGATGGAGGGAAGGAGGCGAGGGATGATGGAGGGATGGGAAGATGGATGGGGATAGGAGGGTGGAGGGAGGATGGGAGGGAGGAGAGGAGAGATGGAGACGGTGGAGGGAGATGGATGGAGGGAGGAGGAGATGGATGGAGGGAGAGGATAGGGATCGGATGGAGAGGAGGATGGGAGGAGGAGGGGAGGAGGAGGATGGAGTTGGAGGGAAGGACGGAGGGAGGGATGGATGGAGGGAGGGATGGATGGAGAGAGGGAAGGACAGAGGGAGGGAGGATGGAGGGAGGGAAGGATGGAGGGAGGGAAGATGGATGGAGGGAAGGATGGAGGGAGGGTGGATGGAGGGAGGGAAGGATGGATGGAGGGAGGATGGAGGGAGGGAGGATGGAGGGAGAGAGGATGGAGGGAGGGAGGATGGACATGCTGATGGACGTCAGCAATGGCGATGGAGGCAACAGCAGCAGCCATAGGACAAGCACACTCAAATGCAAGAGACCACGTAGGCCGGTGGGCAACATTGTTTCCCCTGGGATTTCTGGGCTCCTCCAGGAAGGTGCAGCCCCCTCTGCAGGAGAGTCTTCTCCCCTCAGTTAATCCTGGAGATGCCTTCACACATTCTCCTAGAGGTGTGTCTTATGGTTAATTCCGGGTTCCATCAAGTTCACAATCATGATTAACCCACTGAAAACCTAACCTTCCTCAGGGTTCTAGACTGACAGAAATTGGTTTTATAAGTTAGAGTTCATTGAAAAAAAGAGTAAATCTTACTTGGATCGCTCCTTAATGTTTTCTTCTGAATAACTGAAAATGTTAGAAGGGAGCTGCTGGTCTGCTTGATGGACAGCTGTCGGGTCCTCTGTTGTGCCCAGCTGTCTTGCCCTGGGAACTGTAAAGTGAGCAGTCCCTTCTTTGGCAACAGGCCCAATGTCTTCATGACAGTGGGCTTCCCTGAGCACCTCCTAGACACCCCCAGGAAGCTCCAGTGCAGCTATGGGGACACTTGTTACCACAGCAGCCACCAGCCTCTGACTCAGGAAGCTTTGTTCCAGTCATAACCAATCCAGTCAGCTTGTACTGACTCTAGGAGGACTCACCATAGATGTGGTAACCCCTAGATCAACTCACCTGTATCCTGCCCTCCTCCCTCTCGTGACTCAGCAAAAAGTCCCTGATTGGTAGACGGACATGGTGCACATGCAATGCTTGTGACTGGGAGATCAGAAGCTGTTCAAGGCATGCCACACCCGTCTCCTGGCTACATAAGCAGCCCACGTCTTAGGCTCCCTAGGGTTACAACTCCGGGCCCAGGAAAAGTCTCTCCCACAAGATCTTGACAACTTGTCTTTACTGTGGGTAGAGTAGTTTGGGCTAGTGACACTGTGGGCGCCGCTGGAGAATGACCACTGGCGATGTAAGTCCCAGCCTCCCTCAGCAGCAAGGAAGTGGCCGAAGAGCTCCAGAGAACTGCCAGGCCTAGAGACCTGGGCCCTGACAGGCAAAGCTCCAGGTTGTGACACTGGCTACCAGGTCCTGCACTCCAAGTGTGGAGCAATGAGTTCTGCCTTTTAAGTCTCTAGTTTTGAAAGCCTTGAGCCACAGCCCCGGGTTCTCAGGGCATTCTCAAAGCGTAGATCCATCAGCATCTGGCTTTGAAAGTCTGGGACAATAAGCTTCTAACTTTAGATTTTGGAGCCGTAAATCACTGATTCTCAGGGCCTAGAGCTAGAAGTCTCTGGTTTGAAAGCCCTGATGTGGTAGTGTGAGTGAGAATGTCCCCCTTAGACTCAGGGTATTTGGACATTTTGTCCCCAGTTGGTGGCGCTGTTTTGGGAGATTTTAGGAGGCGTGGCCATGCTGGAGGAAGCTGGTCACGGGGGGGGGGGGCCCTTGAGAGTTCATCCTTGCTGGCTTTCCAGTCTCTTTCTGCTTCCGTGCCTGCTGGAAGATGTGAGCAGCTGGGTTTCTGCTCCAGCCACCTCTGCTGCCACTTTGAAGTCTATTTTGTCTGATATTAAAATAGCAACACCTGCTTTCTTTTTGGTACCATTTGCTTGGAATATTTTTTGCCATCCTTTCACTTTAAGGTGGTGCCTGTCCTTAAAGGTAAGATGTGTTTCTTGTAGACAGCACATCGATGGATTTTGTTTCCTAATCAATCTCCTAGTCTATGTCTTTTGACTGGGGAATTTAGTCCATTAACATTTAAGGTTATGATTGATAGGTTTGTGTTGCTTCCTTTTGCCTTGTTATCCATTTGTGGTTTGGGTTTAGGTTTCTACTTCTGCAGTTATGCTTTTATTGATTTATCTTTCTAGGTGCCTGGGGATGGTTGCTCCTTTCTTCTGTTCTTGGAATTGCTTCAAGTATTCTCTGAAGGGTTGGTTTTCCAGACATGTATTCTTTCAACTTGTTTATGTCATGGAAGGTTTTTCTCTCTCCTTCAATTATAATTGACATTTTTTGCTGGGTATAGTAAGCTGGGTTGGCATCTATTGTCCTTTAATACTGGGAATGCTTTGCTCCAGATTCTTCTTGCTTTCATAGTTTGCATTGAGAAGTCAGTTGTAATTCTGATAGGTTTCCCCTTATAGGTCACTTGTTGTTTTTCTCTTGTGGCTTTAAGGATTTTGTCTTTGTTTTGGGTGTCTAGCATTTTAACTATGTTGTGGCATGGGGAATTTCTTTTCTGATCTTGTCTGTTTGGAGTTCTATGTGCTTCTTGTATTTGTATTGGTTTGTCTTTTTTTAGTTTGGGGAAGTTTTCATCTATTATTCTGTTGAAGTACCATTCTCTTGGAATTCTTCTCCTTCCTCTATACCTATGATGTGGAGGTTTGATCTTTTCATAGTGTCCCACAGTTCCTGATTGTTCCACTTTTGTGAATTTTAAAATTTTTCATAATCTTTCCTTGAGGTTTTTAGTTGTTCTGTGTTATCTTCCAGGTCTGATATTCTTTGTTCTGCTTCCTCCAATCTGCTTCTGAGGCTTTTTCCATTCCTTTCTTCTTGATTGGATGAGTGTTTGATTTCCTTTTTCATTTCCTCTTCTGATTTCTTTAGTATTTCTATTTCTTTTTGGAGCTTCTCAATCTCTTCCTGTAGCTCTTTGCTTCGCTGGTTGGTTTCCTTATCTTTTTCAGCATGGGATCTTTTCAGTGTTTCCAGTTCCTTCCAGAGTTTGTCATTCTCTCTGTCTAGGTCCTTCTTGAGTTCTTCATTTTCTTTTCTTAGTTCTTTGATTTGCTCTTTATAATCTTGTAGTTCTTTAAATATGTTCCCAATTGTGTTTCTGATATCTGTGTCGTGTGCCATCCCCAGAGGGATCCCACTGTAGGAATCGTCCACAGGGTTGGTAGAGCTTGGTGTGGGATTATCCTGCCCCTTTCCCATGTTGTCTCTTCTTCGTGATCCTGGCATATGGGCTTCTCCTTGCCTGTATTCCAATGTGAGTCCTAAATGCCTCTTCACTGTGTTGAAGGCTTGCTTTGCTTGCCTCCTTCAGATGCCTTCATGGTCCCAGTTGGCGGGGGTGGGGGGGTGGGGTGTTCTTTAGCCCTCACCCCGGTACCTGTGCTTCAGCTGGTCTCAGGAGATCTCCCACACTTCCACTCTTTATGCAGCATCTTCACAGACTATTCCTCTCACTAGCTGGTGGAGAGGAGGGGCTGCCTCTTACTCATTTTTAAAAATTGCCTGGTGACTGGTGCTGAGAAGGGATACAGTAAAAGTTTGTGGGCTGGAAGATGGTATAGTGCTAATAAACCCCTCTTTCAGAGCACTTTCCAAATACAGATCCGATGAAACCTTTTCTCTACTCGAAAATGTTTATTCTGAAAGCAGGAGGCACATACTCAGGGTTGGCTGTCAGACCCGCAGCCATTTCTATGGGCTGGCTGCAAGGCTGTCCCTGGCAAGGCTGTCCCTGGCAAGGCTTTGGCCAAGGTCGCCTAAGGCAGCCTGAGGGATGGGGTCAGGAAGCTGTCCTAGTGAGGCAGAGGCTCTGCTCTGCTGATAAATGCCTAGGCTCCTCTCTTCTGTAAGTCAGCTCTGCCCACTCCGTTCCATGTGTTCCCTGGAGACCTGTCTCATATTGTGCCTGCTCATATTGGCCTAGCTCAGCGGCCAGCACTCTGACCAGAGTGTAGCTCTGGGCTTCTTTCTTCTCTTTGTCAGGTGACAGAGCTGGCAGTCATGTCCCCAGGAGGGAAGCCATGTTTGAGAGGGTTGTGGGACTCAGGTGTAGGTAACTTGTAAGACTGAGCAGGTAGTTCTGAGGTACAGCCAGGTGGGTAGCCTCTAGTTGTGGGGGTGGAGACAGAGCCCAGCTGGGTGGAAAGAGCAGTAGAGCAAGGCTTGGTGTGTTTCCTACGAGGAAGGGCTGCAGAGCCAGCCGCCTTCCCACCAGTACCAGCCATCTGCAGGTGAGCTGCCTGGCAAGAAGCCAACCCCCTCCACTGGATTCCTTTGGTTTTTTTCAAGGTCATTTCATAAGTAGACATATGATATGGTCTGTTGGGTGGAAATCTTCCTAGCAGCCCCACACACTCATTTCCTAGTGAGAAAATTAGAAACAGAGGCTTGTGATGTTGCTCTGAGATTCATCAAGAAGCACTGGAGGGCCAGAAGAGAGCCTCCACCTCCAGACGCAGCAGGAGGCTCCACTTAGCTCAACTTCCTGCTGTCCCTGGATGTGAAGAGACACTGTTGAGTGCTTGTCTTGGGAGGGCTGAGAGCAGTTGATGTGTCTGAAGGAAACTCCTCCAGGAGGGGACCAGCTGCTTTCCCTGCCTCCCTCCCTCCTTCCCTTCCTCCCTCCCTCCTTCCCTTCCTCCCTTCCTCCTTCCCTCCCTCCCTCCCTCCCTCCCTCCCTCTCTCTCTCCCTCCCTTCCTCCCTCCCTACTTCCTTCCCTCCCTCCCTCCTTCCTTCCCTTGCTCTCTCCTCTCCTTTTCTTCTACCCTTCCATCTCTCTTTCTATTTCCTTCCCTTCCCTATTCTTTTTTCTTCTGTTTCTTTTTCTGTTCTATCATATAGTGTGAACAAAATAGACACAATTCCCTGTATCACAGCCAAGCAGGGAAGGTAGACAATAAATTTGCAATAACAAATTATGATCAGAGTACCCTGTAGAAAAATTAATCTTAAAAAGATTTTATTTTATGTATGTTTTGCCTATATGCATGTATGTGCACCGTGACCATGCCTGATGCCCGAGGAGACCAGAAGAGGGTGTTGGATCCCCCAGAACTGGAGTTACAGCAGCTGTGAGTTATCATGTGGGTGCTGGGAACTAAACCTGGATGCTCTCATGAGCAGTAATGCTCTTTAACCACTGAGCCATCTCTCCCGTCCTGAAAATTAACCTTGTATATTGGGTGGATAAGGGGGGTAAAATTTAAGCTCCTGGAGAGTAGGAAGGAGCCAATTGCTTGGCGTTGCATGGGACTGTCCTCTGACCAGCAAGCTATGGAGATGGCTTCGTCCCAAGCTTAGTCACACCCACTTGCCAAGGATCCCCACAAACTTGCTCGCTGTTACACTTGAAAAGAAAGGAGGGGCAGGGAGAGTCAGCCACACCTCTCAACCTACCAGTCAGCCATAGTTGCACGAGGGGGAGAGACTAAGAATAAGTGGAGGAAGCCATAGGGAGTCACTCGTGGGGGAAGCCGTAGGGAGGTACTCGTGGGAGAAGCCGTAGGGAGGCACTCCTACCATTTCGTGCAGCCTGGACGGAGACTGAAACAGTATGCCCTAGTGGGGGCGCACACACTCCTGTAAGTAAACTCTCCCCCACTGCTCTTACACAAACCAAATAAACTCTCTGGTTTCCCCAACTGCAGTTTGGTGAAATCGTACCTTGGTTTGTCATAGGAACCAAAGGAGGAGGGGGTTGGACGTCGTCTGCTTCTCCCAGAAAGAGTTTCAGCTACAGATGGGAAGTACTTCCTGAGCTGAAGGAACAGTGTGTGCATGGTAGGAAGGCACTTGGTCCGTCCACACCAGTGCTTTCCCAGATATCTTCAAGTTCTCTGCTCCTTGTCAAGCTGTGTGATTAGGATAGAGATAAAGAGAGGAGAGCTGGGAGCCCAGAGTGTGTGGACCAGTGTAGGGTACTTGCCTGGCATGAGCAAGGCCTTGAGTCTGATCCCCAGCTCCATGAATCGATAGTGCGTCATGGTGGTTACACATCTATAGCCTTAGCTACTCAGGAGGCAGAGGCAGGTAGGTCCCTTGAGTCCAGGAGTTTGAGCACAGCTCTGACAACATAGCAGACTCCATCTCTTACAAGAGAATATAGAAAAGAATGTGGCATGGTCCCTGTGTGTCATATGTGAGGAATTCATAGTTAAGTGGTTATAGTTGATGGTGTATAGAGAAGTAGATTGCAATAAGCAAAGTTTAGCAGAACAAACCCTGGGGGTGGGGGAGTTGACTTCTGCTCACTGTGTGAAAGAATATATGCCCATACGGCTGATCACAGTTCTCAGCAGAGAGAACTCCACTTTGAAGGATGGTAAATGCCCAATGATATCTGGAAAGAATTTTCCGGGGTGGGGGGCAGTGGCAACAGTGCCCCAGTGGCCAGGAATGGCAGGGATAAGGTCACCAAGGCATCAGTGTGCTTGATGAGCTCAGTAGCTTAGTGAAGGTGCAGCCACCAAAGGAGGGATGTACTGAGATGGGGTGGGCCTGGATTCAGGAACTGAACTGACAAATAAATAGCACTAGGGGCTCCTTAGGTTGCTTGGCAACAGGGGTAGGTAGAAGGGTTGGTTCCGTGCTTCTGGAAGAGGGTGCAGTTCTCATGGAACACAGGTATACTCTGCTCCTCCCCAGCCTGAGTTAACTGTTCCCCTGAGTTCAACTCCCATGAGTTAAATGTGCCTGAGTTCAATACCCATGAGTTATCTATGTCTGAGCTCAACTCCCATGTGACAGGCTTCCAGGTCCCCAGGTGCCAGGTAGCTTACATCTTCCAGCATCATGCCCACATGCTACTTCAGCAGGAGGCCTTGTTGCATGTTTTCCCTCCTTCTTGTCCTAGGGGCAAAGCCAGTTTCATATTTGTTCTCCATAAATGGAGAACAACAAAGGGATAAAACCCTGTGAGCCCCACGGTATATGCAGCTGTGCTGCACTGCAAGTGTGCTCTGTGGGACACCAGGGGACTGGGGCATGGGCACCTGCTGCTCCGCAGCCAACCGGCTCCCAGGGATGCTTGCTGCTGCCTCCTCAAGTTCTGCTTGCCATAAGAAGACCATGGTTTGGAGAAGGTAAGACGAGCATACACAGGTTGGAGGGGCCAAGTTTGAAAGGGTGCTGTGTGCCATGCTGAGGAACTTGAACTTCATTCTTGGGAAATGAGGAAGCAGTGGAGGATTTGCAGCCTGGGAGGTCATGATCCAATCTGGGTAAACATTTTCACTATTGGCTAATGGGGAATGTGGGCTGTGAAGGGGCAATATCAGGCACTGGACCTCACAGGGATTTTAGTTCCTCAAGGGTCAGAGGCTGGAGAGTTGTCTCTTTAGTTCACTGCCTTGTCCCCAGATAATAGAGCATTGCTCACCAGGTGGCGAGTACTCAACAGATATCTGATAAACTTATATCTAGGGGGTCAGACCAGGCAAGGTGCTTGTTTAGACTTGGGTGATAGCCCGTGGAGGGAGAACACTTAGAGATACTGAGACCACAGGTCAGGCCAGTACCAAGGACAGAGAATTCAGCTGCTGAGGTGTCTACTGGTTAGGGTGAGATTCTGTTCAGGCTTCTAGACCAAAGAGCTGTTAGCTCCATTATACTAATGCCATGTGGGTGCTGGGACTCTCGTTCCTCTGTAAGAGCAGCCAGTGCTCTGAACTGCTGAGCCATCTCTCCAGCCCCACTATGGCTTCTTGGTGAGGCCAGTGGATGGAATTTTTACTAAATTGTCACCAGGCTGGAAAAGCTACAGAGTTTCTGTCTCTGACATTTTTTTTCTATTTAAGATGGAAAAGTGGGGCTGGAGAGATGGCTCAGTGGTTAAGAATCACGAGGACCAGAGTCTGAATCCTAGCTCCCATGGAATAAGCGGGGATTCTCTGCAAAGGCCTGGAGGTATCACTGGCATCCATGTCTTCTAGCCTACGAGAGAGTGAGCCCTGAGCTCAGGAAGAGACCCTGCCTCAAAGGAACAGACAGAGAATGACAGAGGGAGAAACCTGGCATTGTGTTCTGTCCTCCATGAGTTCATGGGGGGCACACCCATGCACATTCACACAAATAATGAAATAATAAAGTGGAAACAACTGCCATTAACATAAACTATTACTCTCCATGTTTCCAGAGCTCAGCTTGCTGCTATGCACAGCTATCCTCTGAGAATCCATACAAAATAACACGGATCTGGTCTCTACACAGGTAAATTGTTTGACTCAGCTGCTTGGCTTTTATGTTTTCAGGGTAATTTGGGCTGGTCATGATTCTGTGGCCTTGAACATAGTTTCAATCTTAGATAATGAATCAGTCACATTCTTAATTATAAGCCACAGAAATAAAGTTTGGCTCGCATAAGCAGAAAAGGGATTAAAATACTTTATTGAGGTGAAATATAGGTGTAGCATAGTAGCTGCAGTTTCAAGCAGTTTTAATGTATAGCTCAGTGGCATTAATTATGTACACAAAGTTGTGAAAACATCATCACTATTTACTTTCAGGACTTTTTCATTTCTCCCACAGAACTCACTGCATGAAGCAGAAGCAAGTCCATCCTCTGCCGGCCATATCGCCTCGCTATGTCCTCTCGGTCTCTTGTAGGTACTTCAGCAACTGGAATTTATAATGTGTGGACTTTTGTATGGCTTTTTTCACTTGTATAAAGTCTTCAAGTCCATACCTGACATATCACAACTTTATTCTGTGTGTGTGTGTGTGTGTGTGTGTGTGTGTGTGCATGACTATCCTCTGAGTCAGACAGTCTGACACCATCTTCTATGCCTGCTTGCCAAAACTCCTCAGAGCTGGGCTGTCTGTCTGTTCATACCCCTGCATGGACGGAGGGAGCAGAGAGACCCTTACCCAAGAACCCAGCCACCCCACCTAACCCTGTGACGAGCAATGCAGCCCTAACTGCACACGACCTGGGAAAGGGCTAGAGTCAGTATGCTGGGGGAGATGAAGGGTCTCTCCCCATTGTATGTAGCTATGGGGAAAGCCATCATCCATGTCCAGGTGAGACTTTCTGGTATGGCCTTGAGCCACCCTCATTAGTAGTCCATAAAGTCTTTAGTTTCCCAAACTGCCTTTTGGTAGACTCATACCTCAGTTGACTGCTGGGAAGGAGTGGATGCTGTTTGCCCCCTCTTCCCTTGAAGGGATTTTAGTGTTAGTGTGGATGAGTGTGGAGGTCAGAGCTCCACATCGGGTGCCTTTCTTGATTGTTCTTCATCTTAGTTTTTGAGACAGGGTCTCTCACTGGACTGGGAGCTTCACAGGTGTCTTGACTGGCTGGCCAGCAAGCCCCAGCTACCCTCTTACCTTTGCCTCTCCAGAGCTGCGTTACAGACACGTGCCTCTGTGCCCAGAGTTTTTGGTGGGTGCTGAGGATCCGAGCTCATATTCTTAAGCTTGAGCAACAAGCCCTTTATTAACTGAGCCATTTCCTTAGACTATGAAATTTTATTCTTTTTAATGGCTGAATAATATTACATTTATGTGTACACCATATATTTCTTTTTTAATCCAAGAAAAAGGAGTTTTATTTTGTCTTTTTGAGACAGGGTCTCCCTGTAGCCCCAGCTGGCCTGGAACTCACTATGTAGACCAGGCTGGCTTTGAACTCACAGAGATCTGCCTGCCACTGCCTCCCAAGTGCTGGATAAATGCGAGCACCAGCACACCCAGCTGAAAAAGGAATTTTATAAAGGCTGTTGTGTAAGCTGTAGAAAACAAAGCCTGGAGCCCATACGACTAGTGTGTGTTAGGTCTAGGCTTCCCAGAATCCCAAGGGGCACACAAGTGCCCACTTCCTCCAGAAGCTGCCAATCTTCTGACCCCTTCCCCTATACCTGAGGCCCTGCCTCATGGGTGTAAATGGGTTGGGCCCCAGCCACCATCTCTCTCTCTCTCTCTCTCTCTCTCTCTCTCTCTCTCTTTCTGTCCCCCTCTCACTCCATCTCCCTCTTTTTCTGTCACTCTCTCTCTCTCTCTGCCTCTCTGCCTCCTGCTGCCCCGTCCTGCCCCCTGCCATGCTGTCCAGTTCCACCACGTGTCTGCAGGTACATGAGGCTTAGGTCACTCCAGGGATATGCTTTTCTTCCCATGTGAGACTGCCAGTGTGAGCCGCCTGTAGACACGTGGTGGAACCGGACAGCATGGCAGGGGCAGGATGGGGGGGCAGAGAGGCATAGAGAGAGATAGAGAGGGACAGAGGGGGGGACGGAAAGAGCGAGAGTGGGAAAGAGAAAGAGAGAGAGAGAGAGATGGTGGCTGGGGCCCACCCATTTATACCCATGGGGCGGGGCCTCAGGTATAGGGGAAGGGGTCAGAAGATTGGCAGCTTCTGGAGGAAGTGGGCACTTGTGTGTCCCTTGGGATTCTGGGAAGCTTGGACCTAACAGTGTGGATCTTTGGAATCTTAACCATGATCTTAGGAGAAATTACTCTAAGTCTCAGTCCTCATCTGTAAAATAAGAATGCACAATCTTGTGATCAATGTTTGCACATATCAGATAATGCATACAAATCACTCAGCTCAGATTCTGTCACCCAAGTTAAGCCAGGGCTTGTAAATGTCATTTTATTATTATGGTCTGTGAAAATCATGGCTTATACTTCTTCATACAAAATCAGATAAATGGACCTTTTCCTTAACTATATCTCCTAAACAAAGAAATAAACCTAAGCCATTGCTTTGAACACCTCCCCAGTGGATTCATTCTGGCTAGTGGAACTTACAGGGGAAGGTGTAGTCAGTCTCCCATCCTTGTAGGGTGGGGAGGGCTTTAATGTTTTTCTTCCTAAGCACAAGCCTGTGATGTGGAAAAACACTAGGGCCAGGTGGCTGAATGCCATGCTGATTAGCGGGAGTAAGACTGAGTTCCTCTTGCACCTGTAGCCTTGCAAGGAACAGAGCCCTTGCTATGGGAACAGTTACAGATGGGGTTATAATGCTAGCACAGTTGACACATCTTATTTTAAGTCCAAGCTCTGCCATTCACAGAGCAAGCTCATCATGTTACGGGTCTGGGAGAGGACTGGCATGGATCAGCAGAGGGCAGGGCAGGGCTGCGCCTGGGAGAACCTCTGTCTGGGGCCACTGTGGGTGAGGTGCTAAGACAGGCTTGTCACATCCAGCCCCAATATCTGTGGTTCCACGTCTTGTCCCTTTCATAGCTCTGCCTCCCTCAGCCAGGACTATATGTAGTGAGGTACACTGGTGTGTCTTAAAAAAAAAAATGTTTTTTGGACTGGAGAAATGGCTAAGCAGTTAGGAACACTGGCTGCTCTTGCAGAAGACCTGGGTTCAGTTTCCAACAACCACATGGCAGCTAACAACCACCCATAACTCCAGTTCCAGGAAATCTGATGCCCTCTTCTGGCCTCCATGGGCATTTCATGACATGGGTCCACTTACATACATGTAGACAACACATTCATATGCATAAAATAAAAATAAATAAATAATATTATCATTGGTGATATGAGCCATTTCATGAAGTACACTTTTATAGTGTACTTCGAGAATATCCCTCCCCCCTTTCACTGCCCCCTCTCATTAGTTCCTTTTGATCCCTGTAATTAAGATTCTACCCGGAGGGATGCCCACATGTGGTATCTAGCCTCCCCTACCCCTGGGTTCCCAAGACCCACAAGAAAAGCTCTCCTGAACCACAGCTCAGGAAAGTCTAACCAGTTTACTCAAGCTTGCTTACATACCAAGTAGCAGCTCTGTTCCACCCATGTAAATCCAAAGTCCCAGCATGGACTTGGGGACCTCTGTCCCATGTGACATCATGGCGCGAGAGAGTCCAGCCTCATGTCATGGGCCTTTTACACATGTCCACCCCTCCCCAAGTCCCAGAATTCCAAAGTCCTTCCGTGGGAACACCAGCCTCGCATGTCAGCACCTCAGAGAAACTTGCGGTGGCTGTAAACTTAGCTCCCCCAGTCAAGTACTCAGCTGCTCCTCGGCAGGAGCCCATTCCAAAGAAGAAACAATTTATCCTGCAGACCCCTAGGTTGCTTCGCTTCTGCTTTCATGACAGAGACACATGCATGAATTTATGTATCTTTAGACTGTAGGACCCATAAATGAGAAAACACATGCAGTGTCTGTCTTTTGGAGATTGATTTAGGTCACTTAATAAGATTATCTCCCCTTTCATCCCTTTCCCTGCAAAGGACTTAACTTCATTCTTCCTTATGGATGAAAAAATTCCACGCTGCACATAGAACACACTTTCCTCACCTGTCCTCCGTTGTTGGACACCTGGGTTGCTTCTGTTCTTAGCTCTTTTGCACAGTGCTGTAGTATGCATGCAGTTATCTCTGTGATGTGTTGAGTCAGAGTCCTTTGGGAGATGTCAGAGACCTAATTTTAGATTTTAGTATGCCTTTTAAGGACATCTTCAGCTAGCAAGGAGTAGGGTAATTTTCATTCATTACAGTTAAGGTTCAGTCACTCGACTTAGTGGCTCTGTGCCTACGCCCCCAAATATTTTTATTGACTCATGAAATTATTTCTTTTTGAGGGAAGAACAAAACCCTCATTCTGACAGAATGATCATCACCCACAGTTCAGATGCCCTGAGAAATCAGATGTGCACTTTGGATTTAGACTTGGCTGTTACCAGGGCCATGCAAGGCCACTGGCATAGCTGGGAAGTCAGGTAGCGTCGTCTTCCATGCACTGTGAACACGCCTAGCCGAGAGACTCTCCTCACATGACTTGTGGTTGGAGCACTGGTGGGGTTGCTGTGACAATGACTGTAATCATCACGATCGCTCATGCTGGGCAGATCTTTTGGCTCCATCATTTACAGTCATAATATTATTTTTATTCTTTAAGACAGAGTCTCATGTAGCCAGGAATGACCTTGAACTTCTTTGTTTCTTTTAAAATTACATTTGTGAGTGTGTGTGTGTGTGTGTGAGTGTGTGTGTGTGAAGGCAAGTGCCTTTACCTGCTGAACCATGGTGCTAGCACCAATCCTTCCTCTTTCAATTTCCCTTCCTCCCTCCCTCCCTCCCTCCCTCCCTCCCTCGCTCCCTTTTGTTCTCAGTGTTTAGAGATGAGAATCTTTCTACGTAACACAGTCTCAAGTTCATTCTGCAGCCCAAGCTGACCTTGACATTCATGGCAATCCTCCTGCATCAGCCTCCTAAGTGCTGGGAATATATTTTTAAACTTTTTTTGATGCCCTTGAACCTCTGATCCTCCTGGCTCCCCACACCAATGCTGAGATGGCAGGCCTGCACCACCGCACCTACTCTGTACAGTGCTGGGGACTGAGAGCCCCACTTTGTGCCCACAAGGAAAATGCTCACCCAATGCAAACTGTATTCCCAGCCCTCAGGTATTTTTTTTTCAAAACTTTTTGGTTTCTGGTGGGTGATGGAGCCTAGCCTTGATTTACTAGATCTGGACACTGGGACTCAGATACCGATTGGCCCCATTGTGGACACAGGCTCAGACATTGATTGACTAAGAAAAAGCTGTTTTGGGTCAGAATCCACGATTTCTAACTTAGTCCAGTGGTCTGTCTACTTCCTCACTGTGAGCTTAGAAATGTGGAAACTCACTGGCTTAGTATAGTTTGTGATGTGGTCATATGAAAGGCTCTCTTTCTCTCTCTCTCTCTCTCTCTCTCTCTCTCTCTCTCTCTCTCTCTCTCTCTCTCTCTCTCTCCCCCTATCTCTGACCTGGAGCAGAACCCTGTGTATGCTGGGTAGAAAGTAGGATACACAGATGGCTCATTGCCTTATGCCCCGAGGCTGCAGTAAATTGATATTATCTAGTTTCCAAGCCTCTGGCAGAAGTGTGGAGGGAGGGCTGAAAAAGACATTTCTGTAAATAACCACACCTGGTTCTGAGAGGGATGGATTGACCTGCTCCTGTAGCCTCATCAGTTGCCATCAACCTTGTGCAGAGGGAGCCCCAGGGGAGAGACTCTTGTCACATTCTTAGGATTATTTATAACTACCCTATTCTGTCCGCACTGTGGGTGTCTGGTTTGCTTGGTAGTAGCCTTATTCCACGTGGGTTTAGAGTCTTCCAGACCTAGTGGAGTACATCCCTTAGGCCTCCGCTACACAGACCAGAGGGTGTGACACTCACTGGATGGTAGTGAAGATGTAGAAGGAGAGACATGCATGCGATGCCTGAAACATGGGGGTGACGCTGAATTTCTCAGCTATGGGTCTGTCCCCCAGTGAATACTGGCCAGGCAGTCACCCTGAAGGCAGTCCAGTGTCAGGGTTCAATTCATGTGCTCTGCAAGTAGACAACCTGGATTCACATCCCAGCTCTGCCGTGCACATGTTAAATGATCTAACTTTTCTTAAAACTCTGGGCTTAGTTTCTCATCTGTAAAATGGGACAACACTCCCTCTTAGGATTATGTGAGTTTCCATGTAAGTGTCCCACTGGATTTGATGGTTCATCTTCCAGATCAATACGATTGGATTTGGATAAACATAGAAACACATCTCTGGGTGTATCTGTGGAGATGTTTTCCTTCAGCTGAGGCAGAAAGGCCCACCCTTCATTTGGACGGCATCATCCTATGGGCTGGGGTCCCAGTGCTGAATAAAAAGGAGAAAGTGAGCAGAGCCCCAGGTTCTCTCTCTGCTCCCTGTGGATGTGGCACCCCAGAGGCCATGCCTGCTTGCCATGATGGGCCATGTCCCTTCTCCAACCATCAGCCCAAATAAACTGTCTCTTCCAGAGAAGCGCTTGTGTTAGGTACTAAGTCACACCCATGAGAAAAGTAACTGGTACAGAGAACTGTGGTATAGAGCACACACTATTTTATGATATTTTCTGTGTATCAGTGTTTTGTCTACATGTATGTAAGTGCATACATGTCATGCAATGTCCCCAGAGGCTCAGGGCATTGGATTCCCTGGAATCAGAGTTATAGATGATTGTTAGACATTATGTATGTATGCTGGGTCCTCCTCAGAGCAGCCACTACTCTTAACCATAGAATCTCTCTCTCTCTCTCTCTCTCTCTCTCTCTCTCTCTCTGTATGTGTGTTTGTGTGTGTGTGTGTTTGCATGCATGTGTACCTATGTGTTTGTGTGATTTTGATTGAAATAGGCCTGAAGAAACAGGGCTGATCTGGACAAAGGAGGGAGGGCACGGGCAGTGAAATGGTAACTAAAAACAGCGAGAGTGCGGAGGATCCTGTGGAGGGGACAGGGAGATGGCGGGGCTAGCTAGCCAAAGGGGCGTGGCTGAACACAGGAGCAAGGTGCCTCCTCTCTGAGCTGGACCATCCTCACCGTGGACTGGCAGAAGGCTTTGGGACCCTTTAAGGAAAGGCTCATGACGTGGGAAGGTGACCCCCTATGTCCAACCACACCGAGGGGAGGGGCTGCAGGAAGTAATGCAAAGCAGGGTCTGCTTTGGGAGGGGTTGCCTATGTCAAGTGCGTTTTCCTGTTCAGTTCTCGTCTTTCAAGGACCCTCCACCATGCCTAAAGTATAATGAGCTTCTCACATTCTGTGAGCTTCTTACATTCAAACATTTGTATGGTTCAGAAATACACAAAATTCGAGGAAATAGCACAAGGAACTCTCATATACACTTGTTACCCAGCCAGAACGACAGACTCAGGGCTGGGGAGGTGGCTCTGTGGGTACAGTGGACACCTGCCACGCAAGTATGAGAAGCAGAGTTTGGATCTCCAGAACCCACGTGGGAGCTGGGCAGGCATGCAGCCACCTCTAATCACAGCACTCTGGAATACCAAGTTCAGCACTATACCCTTCAATAAGTGAAGTGGATGCGGTCACAGAAGACATCTGATGCCAACTTTGGGTCTGTACACATATGTGTACACATGTGCACATTCACCTATACATGCAGATGCACCTCACACAAGAATATGCATACATATCTACACCACACACATGTAAAAAAATAAAAAAAATGATGATCTCTCCTGCAAATATCGTGTATGTGTTTCCATGAGACAGGGCCTTTTAAATAAACCCATGATGCCATTATTGCAAAGGGAAAAAACTTGACTATGATTTTGTCATATCATTAAGTATTCAGAAAGTGTCAAATTCCTAGTTGATTCATTTTCTTTGGCTCAGTTTATGGGAATCAAGATTTAAATAAAATGTACATGTTGCAATTGGTTGGTTTTCCCCTTATTCCCCTTATTCCCTGGAATGTGTAAGTTCCTTGGTCCTCTGATCTTCTTACTCATTTGATCTTGAACTGAACGATTCTTTTCTTTTTTTCTAGGTAAATATATTAGTTAGTTTTCTCATTGCTGGGGGGAAAAAAACCCTGACCAAATCAGCTTAAAGAGGGGCTGATTTAGCGCTCAGTTTGAGGGTACAGTGCCCTGGTGGTGGGGAGGTCCTGGCAGCAGGCGTGTGAGGTAGCCATTCACAATGCGTCCCCAGTCGGAAGCAGAGAAGACGAATACTGGCCTTCAGGTCTCTTTCTCTTTATTCAGCCCAGGACCCTGGCTAACAGAATGGTGCTACCCACATTTGGGTTGGGTCCTCCCACTTCGGTTAACCTAATCAAGATAATACCTCACAGGCACGTCCAGAGGCTGGTCTCCTGGGCCATCCTAGGGCCTGTCAAGTTGACAGTCAGCATGAACCACCACAGTAAAATTGCATCCTTAGGGTGCTAATCCGCCTCACTCTCTTGTCTATTTTCTTAAGAAGTGGCAGCAGAGGTAGTGATTTGGTTTGATTCAGATGCACTTATTTTTGCAAGTCTGCACTGCAGGCATGGTCACGTGCTTCCATCGGCCAGCGTGTAATGACTGGTTGTCTCTTTGGTTGATGTTGAAGCCGCTGATCTTCATGCCCAGATTCATCATTTCCCTTTGGGGTTTGCAGAAATAGCTTCCCAATGCTAGCATTCCATCCTCACTTGCTAAATGGTATCTTTTTATAGGGAGAATGATTTTACCATCAACTATTTAATTGCGTTTTGATCTAGTATTTTTTAATTTTTTTGGTCTTTTTTAAAAAAAATTTTTTTTAATTAATTTTATTTATTTCTGTATGTGTATGAATGTACTGTCTGCATGCAAGTCTGTGCACCCGTGTTGTGCAATGCCACGGAGGTCAGAAGAGGGTCTCGGATTCCCCTGGAACTGGAGTTCTCCTGGAATTGGAGCTTCAGACAGTTCTCAGCCGCCATGTGGGTGCTGGGGATGGAACCCGTGGTGAAAGGCTGAGGATGAGAACCACAAGGAATTTTTTGGTCTTTTTGAGACAGGGTCTCCCTTTAGTCCAAGCTGGCCTAGAGCTCACTCTGTAGACTAGGCTGGTCTTGAACTCACAGAGATCTGGCTGCCTCTGCCTCCTAAGTGCTGGGATTAAAGGCATGTACCACCACACCTGGCCGGCTTTTTGACATAGTTTAATCAAGGAGGAATTATTTGATGTTTTTCCTGCATTTATGGTATGCAGAAGAATGGGTTGGTTCTTTCAGGTCATTCAGAGGTGATCAGTGGGATCTGTTGCTTTATAGTTTCATTATGAACTCATGGATGTAGACATATTCAGTGTATTTCAAGCCATTGCTGTTATTATTGATGTTCAGATTTTCCCGGGCCTGGTGTTCTAATTTGCTTTCTGTTGCAATGCTAAGCATGGCTGAAAGAAAGTAGCTTGAAGAAAGGGGCACTTTCAGCTTACAGGATACAACTGCTCATCCAGGGGAATCAGGGCAGGAGCTCAAACAGGAACTGGAGCAGAGACCATAGAGTAACACTGCCTCTGGCTTGTTCAGTTACTCTTGTTAGATGGCTCAGGCCCACCTGCCTAGGGACCGCACCACCCATAGTGGGCTGGGCCCTCCTACATCAATTAGAAATCAAGAAAATGCCCTACAGACATGCCCACAGGCCAATGTGATGGAGACTATTCTTTAGTTTAATTTATTTATTTTCTATGTGTATGAATGTACTGTCTGCATGTAGATTTGTGCACCCGGGTCATGCAATGCCTCGGAGGTCAGAAGAGGGTGTCGGATTCCCCTGGAACTGGAGTTCTCCTGGAATTGGAGTTACAGACGGTTTTCAGCTGCCATGTGGGTGCTGGAGATCGAACCCAGGTCCTCTGCAAGAGCAGTCGGCGCTCTTAACCACTAGGCTATCTCTCCAGCCCCGAGACTATTCTTAATTCAGGTTCCTTCTCCCTATTTGTGTTGACAACCAGGATTCCATTACACATGGCTTGGATGAAATACCAAGAGCAAGGCCCAGAGAAACACCACATGAAGAGCAAGATGGTTGAATTAACAGTCCTTTAGTATCCAGCATGCCAGAGGGGGATAATGCCTGAAAGAAGTGTCTAACCCGAGAAGAAGCAGGGCAGGGGTTTATAAAGCTTAAAACCACAATTATATCACTCCAGGGGCAAAGCCAATAACCATAGTTACATCAGATCACCATAGTTACACCAGACCAGGGGCAGGTCGGTTAGCAAAGAGGTTTTCAGTTAACAAAATGTTTTAAAGTTTTGGTTAGGACAAACAAGCTTCTTAGAATTGCAGAAACAATGGACTTCCTGGAAGTTCAGGTGGATCTGGGATAGGGCATTCCGCCTGGCTGGTCAGAAGTTTCCCAGCATCACAGAAACAGCATACCCTTGAAACTGCAGGCACAGCCTTCATGGGCGAGACTAGGGGAGTAGCCAGACAGACACACAGGGCGAGGCAAAATCAGCTAGAATAAAACGGAGTCAATTTGGCCATTTTATTTTATTTTTTTTATTTTTACTTAGTATGAGTATGAGTGTACTGTCTGCATGTAGGTAGGTGCACCTGTGTTGTGCCATACTGCAGAGGTCAGAAGAGGGCATTGGATTCCCCTAGAACTGGAGTTAAAGACAGTTTGTAGCCACCATGTGGGTGCTGGGAATCAAACCCGGGTCCTCTGTAAGAGCAGTCAGTGCTCCTAACTGCTGAGCCATCTCTCCAGCCCCAACATGTCCATTTTATTTTTTATTTATTTAGTTTTCAATTTGGCCATTTTAATGGGAACCTCTTTCCTAAGACGCCTTCTGTGTCTCAGTGTGACTTTAATCTAGGTAGTTGTTGATAAATTCCTTGCTTTCTGGAAAGGAAAGAAGTTCAAGCTTGGAAGTGGAACTTCTAAAGAGAAAATATGCTTATACTGGTATTTTACATTCAAATTTAGAATGACAGGACTTAAAAAAAAACTTTGATTTCATTTTGATCAAAACTCTGTACTTTATTTTCTTCTTTGGTAGAATAAATATATACACATCTATATATGGTATTATATATAATCTTGAAAGAGATTACTAGAAATAGCTACTCTTTTTATTTTCTCCTCTTTTATATGTACCTCACTAGAGATATACAATTGAGTTACTATATTGTCAAAGTATTTTAAACAATATATCGCTGCATCATTAAGCCGTCAACTCAATGAAGTTAAATTTATTTTATTTTGCCCTTGATTTAAGGAATTGCTTTTTATTCATCTGACTTGATGTTATTTATAATCACCTCCAATATCTCCATGGTTCCAAAGACAAATCTAAAATGGAAGGTATTAGAGAGTTCAGTTTCTGTCCAAAATCCATCTCTATTTTTCTATTTCTTTAGCTAACAATTTTATTTCTTTTACAGTTTGTCTTCCTGTTGCAGAAACACACACACACACACACACACATACACACACACACACACACATACACACACACATACAGAGGGGAGATACACTCTCTTAAATAAATGATAGCTCCTTATATGCAGTTGAGTCTACTTACTGTCTGCTGCACACTGAGTTCTGCAGCTCTGCTTTGGCTGTGTATAGAGGTGTTTCCCATTCTGTCCTGCAATTGCACAGGACTGCATCATTTGAATGTACTATAGCCGACCCATCTAGTTGCTTGCTGGCGGACACTGGTGTTCGGCCAATGTTATTGGTTCTGTTTCTGCCTTCTTGATTCCATAGGTGTTTCACCGTGATGGATTTCTAGCAATGGGCATCCCAAGGCAAAGGTTCAAGAGCAGGTGCTACCTTGACAGATATTATGGAACTCCCCTCCAGAGACCTTGCCCCTTTTTGTTTCCTCTCAGCAATGATTAGACAACCTGCTTTCCCAGAGCTCTGCCCAAAATAGTACAGTGTCAATCTTTTTGGAATTTTTCTTTGCCACTGACAAGTGGAAAAAAAGTGTCACAGTGTGTTTTCTCAATATGGCTTTAATGTACAAAGTCAAGATATTTTCCTCCAAATAAGGGGCATTTGTATTTCATTTTTATGTGCGTTATCCGCAAATTTCCCTACTTTTTGTTCTTTTATACCAATATTTCATTTTTGCAGTTCTTTATATAGTGTAAATATTAACCTTTCATGATAAAATTGTGGAATTTCCCCTCGTTTGACATCTCCTTACTTCCTATATGGTATTTTTTCTATGCGAAGGCTTATTTTATATTTTCTTATTTTTATATAGTCAGAGCCTTCAATAGTGAGCCAAACCTAGATTGTGGAATTCCCTCACTCTGGATTATCAAACAGTGCAAAGTTGGTTTTGCCCTTTGTAGTGCTGAGGCTCAATCAAACCCAGGACTTCCTGAGTGCCAAGCAGGTGCTCTAACAGTGAGCTACAGCCCAGATCCCAGACTTATTTTCCCACTACTAGTATGGATTCATTTCACCCTTTCTCCATAAGTTACTTTCTGTCACGATTTTTTATTTTATTTTATTTATTTCTGTATGTGTATGAATGTACTGTCTGCATGCAGGTTTGTGCACCCGTGTCGTCCAATGCCGCAGAGGTCAGAAGACGTCGTTGGATTCCCCTGGAACTGGAGTTCTCCTGGAATTGGAGTTTCAGATGGTTCTCAGCCGCCATGTGGGTGCTAGGAATCGAACCCGGGTCCTCTGCAAGAGCGGTCGGCACTCTTAACCGCTAGGCCATCTCTCCAGCCCCAGGATTTTTTTTTTTTAAATCCCAGCAACAGATAAAGTTTGAACAATGATGAACGTGCCTTTATAATTACAGAGACAATATAATATTCCTTTCTCATCTCTTTTCTTAAGGCTACTGACAAATAATATTTGTATTTTAGGAGATCTTCAGAATATATACATTGTCGAATGTATACATTAATTACATCAAGGTACTTAATAGAGTTACAACTCCAGGCTGTGTTTTAAGCTTTTCTACCCCCAACCATTTTTGCTTCTGTATTATCCCAAGTGAATTTCATAATATGTTTATATAACTCCAGAAAGAAGCTTAGTCATAGTTTTATGTTAAATGTATGAATTATTTTGAATTCATTTTATTGTTTGAAAATTTCGTATTATGTGCTGGTAGTTTGAATGAGAAATGTCTCCCCTTAGGTCTCCAGTTGGTGGCGCTGTTTGGGAGCCTTGCTGGAGGAAGTGAGTCACTGCTAGGGTGGGCTTTGGGAGATTACATGCTCATCCTTCTTCTAGTTTGCTTCCTCTGCTTCCTGTGTGTAGATGGAGATGTGACCTCTCAGCTTCTTGATCCCGCTGTCTGCTGCCGTGCCTTCCCTTCCCTGCCTATAGGGACTCTTTCTGGAACCATAAGCCAAAATAACCTTTTTCTTTTATAAATTTCTTTCGGTCACTGTGTTTTATTATAGCAACAAAACGAAAGTAATAACCATGCCTATAATGTATTTTGATCACACTCCCTTCCCCTTTCCCTCCCCTCCAATTCCTCCCCTACCCCAACTGCTTTCCCCTTTTAACTATGTCACGTGCTCTGTTTTTAAACTGGCTGAGTCCCCTTAGTGGTATCCGCAACGTCCTGGTCCAGGATCTCCTTACTGGAGCATGGGCAGCCTCTCAGGGACCACATCTCTGGACAAAACTGACATTTTCCCAAGCAACCATAAATAGCCAATAATTTTCAGCTAGGACTGGGACTTTATGAGCCGCCCTCCCCACGCATGCTGCGATTTTGACTGGCTTGATCTTGTGCAGACAGTGGCAGCTGCTGCCAGTTCATGCGTGCAACAGTTCTGTCATGTCTGGTAAAATTGTGTGTTTATAATGGAGTACTCATAGAAGGCAGGAAACTAGAATGCAGCCATTGGGGGTGGGGGACTTCAAGGGAACCGGGATAGAATGCAGGTGGTGTGTAGGGGGAAAGGTTAAATATGGTGGGGTGGGGGCAGGGCGCTGAAGACCTTTTGTAAAGCCACATGGAGAGCTGCCACTGTACTTTCTAAAATACATACACATACTTTTTTTGAAGTTTGAAGTTGTAACTTATGAGTCCTTCTATTCAAGAATATGGTATGTTCTTCCACTTACATGAGTTTAACTCTGTGAGTTTTCTACTTTTTTATCTTATAGGTTTTTGGGTCTGTTTTGCTAAATTTATGCCCATGTATTTCATTTTATTTGGCTTTCAAAATTTCCAAAAACAAGGTCCTTTCACTTCAAATATGTTGGTTTTCTCTGAACTTATGGAAACTCGATATTTTCATATTGCTTGAAATATTTTATTATTTTTATTTTATGTGTATGAGTGTTTGCCTGCTTGTAGGTAGGTGTACCCATGTTGTACAGTGCCTGAGGAGGTCAGAAGAGGGCATTGGATCCCCTGGATCAGGAGTTATAGATGGTTGTTAGCTGCCATGTGGGTGCTGGGAACTGAACCCAGTTCCTTTGCAAGAGCAGCCATCTCTCCAGCCCCACATATTTCTTTAATAATATGCTTTACTAACTTCTTTTGTTTGTAATACTTTTCTATTGAGCCTGTTGGAATGTCTATATATTTATATAATGTACATATTCATATAATTCTATATTGTACTATTATATTATTATATTATTCATATAAATCTATATTATATGGATATTATTAATGAATTTTAGAATATTTACTCATTTCCAATTTTGTAATAAATTCTGTTCATTCATGATTAATTTTCTAATGCGCCATGGAATTCTGTGTGACAATAATTATTTAAGTAAAGATATTTGGTTTTGCCGGGCGTGGTGGTGCACCCCTTTAATCCTAGCACTTGGGAGGCAGAGGCAGGCGGATCTCTGTGAGCTCAAGGCTAGCCTGGTCTACAGAGTAAGTTCCATGACAGCTGGAGCTACAGGGAGACCCTGTCTCAAAAAGACAAAAAATAATATTTGGTTTTATTATTTGTGTGTGTGTGTGTGTATGTGTATTGGTGTGTCTGTGTGTGGGTATGTACACATGAGCACAGCTGGCTGAGGAACCCAGAGGGCTCAGATCCCTGGAACTAGGGTTATAGGTAGTTGGGAGCTGCCCCTGTGGGGACTGAGAATCAAGCTCAGGTCCTCTGCAAAAGCAGCAAACAGTGTTAACAGAGCCATTGCTGTAGCCCCTAATTAGTTAATACTTTTAATGATCCTTTAAGTGAGGCTGATCTGCAGTTTTATTTTGTTGTTATTGTAACTTTAGTTGAAATTGATGTTATACTCATTGTAGAAAAGACATTTTGTAAATACAATTTATACAAGGAGAGGGAAATCTCCCAAATTCCTTCTATGAAGCCAGCATCACTCTAATACCAAAACCAGGCAAAGATACAACCAAAAAAGATAACTATAGACCCATCTCATTAATGAACACAGATGCAAAAGTTCTCAACAAAATACTTGCAGACTGCGTACAGAAGAAAAGAATAAATAAAATACAAATTTTCCAAGAAAGAATCCAAGTGTGGTACATTTTTGATGGAAAGTCTTTCCTATTTCTACTCTCTTTTCTGTGGTATTTTATATTCTAGATTTAATGAGTTGTGCTTTTCTAGAAAGTTATTCATGTCTCTTAATTTTTCAAATTTATTTGCAAAAGAATTTTATAAAACAGATTGCATAATGTTTAAAAAATTGGTATTGTCAATGCTTATGATTATTTATTTGTTTATTTATTGTGTAGAGTGTTATGCATATGTCATGTGTTGGAACTCAGAGGACAATTTTCAGGAGTCAGTACTCTCCTAGCACTATGTGGGTCCTGGGGATTGAACTCGGGTCATCAGGCTTGGCAGCAAGCACCTTTACCTGCTGAGCCATCTCTCCAGCCCCAGCTCTGTGATCCTTCACTTTCTTTTTGTAATAGCCAATATTGTCATTGTGAGGTGAAGTCTTCTGGTTTTGATTTGCAGTTCTGTGAGTCTAAGTGCTGTTGAACACTTTTTTCTAGGTCTGCTGGCTATTGGTATGTTTTCTCAGAAACCTTGTATAGTTTCTTCAGTTATTTCCTGGCTATTGTGTTGTCTGAGTCCTTCATAGGTTTGGATTATTAACTGCTAAAAGGATACCAGTAGTTTTCCTCATTCTGCAAGTGGTCTTTTCACTCTGTCTCTTATCTTTTTTGTTGTGCCAAAGTTTTTCAGACTGATGCTATACCACTTATGTATTTTTGCTGTGTTACATGGGCATTTGGGTCATATTAAAATATCATTGCCTAGGGCTGGAGAGATGGCTCAGCAGTTAAGAGTGCCAACTGTTCTTGTAGAGGACCCAGGTTCAATTCCCGGCACCCATATGGTGATTAAGAACCGTCTTTAAGCCACCATGGTGGCACATGCCTTTAATCCTAGCACTCAGGAGGCAGAGGCAGGCAGAGCTATGTGAGTTCATGGCCAGCCTGGTCTACAGAGTAAGTTGCAGGCCAGCTGGGGCTATAGGGAGACCCTGTCTCAAAAAAAATATCATTGCCCAAACCAATGTCTTGTAGTATTTTCTTCTAAGTTTTCTTCTAGTACTTTTGTGGTTTCAGGCTTTATGTTTTTTTCATGCATTTTATTTACTTATTTTTATTTTTGGTCTTTTTGAGACAGGGTCTCCCTTTAGTCCCAGCTGGCCTGGAGCTCAATATGTAGATCAGACTGGCCTTGAACTCCCAGAGATCCACCTGCCTCTGCCTTCCAAGTGCTGGGATTAAAGAGGTGCACCACTATGCCCAGCTTCTTTCATGCATTTTAAGTTGATTTTCGTGTATGCTTTGAAATATATCTGATGATGTGGCTGGCGAGGTAGCTTAGTTGGTAGAGCATTTGCTTAGTATGCAGGAAGTCCTGGGTTCCACCCCAGTTCCATATAAACTAGGTGTGGTGGCACATGCCTGTAATCCTGGCACTTAGGAGGTGGAGGCAGGAGGATCGGTTCAAGATCATCTTCAGCTACATAGTGAGCTTGAGTCAGCTTGGGCTACATGAGACCTTGTAGCAAAAAATTTTAAGAAGAGGAAACAAGAATCTGATTTTATTTTTCCCCACATAGACACCAGTTTTAAAGTTTAAAGAGACAGTCTTTCCCCCACTGTGTAGAGCACACAGATTTATGTCTTTTTCTTTTAATTTTAGAATATGCGGTGTCAACCTCTAACATTTTGTTTTGGACTTGTATTGCTTTGCTAGGAAGCTGTAACAAAATACTACAGGCTGAGTAGCTTAAACAATATGAATTTATTTTTCACAGTTGTGGTGGTTAAAGAGAGATCAGGTGGGAGCAGGCTTGGTGTCTCCTGAGCTCTCTCCCTACAGCTTTGCGGATGGTCACATTATCACTGTGCCCTCCATACTCCTTTCCTATAATGCACAACCCTGGTGTCTACGTGCTTACCCTGTAAAGACACTGGATTGGATTGGATTACGTCCACATCCCTAGCCTCACTTTATCTGGATTACATCTTTAAAGATGATCTCCACGGGTATAGTCACTCTCTGAGGTACTAGGTATTAGGCTTCAATATATGGATTTGTGGTGGACACATTTAGCTCAAACTAGGGTTCAGTTATTTCTATGGATCAATTCTGAAGGGATTGGCATCTTCGAAGTACTGAGTCTTCCAATATTAGGGCTGGTGTGTCCCTTTGTTTATTTAAATCGTTTAATATTTGTGTTCATTACTTTTCTTGCTGATGAAGCAGCTAAAAGGAAGAAGGATTTGTTTGGCTCACAGGACAGAGGAATGTGGTCCATCATGTGGGGACAACATGGTTTGGGAGATGTTGGTGGGTGGTGCCAACCAGGAAAGTGGAATGACACGTGGCTGACTCTCTCTTCTCTTCTGTTTATTCAGTCTCACACATTGGATGGTGCTCCCCATGATTCGAGTGGGTCTTCCCTCCTCAGTTAAACCTTTCTGGGAACTCTCTCACAGACATAACCAGAGGTGTGTTTCCTAGGTGTTCCAAATTTAGTTAAGTTCACAGTAGAGACTAGTTTAGTTTATTATTTTTATTTTAAGTGTATGAATATATTGCCTGCATGTATGTAAGCGCACTCGTGTCATGCAATGCCTGAGGAGGTCAGAAGCAGGATTGGATCCCCTGGAACTGGAACTATAAATGGCTGAGAATTGAACCCACGTCCTCTGCAAGAGCAGCCAGTGCTCTTACCTGCTGAGCCTTCTGTCCAGCCCCATGAGACCAAGTATCTTCATAGCAGAGAGATATTATACAGTTTCATTTTAGAAAATGTATCTATATGTTGTTAAATCTATCTCTGCATATTTTCTGGTTTTGGTGCACTTATAAATGAGATTTTTCTAGCTGTTTATGGGTATTATATAGAATGCAATTATATAGAATGCAAGTATTTTTTATGTATTGGCTTTGTCCTGAATTTTTGTTAATACCCCTTTTTCACTTGGTAGATCCAGAATGTACTCTACTCACAGGATTATTTACATCTTCTCTAATATTTTATTTCTTTTTCTTTTTGAAGCTTGGTGATAATTTTATTAGAGTTTAAAAGGAAAGCCCTCAGGATAGTTATGCTGCAAATCTCTGCAGCTTCCTGGAGGAGGAGGATGGAGGAGAGAAGGCACGGAGGTCAGACACATGGCGGAGTAGCAGACACATGGAGGGGGCTTGGGAGAAAGAGTGAGGAAATCCAGGATGCTGGAGCAGCCCTAAGTGTCCTGGAAAACATATAGAAGAAAAGGAGCGGCAGGCTTGCAGAGTGTCATGTCTGTGGCTTGGTAAGCTACTGCCAAGATTCATTGTGTCTGTGTCTGTGTCTGTGTCTATGTCTGTGTCTGTGTCTGTGTCTGTGTCTGTGTCTGTGTCTGTGTGCGGGTGTGTGTCACGTGAGTGCAGGTGCCCCAGGAGGCCAGGAGGCATCAGGTCCCCTGGTCCTGCTGGCACTGGAGGTACAGATGGTTGTGAGGCGCCCAACATTGGTGCTTGAAGCTGGGCTCCACTCAGGTCCTCTGGAAGAGCAGCGAGTGCTGTCGACTGCTGGGCCAACTCCAGCCCTCTCCGAGCTCCCCTTTTGCCTTTCTCTATCCTTGCTGCATAGGTGAGTTAGGATCTTTGCTACAACATAGAACTGAAGTAGAAAGCGCTGACCTCCTTCACTTCTCCCTGATCTTAGTGGAGCAGTGGAATTTCACCATTAGGTATGAATTTTTCATGGCTGTCCTTTTACAGGACCTGGCGGTTTTGCAAAGGTCGCTTTCTGACTTCCAGCTCCGGGGAGCTCGGCGCTGATAGCTCGGCGCTGATGGCAGCTGCATCTCCAAATCCATCACCCTGAGCCCAGGCTGCCCCTCCCAGACAGTCCCAGCTGGTGCTCACGGTCACCGACGATGCTCGAGGGCCACTGCGGTGGGGGACTCCCTGCATACCAGGGCTGACAAGCGAAGCCCCATCTCACTGCCCTGTCTTCTCTCCTGTGCCTGGCTCAGATCTGCTCCATGATCTGACAGCTCAGCTGCCCCAAGCCTTCTTTTTTCTTCTTCTTCTTTTTTCTCTTTCAGAAGCATTTCTCCTAATAAAGTTTTTGCAAGTCGCATCCATTTTCCAGAAGGTCCATGTTAACCCAGAGATCAAGGGACTCTTGATTGCTGAGGTGTGTGTGTGTGTGTGTGTGTGTGTGTGTGTGTGTGTGTGTTTATGTGTCTGTGTGCTTGTGTGTGTTCAATCACAACTAGGTAATTAATTTTTGTGAAAGAAATTTTCTGAACTTAGTGATCATATACTCATATGGTTTTTTCCTCTGTTCCCCCCCGTTAATATGGTTACATTGGTTTATTTTTCAGAAGTTAAGCCAACCTTGCATTTTAAAGATATACCCTATTTGGTTGTTTTCTGTGGCTTGGACAAGACTTGTTTTCCCAAAGGTTCACGTCCCAGGGCCCCAAGTGTGGTGGTACTGGGAGGTGGTTGTGCTTTCAATTCTTTGTTTTGCTGTTTTTTTTTTTCTCTGCAGGATCCAGGGTTTGTTGTCTTAGATCTGTTTGGGGAATAATTTTTTAAAATATTTTTATTGAAGTTTTGTGCATTTCATACAACATTTCTCAATCCAGTTTAGACTCATTCCCCCTTCCTTGCCTCCCCACCCCACCCAAGCTCATGCATTCTGTCATACATGTCTGCATCTTTTCCTCAGTCTTTTTGAGGTTTTACTTTGCAGAAGTTTACTCTTTTGTGCAGTTTATTTTTTCAGTCAGTTCTTTGACCTAGTCCTTTGGTTGTTGTTGTTCTCTCCAATTTGTATTGCCTTAAAATATGCATATATATATTCGTCACACATATACCTAAATTATTATGACTGAAAATAATCTATAAGTTAATTCCAAAACGTGTTTAGGAATTCACATTTTCCCTTTAATTTTATATTACTCTAAAATATGCATACATACCCTCCAGCCATATACCAATATTACAAAATTTGAACATAAGTGGTAGGTTAATTCTAGAGCCCATTGAGGGATTCACCTTTTAACTGTACCACTGCTTTCAGATAAAAAGAAATATACCCATGGAGAATATTGAGAAAGACTGAGAAAGAGATGAATAGCACGTTTGGCAGAATGCATGAGCTCTGGAGGGGTGGGGGGATGGGAGGGACACGGGTCTAGATTTGATAAAAAATATATGTATAAATAAAAAAAAGAAATATAACATTAGCGATGCTTAGTTTGCTTTGCAACTAGGGATCTGGTGCTAGTATCTGCAAATGAGAGACACCATTCCTCATTTGTTTTCCTGAGACTGTTTTACTTCACTTAGCATAATGTCTTCTAGTCCCATCCATTTACCTACAAAGTTCACGATGTCGTCTTTCTTTACTGCTTCATAGAACTCCATTGTGTAGATGTACCACGTTTTCTTTATCCTCTCGTTGGTTGAGGGACATTCAGGTTGCTTCCAGCTCTTTGCTATTATGAAGAGAGCTGCAATAAACATAGAGCAGAAAGAGTAAACCAGAAGTGAGGCAAGGCTCTGAATTCTCAAAGTCCAACCCCAGTGACGTGCTTCCTTCAGCAAGACCACACCCCCTAAAGGTACTAAGACACACACACATATGTATATGTATGTATATGTTTATATATAAATATATATATATATATATATATGTTTTTACCTGAATGTCCCTGCCTGTGTGGCCTGGAAAAGGGAGGTGCATTAACTACAATCCTTGTTACTGTAACAAAATACCTGACAAAACAATTCAAAGAAGGGTGGGTTTCTTCTAGCTTAGAATTGAAGAGCATTCCATGGCGTGGGAAAGTGGTGGCAGGAAGAGAAGCAAGTTGGACACATTGTATCCAGTCAGGAGACAGGAAGCAGAGGTCATGAACCGGAAGTAGAGCTGGGCTATAAGATCCCAATAACCTTGCTCCTCCAGCAAGGCTCCACCACTCCCCAGACATAATCCTCGAAGGATGTGTCACACTCAAACCACAACGGGAGAATTCTGTACTTGAGCAAATCTCTTCAAAGCAGCACCAGCACAAAGGTTTGAAGCTCAGAACAACAGTGTTATGCATAGTCATGCCTTTTGTTGGCAACGCACAGTCTTGAGAAACCTCTCTCTGGTGTTGGGTATCTCTATAAAGTGCTGGCCACAGGTCCCCATGCTCAGGGATGGACACTGACTGGCTAGCTGACAGTAAAGTTGGACCCACCCAGCCCTGCTGACGTCAGGTGTGGTTCTTCCTGGTTGAGGCACTGAGCCATGCCTTTCCTCTACCAACTTTCTCCTCAGAAGACTGACAAGTGGCAAGCCCCAAGGGTACTGGACAGATCCCCAAGGCAGAGCTGAGATTACAGTGATCAGGTTTCCCAGGTAACAGCCTCTAGGTGCTCGTGTGACTCTGGAGGAATTGGTGTGCAGTGGGAGCCATCTCTGGGTTTAAGAAGGAAATGGACAAGAACAAGGTCACAGTGTGTCACCAGACGCAGCATCACAGACACTTCTTCACCACCTCACACAGGAGACTGTAAAGCCAGGATACAGCAAGGTCCCCGAGGCCCTGAGACTCCCTGGAGAGTTGGCACCATGACACAGCCAGCCGTCGCTGTATGCAGGTTTCACATTGATGGAGTCAACCAACTTTGCAGAAAAAATATGTGAAAGAATTCATCTCTGACAAATATTCATAGGCTGTCTTATAATTGTTCCTTAAACAGTCTGACTGTTCACAAGGTATTTACAGCATATTAGATATTCTAAGTGGCCTTCAGGTGTCAACTTGACACAGCTGGGAGGAGGGAAACAATTGAAGAATTTCCCAGATCAGACTGGCATGTGGCCATGGCTGTGAGACACTTTCTTAATTGCTAATTAACATAGGAGGGCCCAGCCAACTGTGGGCAGAGCCATCCCCTAGGCAGGGGTCCTGGGCTGTATAAGAAAGCTAAGCAAGCCTAAGGGAGCTGATAAATAGCATTCCTCCCCCATGACCCAGAGCTGTGAACTCCAGCTGCGGTTCCCTCCCGTGAACCCCTCCTGTGAGCTGCACCTGTGGACCCCTCCTGTGAGCTGCACCTGTGGATCCCTCCTGTGAGCTGCACCTGTGGACCCCTCCTGTGTGCTGCACCTGTGGACCCCTCCTGTGAGCTGCACCTGTGGACCCCTCCTGTGAGCTGCACCTGTGGACCCCTCCTGTGAGCTGTACCTGTGGACCCCTCCTGTGTGCTGCACCTGTGGACCCCTCCTGTGAGCTGTACCTGTGGACCCCTCCTGTGAGCTGCACCTGTGGACCCCTCCTGTGAGCTGCACCTGTGGACCCCTCCTGTGAGCGGCACCTGTGGACCCCTCCTGTGAGCTGCACCTGTGGACCCCTCCTGTGAGCTGCACCTACGGACCCCTTCTGCGAACCTGGAGCTGTGGCCCCTTCATCTCAGTCTGAAGCTTTGGACCTCTACCATGAGCCACACTTCCACATTCCTCTGGGGTATGCCGATGGTGCAGCAGAGCAGGGCATGGAGGACTTCCTGATGTGGGCAGCAGTTCAGTCTTCTCTGAGTGACTCCATTCTCCTACAGCCCCCTCCCCAAGGCCCCAGGTTGTTCATGGTAAAGGCTTCGACTCTCATGTTGGGAACAAGGGGAGCCTCTGTTATTTGTAGAGTCTGGTCTTGGAAGGACTGATTCACTGGAACCGACCTCCCACCTCCCTGGAGGCCAGCTGTGGTCCTCACTACGCATGTGGTCCTGGGTGTCCAGGCCTTGATGTTGGACCATTACCAGCATGGAGAGGTTTTCCATTATTTTCCTACTACTCTTCTATAACCCCAGTATGCCCTAACTGAACTTCTGGAGATAGAAATCACCATCTGGGAAGTTTAAAAAAAGAAATAGAAAGTACTTTAATAAATAAACTGATACAGTCCTCAAACTAAAGATGTGTAATTATATATTAGGATATAAATTCAAAATTCTATGTCTACTGTAATATTTGAATATTGTTTATTGGCAAACCATACTACCTGGCTTCAGTAACAATGTGCAATTTGTTTCTATTCCTATAAGGTGACCCTGCCATTCAATGCCTTTCCAAATTCTCCAAACTATACAAAGTCTTTCAATGGAATCATGGTACTTCTTGAAGAAAGCATTGATAATAAAATATTTTTTAAAATAACATTCTCCCCTGGCCTCTGCTTCACTTCCTGCTTCCGGGTTCCTGACTTCAGCTTCTGCCTTGTCTTCCTGGATGGGAGACTATAAAGTATAAGCTGAAATAAACCCTTTCCTCCTCAAGTTAGTTTCTGTCAGTGGGTTAGCCTAGCAACAGAAACCTAACTAGAATAGTAAGTAATGTGGAGAGGAAGGACAGGAGGGTGTGTGTAGGCTTCTGCAAATTTGATGTGACTTCAATTTAGTTTAATTAATGTACCGGGTTGGATAAAACCATTTTCATGCAGGCTTGTAAATGTGCTTTGAGGGTATTTCCCCCTCCTCTCTGATGTCACTTCATATAAGCAACTTGAACAACTGAACATTCTAGTAAAGGTAGTGAGGGGTCCTAGACAGATCCCCCACAGATACTGAGGAATGATTGAAGTAACACAGTGACATACCCCAGAGATCAAAACTCTGCAGCAGAACATGACACCGTGAAGAAATGGGACTTGACAATCACCCAACTCCATATTCTGAGATTGTAGCTTGGCTCTCCTGAAACCAACACTGCACAGTGTCACCACATCATGATGTAAGATGGTCACATGATCATGTGACCTAGTCATCCCATTGTGTACATGTCACAATGTTGCTATGGCCAGCCCTGTGTATTCTAATATGGATGCATAGCCTTGTGGGATCTGTTTTGACTAAACTCTTTACCTGAGTCTAGAGAACATTTCTTCTTCACCTTGGTTCCTCCTAGTACTGACAGTGGAGCCCTGTTTGGAGGGGTAATACATAAGGCAAAGGTAAAGTGCCGGAAATAGGATCCGATCAAATGGATTGGGCGATCTCGAGGGATTGAATACGCTAAGCTATGACATTGGTACTTTTTCCTGTTTCCAGTTTGACATTTGAGATTTTGAGCCTGAATGACAAGATGACTTGGACAAGGTCACACAACCTAGAATAGAGCCAGAGGTGAACCTTATGTCAGCTGTTCTGGTTCCACAGTTGGTCTGCTAAGCATGAATCAACTTTCTCCCTGGCCCCCTCCCACAGTTTGTACAGTGTATCTGGGAACACGGGTAGGGTGGATTGTTATAACTGGGAACCAGTGGTCAGCTGAGCTGAGTGGCCCTGTGTCCCTGGAGATGTCAGAGGACCCCGCTCCTCTGAGGAGCTAGAGAGGCACAAACAGAATCTACTTTGAGGCAAAAATAAGCAGCAGCATGAAGCGGGACATGGGCTAGCTGTGCTGCCATCATGTTGTTTAATTAGATGAGACTCCCAGGAATGTTGAGCGGTGATCACCCCTTTGGCATGTGCCCCTTTTCTCCTGCTAATTTGCTCCTGGAATCCACCTACGGTCCTGGCTGGCGTTTCTGAATCTATATCTCCTTTCCTCTATCCAGCTTGCTCAGAAACTGCCCTGGTTTGGAACACAGAAAGCTGTCTCTTGGATATGTGAGATCTTGAACAGATGGAAGCCCTGAGAGTGGGAGCTCAGAGCTGTAGCCTGGGATCTGAGCTCATTCATATCACATAAAAATCAATACATATGTTCAGAGCAGCCACGATTCACAACAGCAAAAGGGGGAAGCCACCCACTTGTCCATCAATAGATCATTAGAGGAGCACAGTGTGGTGCAGAAATGCAATAGCATATTACGACAGCTAGAAGTGAAGTACTGACACTCACTCTAATGTGAATGGATGCCCAGTGAAAGAGGCCAGTATCAAAACTCACACAGTGAATGGTCTCCTTTATCTAGAGGATCCAGAATAGGCAAATCCACAAAGGGAGAAAGAAGGCTGCTGATTGCCAAGGCTTGGGGTGGGAGGGAGTGTGGGACAACTGCTTTATGGATGTATGCCATCTTAATCCACTTTACCTAACAAAATACCAGAGGCTGGGTAATCAATAGACAATATATGGTTTTGTGTGGTTCATGATTCCGGTATCTAGAAAGCCTGGACAAGACAACATGGCTCTGATATCTGGTGAAAAGGACGACAAAGGGCAGGGGCTGGCATCATATTTCTTTTTTTTCCTTTTTTTTTTTTTTTTTTGTTTGCTTTTTGACAATAAAGTTTAAAATTTATGAGTACATACTCTTCATGTAAACAGTTGGCAAGCATATGCGCCCGAACCCATCCTACGAGCCGCAAGTCGGGTCCCACCATACAGTTGTTGGGGCTTTGTATTGTAGACAATCACAAGTATGACAAAAAGTGTCCAGTCTATATTCTGAGTAGTTTGCACCATTCCCAATATCGTAGCTCTTACATCTTTTTTTTTGTTTTTTTTTTTTTTTTTCATTTTCGGAACAGGTCTCCCTGGAGCCCCAGCTGTCCTGGAACTCTCTCTGTATAATACCAGGCTGGCCTTTGAAAATCCAAAGATCCTCCTCCTCTGCTCCCAACGTGCTAGGATTAAGCCCTGCATGAGCTCTTACATTCTACTACCACGCCCCTCTTCTCAATTGATTCCCTAGGCTTAAAAGGGCACAGGTGGACGAGAGGCAAAACAGTCTACTTCGCTCTGGAGCTTGTCTTGGACAGCTGGTCACTGCTGGCTGTTTACTTCATAGCTGGACAGCTTATGTCCAGGAATAACCTGTTCAGGTCCTAATAATGAAAGCAGCAAGCAATTAGTTTAATAAGTATTAAAACAAGTACTGATAGTTGTGGTAGGTTACTTTGGTATAGGCACAGATGTTTTGATGGTAGCTTAATCCATGAACTGTTGTTTCTCTATAAAAGATGACTTGTTCTTATTGTGGCTTATATAATCTCCTAACCACTAGAGGATGTAAGCTTGTGGCATCAGCCGTGGGTTATTCCTCCAAGGAGAGAGCTAATAGCCAATTAGATTTGGGATATACAGGCATATGGCTGCCACTGCTGCACAGTATTTCCAGGCAGGTGAGGTGTAGCTGGTGCTGATGGAGGAGTCTTGCTTGACTCAAGGAGACCTATATTTTCTTTACTGGTTTAGTGGAGTCATATTTCTTTTGCGACAACATGCTCTTAGAAAAACTAACTCTGTGACAGCTACTTTAATCCATTCCAAGGATGGTGCCTCTGTGACTCAGTTATCCTGTTTAAAGCCCCTAACATCACCATGCTATTACATGGAATTAAGCCTCAACATGAATTTGGGTGAGGATAAACCACATTCAAAGCATAGCTTGGGATTTTCCTTTTGGGAAATGAACGTATAGAACTGGGTAGAGGTGGTGGTTTCCTAACATTGCAAATGTGCTAAATTCCACTTTAAAAAATTTGAGTCGAGTACTCATGGATCATCACTTATAGCTAAAAAATGAAAAAAAAAACTGAGAGAAAGATGCAGGACAGTTATGGCAAAATGCATGATCTGGGATGCGGTGGGGGTAGGGGGGAAGGGAAAGGGAAATATGCCTGATCTGAATTGGAAAATGATGTATGAAATGCACAAAGCACCAATAAAAAAATAAAAAAAAATTTGAGTCGAGGTCTTACTATACAGCTTGAGTTGGCTTCAAACTCATAACAATTTTTCTGCATCAGCCTCTAGAGTGTTTCGATTATAGATGTGCACTGACCACACCCAGATGAGCTTTCCATATGAAAATGGTTAATTTATGTTATGTGAATTTCACCTCTGTTAAATGAGGCCAAAGAAACCATCTATCACTCAGCAGGGCATTTGTAAAGCATCCTCTGGGTCGTAAGGATTTGGAGTCACACCGGCAGTTACCACAGTTTGCATGAGTGAGCATGTTGCTCACACACCCCCAGTGAGCAACATACTCCCACCTGGACACAGGACAGAAGGAATCCTCTGAGAAACCATCGCGGTGGTCATGTGATGACCAGAGGGCCCCCAACACCATGAGAAGAGTGGGGTGAGGCAGAGAGAAAAGGCCAGGCACGAGTGAGAAGCTCAAGATGATACTTAGAATGAGAGAGAGGGGACTTGGTTTGGAATCCAGTTTTTCTGTGACCTAGAAAACAAAATCAATCAAAAGATGCATAATTAAATAGCACATATTTTTAGAGAAATGGAAAATGTTCTATTTGTGCTTTTTTTTCCCTTTAAGTTTAATTATAAAAGCAGCATAGTACTTATTATAGATTGAGAGGCTCAGAAAAGCATTAGGAAAAATTGCTTATCCCGCCCCAGAAAGTAGCTACTCAACAATTTCATATATTTATTCCTCTGCATTTTATCTCTGCCCTTTATTCAAACAGCTAAAACTCCATAGTATCCATAAATTTTGACCAACTTCTTCCTATAGTATCATAGAATAAGATTTCCTCTGAAATTTTCAGATGGTTTACACGCATCATGATGCTGGCTGCACCTGTATTCCAACATGGGGCACACAGCCTGTGCCACTACTCTCCTAGCTTTAGGTCTGAACATTTTTGTTTGGATCTCCCTGACGAACAGAATACTGAACTGTACCTTGCAAGCCATGGATTGGGGATGGGAGACCCCAGAAATCTAATGGAACTAAATAGCTTGGATTGCACAAACCTCTAGTCAAGGTGGCTTTGATGGGGAACTGTCCTTGTCAACTTGACTAGACTTAGAATCGCTTGGGAGACGCACGTCTGAGCACGTCTGTGAGGGCATCTCCACAGAGGTTTACCGGAGGAGGAAATACTTACTTTGAATGTTGGTAGCACCATCTCATTGGCTGGAGGTCCCCAACTAGGAGAATGCAACTGAGCACCGGCATTTATCTCTCTCTGTTCCCTGACTGCACATGCAACGTGACCTCATGTTTCTGCTACCTGGACTTCCTCAGAGTACTGGACTACCCCTCAACTGCAAATCCTTCCTTAAGTTGTTTTTGTCTGGTATTGTCATAGCAGTGAGAACAATAACTAATACATTGACTCAGTATGGTCTTGGGAAGGTGACACTGGTGCGGTGGTTATAATTTTTCTAGCAGGAAATGAACTCAAAGACGTCTACAATCAATCTGGAGAACACACAGAAAAGTGACATCGGCATACACCCTAGAAAGAGAACCCGAGTTGGCAGACCAGCCATGGCCCAGCTATGTGTAAGCATTTTCTGGGTACTCCCTATATGTGGCCAGGAAGGAGGCAGGAGGATTAAAACAGAGTTCTAGTCTCAAAGGAAGACAAAATCTGGCCAGGCAGGCAACTTCCTGCGGTGAGTATGAAGACTGTGAGGTGGGGTGTGATCAATGGTGTGTTGTGAGAACCTAGCCTTTGTAGCAGAGATGCCGATGGGGCCAGGGAAGCTTCCTACAGAAGGTGAGTCCTGGGCTGAGACTCCATAAACAGGCTGGAATGGGCGTCTGCTGAGGTGAGGCACTCTGTTGTCCACCCACTTTGTGATTCCACATTCACCTGCTGCTTCTGTGGATGTCCAGTTTGTGACACCTACAGCACAGTGCTGTGCTGCACAGTCCACACCATGGGACTCCTGTCATAGGCATAGCCCAGGCTAGCTCCTGCTCTTGAGTTGGGTTCACATGAATGTACCCCTGAGGAATGAGCCCACTCTTTATTCTGATCTGGAATGTTCCAAGCCTGCAAGACTACGGATGGCCAGACTCAAAGCATGGTGACCTGATGTCTCCCAGGAAGGCCTCCACAGACGTACAGAAGCCTGCCCCTAGTGGCTGCTCTCTAAAACAACAGCTCCCCCCCCCGGGGGGGGTGGGGGGGGCTACACTGGTTAGCTGGTTAGTTTTTGGCAACTTGACACAAAGTAGAGTGATCTAGGAAGAAGGAACTTCAATGGAGGAATTTTCTCTACCAGACACGCCTGTGAGCATGTCTGTGAGGCATTTTATATTTATATTTATTATGTTTATTTTATTTTATTTATTTTATGTGCATGTCTGTTTTGCCTGCATGCATGTAAGTGTATTATGCCTGTGTGTGCAGTGTCCTTGGAGGACAGAAGAGGGCATCAGATCCCCCGGAACTGGAGTTATGAAGGTTGTTGGCTGTCATGTGGGTGCTGGGAACCAAACCTAGGTCCACTGTAAGAGCAGAAAGGGTTCCTGAACTGCTGAACCATGTTTCCGTCCCTTTGAGGCATTTTCTTAATTGTTTTAAGAGGGCAAGCCCACCGTGGGGGTGCCGTCCCTGGGCAGGTAGGCCTGGGCTGTATAAGGACAGTAGCTGAGCAAGCCAAGGGTGGCAAGCCAGGAAGCAGCGTTCCTCCACGCTCGCTGCTTCTCTTCCTGCCTCCAGGTGCCTGCCTTGACCTTCTGACCGGGCTTCCCTGGGGGATGGTCTTTAAACTGTAAACTGTAAATCTTTCCCTTGTTGGTTTTGGTCAGTGTTTTAGCACAGCAAGTGCAAAGTAACCAGAACAGGCGCTGTGAAGATTTAATGAGATGAACGGTCACTAGGCCTGGCTCAGAGCCCGTACTGGGACATCTGTCCTGGCTTCCTCCTCCAAGGTGATGGGGGAAAGGATGAGTCGTTTCTCAAGTCACTACCATCCTCCAGCTAGTTCATTAACCAAGCCGCCCAGCAGCATGGCTAATTGTTACTTCTTGAGATAAATGTTTTAAATTTCACTTCCCACCACTGGCACTTTGAAAATTCAAGGGTGTATTGGAGCGTCAGGGGGTAGAATGAGAACGGAAAAATCAGAGAATAATACTGGAGAGCCTGAGATCTGAAGGCACCCCTGTGGGCTGCGCTGCTGAGCGTGCATGCGTGGGGACATCCTGTCCTGCTCATGTGCTCAAGGACAAAGGCCAGCGAAGAGCAAGCGTCTCTGTTGTCCTTCCCGTGGCGAGCTGAAAGCCTGGAAAGCTGGGTACTAGAAATTCGTCTGGTCCTTAGTTTCCTGGGAGCGACTGCAGAATCAAAGGATGGAGGCAGGTGCCTCGGGTTGCAGTTAATAGAGTTCATTTACAGAGGCCTAGAGGAAGCTTCTAGACAGGTGCACAAACGCCCAGGAAGGGCTTGGATTTGAACTCGGACATTTGGGTGCTTAACAGTTTGTTCCTGGTCAATGGACTACTGGTGGGCGGAGCTGAGCTCTCAGACCTGGAGCTGTCAGTGAGCGTAGACCGGAGTCTACCACAGTGTCATAGCTTCAGCTGTTAACTCGACACAACCTAGAGCCACTTGGGAAGAGGGGACCTCGACCAAAGAATTTCCCAGAGCAGACTGGCCTGTGGCCATATGTGTAAAGGCATTTTCTTAATTGTAATTAATGTAGGAGGAGCCAGATCATTGTGGGCAGGGCCATCCCTGAGCAGGTGGGCATGGCTGTACAAGAAAGGCAGCTGAGCAAGCCAGAGGGAACAAGTCAGGAAGCAGAGCTCCTCCAGGATCCTGGCTTCGACTCCCGCCTCCAGGTTCCTGCCTCAAGTGCCCACTGTGGCTTCCCTTGCTGCTGCACTGTAACCTGTAAGCTGAAACAAACCCTTCTTCCTCAAGTTGATTTTGATTATGGCATGTGTAATGGCAACAGAAAGCACATCAGAGCACACAGGTCGGCCCCACGCCTAAAATCGCCAATTTATTTACTTCCTGTCTCTCTGCTGGCTTCTCCATCCATTTTCTTTTTTCTTTTTCTTTTTTTTTAATATTTAAGGTTATTTTTTTTATTAATTTTATTTATTTCTGTATGTGTATGAATGTACTGTCTGCATGCAAGTCTGTGCACCCGTGTCATGCAATGCTGAGGAGGTCAGAAGAAGGCGTCAGATTCCCCTGGAACTGGAGTTCTCCTGGAATTGGAGTTTCGGACGGTTCTCGGCCGCCATGTGGGTGCTGGGGATCGAACCCAGGTCCTCTGCAAGAGCGGTCGGCGCTCTTAACCGCTAGGCCATCTCTCCAGCCCCCATTTTCTTTCCAAACCCTTCCCTGCATGCATTTCGTTAACCTGAGCACTGTGGCCATCCATCGTGGCTTCCCAAAGGGGAGACATCGTGGTTCATGCTGTTGTCTTTGTGGAAGCCTGGACATGCCCTCTCACAGCCACAGGGCCCCATAGACTGTCATCTCACAGTGTCTGAACCCCCATGTGCAGCAGCGGACTGATTCGCCTGCCACTGTTCCTGACCTGAACGATTGGTCATGTTGTTAACTGGCTAAAAACACCACTTGGAGTGGCCCACTGTGCTAGCATCCACAAATAAACACCTTTTCCTGGGTGAAACTGGTATGACAAGTGGGCCCCTCCAACAATCGCCAGCACTGAGAAAGTAACAAAAGCAGGAAAGAATCAATTGTACCACCCAGTTCTTTTTTATAATTAAGTTTTTTGGCATCTCATACATAGGTATTGCATTATGTCCACCCCTCTTTCTCTGTCTTCCAACTCCTCCCATGGCCTCTTTTTCTGTAATTATTGTTGTTATACATTTGTGTATAGAAATATAGGTCATATATTATATAGTATACATACACAACATACTGAGTCCATTTAGTGGTGTTAGTATGAACATGTATCTGGGACTGGCCACTAGGGATTGGGTAACCTATGGGTGAGCTTGACCCTAGAGAAAGCTGATTCTCTCCACTCAGCATCCACTGTAGCTCTTCATCTAGAGGTGGGACCTTGGGAAACTTTCCCCATCCCCCTTGGCTTGTCAGCTGCTGCTGTCATCATGCACGTTTCATTTAGGCAGTTGTGTTGTGGAGATTTCATAAGTAGCCCCCAGTTCTTCATGCAATGATTGTGCAACTCTCCCCATCCAAATGCCACTTCCAAGGTCCCCTGTCCTGGCCAGACCCCTTCTCAGAAGGAAAGTCCCAGTATAGATCATCGGCCAGGAGCAAGGATTCTGGGGCTGGGAGGCTTGTAGTGAAATCCTGCCTCAGAAGACTACTGGCTATTTGACCTTGAGCTAGGTCTTACTCTTCCCATGCCTCAGTTCCCCATATGAAGAGCAAAGGTGAAAATAGTCCTACCCTCACCGGGTTCCTGTAAATACCCAACGAATGGACATACATAAAGCACATCACATGCCAGAAGTTAGTGGTGCTGATCAGCCTTGGAGTTGGTCATATAGTTCATGGCTAGGCCTGGGCCAACCTTCTCCACAGACAGTCACATTTCTCTTTATTTACTTCTTGTCTTACTTTGAGCAAAGCTTCTGCCATTTTCAATAATAGATGACTTTTTTGTGGGGAATTCTATTAGAGGGATTCTATTAATTTGCCTTCAATTGCTGTGATAAAAATACTGATCAAAACCAACTTGGGAAGGAAAGGGTTTATTTGGCTTACAAGCACAGTCCATCATCAAAAGAAGCCAAGGCAGGAACTCAGGACAGGAATCTGGAGCACAGACCATGGAGGAATACTGTTTACTGGCTTGCTCCCCTGGCCTGTGTTCAACTTACTTTCTTATACAATACAGAGCCACCTGCTCAAGGGTGGCACCATCTGCAGTGGGCTGGGCCCTCACATTTCACTCAACAATCAAGAAAATGTCCCACAAACATGGCCATAGGCCAGTCCAATGGAGAAAATTCCTCAACTGAGGTTCTCTCTAATCAGATGTGTCAAGTTGACAGCTACAGCTATCCAATACAGAGGGTCATTGATATTTATCCCCCAAACAACTATAAGATGAAAGAATCATGCTGACGAACCAAAAGGGTGTTAGTAAGGGCAGCTCAGCAGAGAGACATGGGAGTGGCTTGCTTCTTGGTTTCATCCAGGCCTTGACTCTTGGGTACTTAGCTTCTGCATTGCTGTGACATGTCAAAGACAACGTGACAGGAAGGGATTATTTTGGCTAATGGTCACAGAGGGATTTCAGTCCATACTAGCAGGGGAAAGTCTGGTGATAGAGGCATGAGGCTGAGAGGCTATTCGCATTGTGGCTGAAGGATGCAGAGAGCTAGATTAGAATCAGGGGGAACATAACCTTCGAGCCTGCCTGCTGGTGATCTACTTCTGCTAGCCAAGGCCCTCCTTCTTAGAGGTTTCACGGCCTTCAAAATAGCATGACAAGTTGGGGGCCCATTTGGAAACATGAGCCTATGTGGAACATTTCACAGTCAAACCATAGCAACTCTCTCTGCCTTTCTTCTGGTTTCTGGTGTATAGACCAGCGTGGAGCACATGTTGGGAGCTGGTGGTACGCTCCGCTCTCTACACGCAGACTGAAGAATTAAAGCTCACCTCTGCCCTTTCAAAACCAGAAATACCACACTACAGAGCATCCATGGCCACTCTGCCAACTCCATGGCAAACCTTGGAAATGGTTGTTGATCTACTTGGAGCTCTTGAGGTGCCGAGGATGCTCAGGAACTTCTAATTGACATTTGTGGATTTAATCAGAGAGAAACACAGAGTTGGTAAAATCATCCACTGTTGAGAAGCTGTCCTCCAACAGTGTAGGGATGGTGTTCCTGGTCGGACTGAAGTGTAGAGCAGCTACCTCCTCCTTGCCAATTTTGTCCTTGCCTGAACTTTCAGAGGCAGATGCTGGTGACAATAATTAAGCCTGTTAGGAACTTACATTGCTTCATATTTCCATGGCCGGTGGATACCATTAAGATTCCTATTGTTCGGTGTCATGAGCCAAAGTTCAGAGTAGCAAAGCAGTCTGGCCCAGGTCACACAGCTAGTGAATAGCAAACCGTCTGCCTGAGATCCAAGGCCTGCACTTTTGCTTCCTGTGTGTGGTGGATGGAAGAAGCCATGGACTTCAGCGTCAAATAAACTCCAGCCCAAAGCCTGGCTCTGCCTACAGGCTGTGCAAACTCAGACAGACCATTTGATGTCCTGTGCACAGCGGTTAACAGCAGAAGCACTAACAGGTCATTTAGCTGGGACTCTCTAGGAGCTCTACTTGCTTGTTTAACTTGGGATAACTGTGACTGTGAGGTGAGTTCAGAAGACTGCATAAGATACTATGTACGCACGAACTTGACCTGGCACAGAGTGGAAGGTAAATATTAGCTAATGTGGGCCACTGGGCTCCACTTGGGAGAAGAGACAACCTGGACCTGCTTCGGGTCTCCAGTTTCTTTGGTTTTCACCACTGATTGTAGCTGCTTTGTTCCATGAGGCTGCCTGGCCTGTGCGGAGCCAGTACACAAAACAGAGCCTGGCACACACCGCGCACTCCACAGTGTCCTTTGCTCCAGCAAATGGGACTCACTCTGTCTGTAGTGTTCCCAAACAAAAAGGTCATCATCTCCTTCGCAGCTTATTTCTGAGAGAAGATGGAAGAAGAATCCATGAACCCCAAGTGGCCGTGTGAGGACCGGAGACTGTTCTGGTTAATCTTGCCAACTTCATGAAGTTTATAATCACCATGGAAACACACCTCTGGGTGTGTCCATGAGCATGTTTCCAGAAAGGTTTAAGTTCCAGGGAAGACCCGTGGGATGTGGGTGGCCCCGTAAGCCAGGGTTCAGAATTGAGTTTAAAAGGAGGAAGCGAGCTGAGCACCAGTATTCATCTCTCTCTGCTTCCTGACCGCAGATGCCACATGACCAGCTGCCTCTCCTCTTGACATGGTGGAATGTACTCTCAACCTGGGCCCAAATAAACTCTCCTTCCTGAAGTTCCCCACAATTTGCTCAATCATAGCAATGAGAAAACACCTTAATACAGAAGTGTCTTATTATAGGAACACCTGTGTCTCCTTTGTCACAGTCCCAGTAAAACATATCTTTCAACATAATTCTTGGTGCTTTACTGCTGGGGTTAAGGAGTGGGATGGGATCAGGAGTCAGAGGAAGAGGGTCATCAATCTAGGGACATGAGAGTCAGCCACTTGCTGGCCTGGTGTGGACAGAGCAATGTCTGTCCCCAGAGTTGGGAAGGGAGGCTCTTCCTCTGGGTCAAGACTCACCCCTCACTGTGTTCCTTGTAGGTCCTTTCTATGGCCATTTACCCGGTGATGGGAAGGAAGTATTTTCTTTTTATCACAGGAGCATCTTTGTGTGCAAACTTACTTCCTTCAGCTCTTGCTCTAAGCAGAGAGAGGTCAGCCAGCCACCGTTTCTGTAGAACAGCCCTTCAGATCCACAGCCGCTGTGATTAAATCTCTCTTTGGCTGTTCCACCAGGGGACAGCCTGGGTGCACAGCTGTTCAGTGTTCCTCTTCCTTTGGGCTCTGCCTTTGCACACTGACCACACAGCTGTGGGCACCCTTGGCTGGTTCAGCAGTGTGAGGACATGGAGGCTGGACAGCTGGAGGGAGCCAGCCATCAAGCACTGCCCAGCAGCCAGCACTGCAGCTAGCAGCCAGCGAAAGGTCTGTTTGTGCTCATTAGTTTTTCAGTAAGCGGATTCACCTCATTTCTCTAAGAAGATCATTTCTTCACTTTTTAGAAAATTGCATGTGTGTAATCATGCATGTTCATGTACACATGTGTGACTGTGGGGACCAGAGGTTGACATTGGGGTCTTCCATCTCTTTCCACCTTATTTATTTATTTATTTATTTATTTATATTTTTTATTTTTTTGGTCCTTTAAAATATTTTTATTTGTTGTTTTTATTTTATGTGTATGAGTGTACTGCCTGCATGTGTTTAAGTACAATGGTGTCATGCAATGCCTTTGGAGGTCAGAAATGGGCATCAGATCCCCTAGAACTGGAGTCATGGACAGTTGTTAGTTGCCATGTGGGTGCTGGGAGCTGAACCCAGGTCCTCTGCAAGAGCAGTCAGTGCTCTTAATCACTGAGCCATCTCTCCAGACCCATTTTTTGGGTCTTTTTTTGAGATAGCATCTTCCTGTAGCCCCAGCAGGCCTGGATCTCACTATGTAGACCAGGCTGGCCTCAATTTAACAGAGATCTGCCTGCCTGTGTCTCCTGAGTCCTGGGGTTAAAGGCATGCATGGCCATACCCAGGTTGCACCTTATTTCTAAAATAATTTTGTATTTATTCTTTGAAAATTTCATAATCATACAATTTAATTTGATCACATCCATCTCTGGTCACTCTGGCTACCTCCCCCTAGTCCCCTATCCAGTCATCCATGTCTGGTCCCTCCGGCTAACTCCCCCTAGTCCCCTATCCAGTCATCCATGTCTGGTCCCTCCGGCTAACTCCCCCTAGTCCCTTATCTAGTCATCCATGTCTGGTCACCTCCAGCTAACTCCCCCAGTCCCTTATCCAGTCATCCATGTCTGGTCACCCCCTGCTAACTCCCCGTAATCCCCTATCCAGTCATCCATGTCTGGTCACCTCTGGCTAACTCCCCCTAGTCCCCTATCCAATCATCCTCTTGTCTTCATACCCTCCATGAATCCGAGTGCTGCTTGTATGTGGGTGGGTATTGGGGGGGGGGCGCTGGGTCCCAGGCAACTCACTAGCAGCACGTCCCCAAAGAAGAATGACTCTCCTCCTTCAGCAGCCATCGATTGCTTAGTTTAGTAGTAGTCTACCGAAGCCTACCACTCGTGCTGGGATTCTGACTGGCTAGAACTTGACTAATGTTTCATTTTGGGTTTTCTTGAGACAGGGTCTCCCTGCAGTTCCTGCTGGCCAGGAACTCATGATGTGGACCAGGCTGGCCTCGAAATCCTGCCTCTGCCTGCCTCCCAAATGTTGGGATCAAAGGTGTGCACCACCACATCTGGCCTTGACACAGACACATTACTTTTTGAGACAAGGTCTCTTATTGGTTTATAACTGTCTTATTAGGCTGGGCTAGCTCACACTGAGTGCTAGGCATCCTCCTGTCTCTGCCTCCTGAGCACTGGGATTGCAGGCATGTACTGGGGCACCTGGATATCTTTTTGACACAGGGTAGCCACAGCTGTCCTGGAACTTGATATGGTGACAGACAGATATCAGTCTCTTAGGAATCTTCCTGCCTCTGCTTCTAGAAGGCTGGGATTAAAGGCGTGTGTGCCACCATGCCTGGGTTATGCATATGGCTCTTTGCTTGTGTTATGGGGATCTGCATTTCGATCTTTATGTTTGTATAACAAGCGATTTACCAACTGAGCCAACTCCCCAGTCCCCTCAATGCAAAGCCTTGAACTAATTCTTCTGAGACAGCGTCTCTAGGATATAATACAGCCAGAACCAGATGCCCAGCACTGGGACTTCTGACCAGTGCTTTGAACACCTACAATCTCCCTGGACTCACGTTTCAGGGAATGAATTAGGGTGGAAAAGAGCTATTGAACACTGGGCTTGGTGGGTGCATCTTTAAATTTATTTATTTATTATTATTTTTGTATGTGTATGAATGTACTGTCTGCATGTAGGTTTGTGCACCCGTGTCGTGCAATGCCGCGGAGGTCAGAAGCGGGTCTCGGATTCCCCTGGAACTGGAGTTCTCCTGGAATTGGAGTTATAGATGGTTCTTAGCCGCCATGTGGGTGCTGGGGATCGAACCCGGGTCCTCTGCAAGAGCAGTCAGTGCTCTTAACCGCTAGGCCATTTCTCCAGCCCCGGTGGGTGTATCTTTAATCCCAGCCCCCAGGAAGCAGAGCAGTCCTGGTCCACATAGTGACTTCTGGGTGGGCTGGGACTAGGGGGACCATGTCAAAATAATGAGAAAGAGAGAGAGAGAGAGAGAGAGAGAGAGAGAGAGAGAGAGAGAGAAAGGAGGAGGAGGAGGGAAGAGTGTTTGAGAGCTGCATTGAGATCAGGGGACTATGGACACAGAGCAGAGTCTTTCTGGGAGCTACTGCAGGGAACATGGCCTTGATAACAATTTTCAACTTATGGTTTTCAGAAATGTGATCGAATACATTTCTGAGTTGTTTGTTTGTTTGTTTGTTTGGCTAAAATCTCGTCTGATAATTTATTTTAGCAGCCACAAGCAGGCCTGTGGACATAACCAATACTTTCTTGCCAAAACAGTTCCCCCTTAGAAATTCTTAGACCCCTTATTTATAACTCAATGACCGGTAGTTAGATAAGGTTTGGAATATAACTGAAAACTCAAGTCTGGGGCAGGAGAGATGGCTCAGTGATTAAGAACACTGGCTGCTCTTGCAGAAAACCTGAGTTTGGTTCCCAGCACTCACATGGAAGCTAACAACTGTCTGTAACTCCAGTTCCATGGAATCTGATGCCCTCTTCTAGCCTCTATGGGTACTGAATGCATGTGTTGCACTTACATACATGTAGACAAAACACTCATAGTGATAAAATTAAAAAAATAACAAAACACAACCATAAGTTCCTCATTTCAGGTAAATAATATTTTTTTCTCTTCCTCAATGCAGAAGCTATCCAAGGTCTTATGGGGTATGAGAAAAATACTGTATTAATATTTTATTTGTTATTTTTACTTGATGTGTATGAGTGTATGAGTATGTATGTGCACCCATGTTGTGCAATGTCAGAAGAAAATGCTGGATTCCCCTGAAATTGGAGTTATTGATGGTTGACAGTTGCCATGTGGGTATTAGGAATTGAACCCACGTCTTCTGCAAGAGTCGCCAGTACTCTTTTTTGGGGGAAGGGAGAGTTATTTCACCTTACAGTTCACAGTTCCTTATAGAGGACAGCAGGGAGGGAGCTGGAACACAGACCATGGAGGAATGCTGTGTACTGGCCTGTGCTCAGCCTGTTTTCCTTCCTTCCTTCCTTCCTTCCTTCCTTCCTTCCTTCCTTCCTTCCTTCCTTCCTTCCTTCTTTCCTTCCTTCCTTCCTTCCTTCCTTCCTTCCTTCCTTCCTTCCTTCCTCTTTCTTTCTTTCTTTCTTTCTTTCTTTCT